>CAUJRU010001158.1:55873-194616 GCA_963277665.1 Viscum album
CCAGGGTTCCCTGAGGGAGTGCTTCCCCCTACCAGATGAATCAGACGAGTGCTCCTGGGAAGACGAGGCTGGTAGAGACATTACACCGGAGGAGGGGGAAGTCGGTGATCAATCCCCGGATCTCGAAGATTTTGCGGAGTCCCTCGAGGTAAAATCCCAATTTCCATCTTCAGAGACTACCCTTTGGTTACTCTGGGTTCCTTATCAGCATCTGCACTGTGTAGGAGGACCTTGTGCATAGACCTTGTTCCCTCCCCTCAGTGGGCGCCGACACAGGACCTTCTAGATCTGCACCCGTGGCTACATCAACATTGGTGTATGGCAGGGTGGGTACAGTTGAGGTGGCATTCCTGGATTCTCCAGACCTTCCAACCATATAAGTGGGGCCACGTCTCAGGTTTCCGACGACGTCAGCCCAAGGGTGAGACTAGGGACTTGACCTCTATAAATCTTCTCTACAATATTCACAACTTCCATCCCCTGAGCATGTTAACTGACATTCACATCCCCTTCTTGGCGTGCACAGTCTTTCAATTAGCCTGGGCTGCTGTGGTGAAGTTGGTCGGGGCTTCTGGTAGCACCCTTCCCAGGGGCATGCCAATGGTCTTGGAGGTGGACATTCAGCCTAATCGAAGTACAGTACTCCCGATCACTAGAGGGGGCTCCAGTGGGACTGTGCCCAAGGTTATCAAGGTGGGATCCGATGATGAGGATCAACAAGACGATTCAAGCCCCTCCATGCCTGATCCAACGCCAGAAGTTGACCCGATTGAGGAGTTTCTGGGGGCATTCCCTACATACGAGCCGACCAATCACGCTGACTGTGACGAGATAACCTCTGATGAGGAGGACATCAAAATAGTTTGTCGCTGGTCATGGAAGCTAATCACATGCTTCAACAATGACACCCCCCAAGCACTATGGTTGGTTGAGATAGACATACATTGCTTGCGACTACGCGAACTGTGCGTTGGGGGATTGGATGCCCGACGTCCTCATATGCTCATCTGAGATGTTATGGAGGAAAATATTCGATAGTATCACTGTGGCCTTGGTGTGGGCTTGCTGTGGAGGAAGGCGATAAACATAAAGAGGCTCCATAGGGCTAAAGACGAGGTCTAGTGGTTGCATCATCAGGCAGACGAGCACTTGACCTCCCTCAATGTGCAATCTGAGCTAATATCATGATTGAAAGCCCAGCTGGCAGAAGCCGAAGAGGGACTAAGGTGAGCATTTGAGGAGATGATCGCTATTCGGGCCGATGTGGAGTGGGCCCAGATTACTGCCAACGAATTGCACTCTCTCGTCGCCGAGGAGGATCAGGAGCTGAACAAGTGGCAACAACTCATGGATGCCACCAGCTAGAGGGTGGAGGAGCTTCTACGCTCTTTTGACGAGGTCAATCCTTCCATGGGGGGAGTCGACCCCCGAGTACTGTAATGATTACAAACCCTTAAATGTACTTTCATGCTTCGATTGTCTGAATGTCTTAGAATGCATGAGTTCTGTTGTTCAAATTGGTTTACTGCATCCTTCTGATGTTAGCGAAGCATCCAACTATCATTTCCTAAGCTCACGTGGGTCGAGCCTGATGTGAGAAACAAGGGATGACCACCTTATCACCTCATCCAAATGTTGGAGTGAAAACCAAGATTCATGCATCCATGGTTTGAACAACCGGTCCAGATTTATAGGAGGAAATGGGAGAGACCTGACTGGATAATGGAGCTCTCAGAATAGCCGTATTACAATTTTCATAGTGTGCCCTTGTGCACGAATGGGGTATCGCCAGGGGAACTGAAATCATTCCAAACAGATGGGAATAGGAAGTGTGAATCACAATTCCCAAGATTCGGAACACTGTGGGGTGGCGGGACAATAAAAAATTTCTATTGACTATATTCAAAACACAACATTCTTATTTCATTAGTTTGGAGTGGGGATGTCAAATGAGGGTCGACCATGGACCATGTTTGAAACACGAGACCAAACTCAAAATTTCATCTATTAGTCTTCGGGAACATTGTCCTAGGACAATAGGTGGTCCATGGGCCGAGCATCTATAATTTTAGGGGGTTCCTCAAGACGTGAAAGAGGATGAGGGTCCGAATAAGGGGCACAAAAATCGTGGAATGTGGAGTGAGGGTTTGTTTGAATAGAATCCACCACTCATGGAGTTACACCAACGTGGTGGGAACACACTAGATTGTCGCATCGGTTTCATCATGGATGATTCTTTCTTTCAGACAGAGCCTCTCTGGATAGGGAAATGTCGCTTCCCAATGTCATCTTGGGGCATCTCGAACTTGTTCAGGGAAAAATCCGAGTTGCACTGTTCCCCACAAGTGGTCAGGATAGGAGGACGAAAATGGGGAGGAACAAGATTTCTGATTCCTGGGGCTGGACCCTGGGTGAAATACCAGGGTGTCTCTACGTACCCCATATGGATGGAAATCAAGCCATACGTAGTTCTATAAGTATAATTTAATCACAGACCAACAATGACATGTGAAATCCTCTCTAGCAGGGGATATGGTGCATCCCATGACTAACATGGGGAATCCTGATCTTGTTCAAGGTAGAACCGCAGTTTAATTTCATGCATTGAGGACATATGAACTCCAATAGTTTAATATCATACGATATTAAGTGGAGTGAATGTGAAGATCCCAGGGATTATGTGGTGCGGTAGCTATAAAACCGACGTGAATAAGGTCTTGGAGTCTAAATCACACCATGTATCCCCAGAGGGAAACTCTTCTGGTTGAGGGACCGACAGTGAGAATTAGGTTGGGCTCGAAGTAGAGTGGTCGGGCTTTCCTATATACCCCATGAGGATGGGAATCAAGCCATACGTAGTTCTGAGAGCATAGTTTAATGTCATGCGGGAAAATGAGAAGCTTGTCCACGACATTACGCATCCTACCAAAACTACTAAGCCCACTTGAGTTCTGCTCGATGTGGGAAACCTGAAGTAGTGGTGGGACCTTCCCGACACCAGAAGGGACATGTTAGGGCGAAGGGACAATTGGTAAATATAGACCCAATGATGCCAACCTATTGATGTAGCGTACCTAGACGCGTGAAGAGATAAAGATGAGTATGTCAGAATTCCACTTGAACATGAGGAATTGGAAATGTGTGAATAATGAAGCTCAAAATCTAGACCACAATGAAGGAAGCATGATGAATGATGATAACTTTTAACCATGGAGGAAACGCAGCATCCACATCGCATTAGCCTGAATGGGGATAGATAAATGAGGTTCGACCATTGACAATGTTTGAAACACGGGACCTGTCACAAATTTCGTCAAATATCCTTAGGGGCATTGGCCCATGATGGTAGGTGGGCTAATGTGGCATGGTACCAGACCATTAGGGGGTCCCTTAGAATGTAGAGGAGTATTAGGATCCAAATAGCGAGCTCGTGAAGCTTGGACATGGAATGAGGCGAATGTCTCCATGAAAATTCCACACTTCAGGCTCTTCGTCAAAATGAATCTGAATAAAGCATCGAGACTTATTATATAGTTGAAGTCATGTCCCTTCCCATAGGGAGATCATATTTTAGGGTCATTTAATTCGGTCCATGGATGGTAAGAAACGCGGGAGACACATGGTGGGGTAATTACAAAAACCCGAGTGGTGAATGGGAACCGGGGTTCAGACCACCATGTGTTCCCTGGAGGGGTTTAAGGTAGAGGGACCGAAAAGGAGAGTTGATCTGGACCTGAGGCAAAGGAATATGTGTTCCTACATACCCCATGAGGATGGGGATCAAGCGGCATGTAGTTATTCCAGTGGCACAGTAAGGTACCAATGGCAGGGATAAAAGGGGTGTGCGGGCATGGCCCTAGCGCCAAAAGAAACGGAATTTGATAAATGATGTTTTTACTTTAAGGAGAGTGGATGTTTTTGTGAAGAGATAGGCCTAGGGTTTCAACCCCTGTCATCTCAAAAAGAATCAAGCCATAACAGGCATTGAAAAATGGTGTGGCGTGTGACCAATACCATACATGGTGCCCCCATGAGGATATCACGATGCAGTGCCATTTTTCTTCGTGCATCCGGGACGATAATGTCACAGTTTAGGGTGATGTGATAAGACCAGGCGGCATAGTTTAAAGTCATATGGCTTGGACATGAGGGAATGTGCACGATGCTATAAATCATACCCAACGTGAATGAGGACAGGGTCCTACACCACACCATACACAATTCTGATAAAGGAGCCTCTGTACAGGGGGGATGAATAGGGGTAGGGAGGTAATGTGCAGGAGAAACTAGCTCCCAACTGAGCTGGACTCGAAAATAAGGCATCTGCGTGGTACTACATATCCCATAAGGATGGGAATCAAGCCACACGTAGTTCTGAAAAAGGGGCGATATGAAAAGATCTTAGTTTATGGTCATAGAACTCAGACCATGGAGAAGCAGGACTATCCCAAGTAAAAGTAGACCCTAACCCAATCCCTAAGCCTACTTTAGTTAAACTCAGTGTAGGAAACAAGGGCAGATATAGTATTCGTGATACATGAGATTCATGCAAGGGGAAAAATCGGTGAAGCACCGGACGATCGCCCTGTCACAGCCCTCTTTTTTTCTCCTAAAGGGTATATGCGCACTAAGTAATAGTACCAAGAGTTTCAAAGTTCTAATTTGACATGGTTAGGTGGAGGAGGATTTGAATCATGTAACCGAAATTTTTTTCTTAATGGGGTTGGCATGGCGATGGAGGATAACTGTTGACCGTGTTCGAAACATAGTATCCATATCACGTTAGCCTGACAGGGGGGAAACAAATGAGAATCACCACTAACCGTATTCGCAACGTGGGATTTTTATCGGTTTGTTGTCTGCGACCCTCGGGGGCATTGGCCCATAATGGTTGGAGAGCCCTTAGGCCTAACATCCATGCCACTTGGGGGACACTTCGGGTGTAAAATGTGATGGAATCCCTAATAAAGGGGAATACAAACCCTTAAAAGCATGTGTAATCATGTCCGAGCACAGTCCTACATTCTAGGTACTAAACCAGAGTACCCTTAGGAACATTGGTGAACCTCCAATGAGGGTTAACGAAGGTGTCCATGAATGAGAGGACAGGCCAAGGGGCCAAGGTGAAATGGAGATTTCCAGGAGATGGGTCTGGACTCAAAGTCTATACATTCGGGTGGTACTACATATCCCATGAGGATGGGTATCAAGCCACACGTAGTTCTCGAAGAAACCCGGGGGTAGGATAACCTAACGAGGGGATGTAAGACATGGAGAATAACCCGATATAAATGGATACATAATCCCGCATCACACCTTCTGCTCTGGGTAAGAACTTGGCCGGGGGCCCGAAAAATGCCGAGGGCCTGAGGCTGGGCCTCAGTCAGGAAGGCATGACCGACATGTTGTTTAACATATTACAGTGAGGATGAAAATTGGAGTAGGATTCCCCAAATAAGGGAGTTTTATGGAATGACGAATAACCCAACATGAATGGAGAAATAATCCCGCATCACACTGTACGCTCCCATAAGAGAACCTGGGATGGAGGCCAAAAATGACAAGGGACCTGAGGCCGGGCCTCGGATGGGCAGCCATACACCCTCTTGTATGGTTAATGTCACATCACAGCTCCTAATCCCACATGATCAGTGCTCGGTGTGGGAAACAAGGAGACGGTCTTGGATATCCCCGCCATATGGGAACTAAATCTTGGCTTTGCCTGAAGGGAGTTCGTCACTTGGAGATATAACGGGGAATAATGAACCACTACACTCGATGTTTGGGACATCTTGGGGTGATTCTAATTTCACAAGACAGATGCTGACCGTGTTCGAAACATAGCGTCCCTATAGTAACATGAAATGGGAGCAACAAATGAGCGTCAACCACTGACCATATTTGAAATACGGGACTTGTATTGGCTTGTTGTCCGACCTCCTCAAGGTCATTGGCCCGAAGTGGTAAGAGAGATCCCTTAGGCCTTCCATCCATACCATTTAGGGGCCCTTCCATATGGGGAAGGTGATGGAATCCCAATCAAAGATTGGGTGAAGCATAGTTGTACCCATTTCTAAAAGAGGCGAACGTCTCTAGGGAGGGAGAAGTACAACCAGACCGAGGTTTGATCGATGTGAATTGGTGGATAAATTTTCACCCCACCATATGTCTTGACCCTAGGGGATGATTCTGGCGTTTGGGTTGGTCCAATAGACAAAATGTCAGGGCATTCCAACGTATCCCATGAATATGTGAATCAAGCCATACGTATTTCATGAAACACAGTTTAATTTCATGATGGACTATGCATAGTTTAAAGTAATGAAAGACTAGAAAGTTTAAGGTCATGCACGATCATTTTGCAGTTTAGGGTCATGCGGGACTGACAGTTTAAGGTCATACAGGACCATCGTGCAGTTTAGTGTCATGTGGGACCAACAGTTTAAGGTCGTGAAAGACCATCAGGCACAAGAAATGTATTTCTTGAGGAACATGGAATTGGTGGGAGGAGTTATACGCTCACCATCCATGGTTACCAAGGATCATGATCTATTGGGGTAAACTATGTGGACTATGTAAGGTCTTTCCCATTTGGGCTCCAACATGGGTGGTATCCTGCCAGGGATCATTGGTGCTCGGAGGGATAATACTAGGTCACATTGTTGAAAAGAGCAAAGGCAAACCTTCTTATTAAAGGCTCTAGTAATCTTATTCTGATGTCTTTCCGGATTGTGCAGGTCACAGATCCTATTTTCATCAACTGCCTCCAATTCAGCTAGATGGATTTCGGCCACTCTATCTGGTGTCTGCTGGTCATAGACCGCAGTGCATAACAAAGGTAGATGGATATCAAGGGGTAGGATGGGCTTGGCCCCATACACCAGGGAATATGGGGTCACCTGGGTGGAGTTACGAGTCATCATCTGATAATCCCAGAGGTTGTTGGGAAGCTTGTCCGACCAACTCTTCTTATTCTGGACAACCATTTTTTTCAAAATGATGGAGAAGGATTTTTTGAATTCCTCGATCTGTCCATTTTCTTACGGGTGGTATAGGGAGGTGTGGTTCTAATGGATATTGTACTTAGCGTAAAATTTCATCAGCTCAGCTACTCAGAAGTTGGTGCTGTTATCGGTGAGGATGGGGTGAGGGAATCCAAAATGATGGGTGATGTTGGAGCGCACAAATTTGTCGATAGAATGGACCTTGACCTTCTTGAGTGGAATTTCCTCTGCCCACATGGAAAATAAATCAGTGGTGGTCAGGATGAAGATGCATTGGCGAGCTATCATTGGTGTATATGGTCCCATGACATCGAGTCCCCACACCGCAAATGGCCAAGAGTACATGGTGGAGTGGTGTTGGTCTGGCAGTCGATGAAGAAAGTTATCCTGAACTCGGTACGTGTGACATCTCTTGGAAAATTCGATACAATCATGGATCATATAGAGCTAGAATTACCCCAGTCTCTGGATCTGATGGGAAATCTTTGGCGCAGCTTGGTGGGCACTATAAGAGTCGGCATGAACCTCTTGCATGATTTGTGGAATCCCGACTCCTTGGATGCAATGGAGGATAATGCCATCGAAACCGTGCTTATAGAGGATCTTCTCAATACTGGGACCACTTTGGAGAGTAAACTGCAGTGCGCAGCATCAGATTCTCTCACGCTCGGCCCGATCAGCCGGGAGACAACCATTTTTTAGTTACTCAACAAAAGGGTCTCTCTAGTCGATAGTCACTTCATCCACTGGATATGATGATCCTAGCAGTCCTGACGTGGTGGATCTGGCAGTAAATGTCTTACTTGCATGTTATCATCATCCAATGGGGTGACGGGGCAATGACTCTTCAGTGTGCCACATGTATAATCAGATCATCCTGATCGGGCTCTACAAGTGATGCAGCTAAGCCGGCCAGAGCATCCGCTTGACCATTCTGTGACCGAGGGACATGGGTAACCTCCAGTCGAGAAGGTAACTAGAAAATTAGATGGAGGGTGTGCTCCAACAATGGTACGAGCTATGGATTTCTAACAACATAGCCACCGTTGACTTGCTTGATGACTGGTTTGGAATCCCATTTCAAATGAAAATGGGGCACATCGATCTCACGGGCTAGCTCGAGGACATTTATTAGAGCCTGATACTCTGCCTCGTTGTTGGTGTATCCTTCTCACAATAAAAATGAGTACGAAAGAATGGCTTGCGCCTGGATAATGAAGACGATCGCCAGGCCCACTCTGTTAAGCCTAGGATCATTGAGCCACTTACCGGTGGGACTCTGGGAGGCACCATCAAAGTGCATTCTCTAACATGGTATGGTATGATCTACTGAGAGGATCGCCTCATCTATATAATCCATGTCCAAGGACTAGTATATGGAGGTTGGATGGGAATCAAGAATTTCTACCAATGCCTGCCCCTTCATAGCATTTTGAGGCACAAACCTGATGCCGAACTGTTGGAGGATTACCACCCACTGTGCTAGATGTTCGTTCAACATGGGGCGATTTAGAATGTACTTCGACAGGTCTACCTGAGACACCAGTTGTACCTCATGGTGTTGTAGGTAGTGTCACAATTTTTGTACTGTGAATACCAATGCATGGTAGCTCTAATCGATGGGGGAGTATCTGGTCTCCATATTTATGAGCATACGACAAAGGTAGTGGAGAATGTTTTCTGTCCCCGCATTATCCTTCAGGGAAAGAAGGGCACTGAGAGATCATTCCAAGGCAGTGACATAGTGGACTAGTGGCTCTCTAGAGAAGGGTGGCATCAAGACCAGTGACTAGAGTAGATACTGCATGATTTCCTCAAAGGTGGTCTGGCACTCCTCATCCTACTCATAAGCGGTACCCCTCTTCATGAGCCAAGAAAAGGGCTTACACTTGCTATCCATATTCGCAATGAATCGGCCTATGTAGGCCAAGTGGCCTTCGAATCCCAAAAGCTCCTGAATATTGCTCGGGGGAGGAATCTGGATAATTGCCTTGATCTTCTCTAGGTCAATCTCTATGAATTTGTACCTGACAGAAAATCCATGAAACATCCTGGAGGTGACCCAGAAGGCACACTTCAACGGGTTCATCTTCAAGTGGCGGGAATAGAGGAAACCAAAAACTTTATCGAGATCCATGAGATGGTCCTGGAACTAGCAATATTTGACCACCAGATCATCCACATATCACTCCACCAATGTCCCAAGGATTGCCTTCAATATGAAATGAATGGCCCGCTAATAGGTGGAACCTTCATTCTTGAAGATGAAGGGCATAACCTGGTAACAAAAAGTACCTTGGGGTGCCCTGAAAACTGTGGACTCTTCATCTTATGGGGCCATCTGGATCTGATTATATCTAGAGTAACCACCCATGAATGAGAGGGCTTGGAACCCGGTCGTAGCATCGATCAACAATTCAATCATTTTAAGGTGAAAATCATCCTTCGTACAGTGACAGTTGTGATCTCAGAAGTCGATACAGACTCCGATCTGGACTTTCTTCTTCCAGACCGGCACAATGTTGGCTAGCCACATGGGGTACTGGACCTCCTTGACAAAGTTGGCATTGATGATCTTCTCAACTTCATCCACAAACAAGGCACCGTGAGAAAGGTGCATTTTTCTATGAGGCTTCTTGAACCCGCGATGGTTAGTCGGGAGACTGAGGCGTTGGACGGCCACCTAAGGATCTTGGCCTTGCAACTCATCGTTACTCCAGGAAAAAAAATCATGATATTGTTTAATGATGTCCACGTACTGCTGCTGCTTCTTGAGGGACATGGCAGAACTAATCAATGTGGTCCTCAAATATGCCTCGCTACCAAAGTTCACCTATACCAGTTTATCGACCGTGGAAGAGACGTCTTCTTCAAAGGCGGGGGGAGAATCCTCCAAATCCTCTTCTTCAATTATGGGGGAGGGATTTCTTGCAGGTGAGGATTCCCCATGGTCAGAGGAACGTGACGGGAGGCTGGTACTAACCTGGATAGTAGTGGACAGCACATCCGAAGATTCATGTGTCGCTGAGACCATAGCGATGAAGGCAGTCGATCCAATCCCATCTAGCCTTCGTCCCAGGGGGCCATGCTTAATGATATCAAATCAATAGTGTCACATTTTCTTGAGTTGCTTAATCCCATCCTGGAAAAACAGACACGTATGACATATCGTTATGGCCATGTGGTTGATATCTTGGTACCGTACGAGGGTAGGAGGTTCCGGGATCACCTGATCCTAGTTTGTGTAGGAGTACGAGGTGATATATCTCCATCACATGGACTTGAGAATATTCCTTCCTCATGTACCAGAAACGTCAAATCACAACCCCATGTCCGGGATCGTGGCCTCCAATCGATGGATTGGGAAGACATAGGCATCATCCAGACCGGCCTAGGGGTCACTTGTGACCATGTCAGGATCAACCTCGCTTGCCAGAATAATCTTATCCTTGCTCTTGTAATAGTCGGCATATAGATAAAAGGCTTCACAAGAGGTGAAAAGAGATGCATCACCTTGGAGTATGCCTACTTGACCATTAAGGGATTACTTAAGGAACTGGTGATACCATGAGGGGACCGCCACATGCAGATGGAGCCATGATCTGCCCATCAACACATTATACGCGGTGTCCTGGGAGATGACAATAAATTCATAACTGGAAACTAGGCCACTGAATTGGGTCTTCAGATGGACCTTGCCGACTGAGGTCTGCTCTGTCCTGTCATATACCTGAATCCTTAGATCAGAGGGAGTCAGGTCATCCTTGGATAACCCCAGCTTTCGTAGAATCTGTGTCGGGATAAGGTTGATCCGGGATCTAGTGTCAACGAGATAGCGGCAAACCTCTACACCGTTAAATTTTCCAGTGATTTATAGAGGCCGGATGTGCCCCTGTATGGGAGAGCCTTCATCTTCTTCGGATAACTAAATGATGGCCTGGAATTCAGGGTTCTCAACTTCTTCAGCATGAAAGGCTTCTGCAGCAGCCACCTCCGTCTCAAATTGGTGGGGCTTTTTAAAGCCTCAGTGAGGGCCTCACGCATATCCGATGACAAGAGAAGGGATTCAAGGATGAAAATCATATCTGGGATTCTAGAAAGGTGCTTGAGGAAATCGTACATCTGTGCCAGGTGTGTACATCTGCTTACTGGAGGCCGCTCCGCGACTGGAGACATGGCAAGCCCTAAAAGCTGGACTAGCGACTAACTGGTACTGGGAATATCCCGCTGCTCACTAGTCGAACCCTAAATAGGAGCTAACAGATGAGGTCCGAATGACTGAGATTGGCCTGCTGCAGGGAAAACCTGGTCATGGTGCGGCCGAAGTGGCTCTACCTATTCTAGTAGCACAAACGGTGGTGGATGTGATCTTGGCGACACCGGATGAAGAGGTTACGAGTGCCAAGCTATGTGCTAAGCCTTTTTTCTAGTCTGAGTGGCATGCACGACCTGGATAGAGGTGTCGAATGATGTGCCTAGATGACCCATATAGTCATGGCTCTGTTGACATTGGCGTCGGTTGAGGATTTTGGGGAGGCTTGTCGGGCGTTCCCCCTCTTCAGAAGTCATATAGGGGTTTACCAACTCGATGGTGTTAACCGAAGCATACCCTTGACTGTCACTTGAAGAATTATCCACCACTGGGTTGATTCGTGGGGAATCCCCATCTCGGGGGGGCATGAAATAGCCAAGAGTTTGGGACAACGATGGCATTGTTGGGGCGCGTTTCTTTTTCTTGCGTCACTGATGCTTGATCTTCTGGGAAGAGGCCGGAGGAGATGATGATGGAGAAGTGGTAATCGCAGCTTTTGAAGGCTCCGGATGATTTAGGTGTTATCGAATGATGCCATGGGTGTGGGAGACCACCTTGCGAGCCATCCAGTCATTATAATTCTGGGACCCATGGTCAGAAACCTGCTTCCACTCACCTTCGGTGTTGCTACTACCATCTGATCCCACAAAAGACACCCACTACTTGTGCTGGGACTGGGCCCAACATGACTATTTTTTTATCAACTTGGTCCTGGATCTAGTCTTCAAACACATATAACTACTTAAGGGTGTTCCCCAAAATCTGATTATATGGGCAGTAGTTGGGGCGGTCAGTCAGATTTGCCTCTATCGGCCTTCTGTACTCAGGAAAGTGTACAATCCCCTACTCTACGGCTCTATGGATGTAACCGGGTACTTGATTCTCACTGAACGAGTAGGTATGGTGCCTTCTTTCTGGATAAGCAACACTTTGATCCTGCCCTGATGAGGGGACGGAGGGGTCTGTCGATGAGGTGAACCATGATTATCCCACCTAGGCGGTGGCAGTGCATTCCGTAGGGGAGACTGTCGATTCTGAGGACGTTGTGGAGCTAGAGGTCATGCCTGAGGTGGAGGGCCTCTGCGAGGCGGTGGGTTTGGTGGTATTGGTAGTAATTGTAGTTTTTTGGGGGCTTCTATTTGGGAAACTGCGATGGGCTCGGCTCTAGAATCTCTCCTTACTGGGGTTACAGGGGGCAACAGACGTGCCTGTATGGCCTGTATCAGGCCTTCTTCAAGGTGTTGGGCCTTATTTGAGAAGTCTTGGAACCCTTCGGGATAGTTTTGAGTGATCAGAGAAGGAACCAGTTCTATCTTGATGTTCCCTATGCACATCATCACTAATTTCTCTTGAGTCAGTGGCATGTCAGGTGAGTATGTGAACCCCTTCCACGAGGCGATGAAGTCCGCGACTCGCTCATCAGGCCTTTGATTGTAATTCAATAGGTATGTGATGCTGGTCTTCTGGGTGGTAGAGCTGAACTAGTAGAGGAACTTCCTGTGATGGTCCTCCCAGCTAGTCATGGATATGACGGGGAGCTAGCTGTACCAGACGAATGTCGGTCCCTCCACTGTATCAACAAAACAGCGGAGCCTCACGCCCTCCTAATGCACCCGAGTCCCCAACATGGGCCTGAACCTTGAGTTGAAGTGGCCAGATGCTGCGGCAGGTCCCCCATCCCATTGAAAGGGGAGAATGTGGGATTCCCGAAACCCAGATTTTTCGGCATAACATCCACCCTGGCCGGGTATGGCTTGCCATCTAATGGGATTGCCACCTCCTGGATTTCTAATGCTTCAAGGCAGGATATGAGCGCAGTCATAGGATCATCTGGGAGGGGGTCCCCATCTTGCTGAGGTATCCCTAACCACGAGTGCATTTCCGGGTTCTTTAATGTGGTAGACAGGTTCAGCGGCTCGTGGAGCTAAACTTGGGGATTCCGGAGGAGCCTGAGTGGGGATCCTTGGATTCTCGTGTCATTCAAGAGGGTTTGGTGAGACATACTACGCCCTCTTTCTATGAGCTCTTGCTTCCGCCCTGTCTGTGAATGTGGCATGATCAGGGTTTCCTGGGGGTAGCTCACTGAAGATGAGTTGTTCCTGCCACTGATGTCCTCGCCAAGGATCACCATAGTCGGGTCGTCACTCTCTAGAACATTCAGACAGGAGTTCGTCGACCAACCTATTCTTCTTAGAATGTTATTGGCGCAATGTGGCTTTCTCGGGGTCCTCCTCTGTCTTCGGCACTGAGGTTGACTGGTCGGAGTGCTTGACAGCTCCGACATGTTCTTTTCCCTTACCAGCATTTTGGGTAAGTACCAATGCCTTGGGGGGCGCATGGAGACCTATGAGGTTCCTCTGCTGATGCTTAATCCTCCTCGATGGGTCCAACAATGGTGTCACACCCTTGAGTGGTAATTCTCCATCGAGAATCTCCAGATCATACTCTTTGTCCACTATATCGGCCATGTTGACCATGATCCTTCATGGGGGAATGTCTTCAATATCGCTTAGCGAGTCGGGATGCCTCCAGATAGGGCTAAAGTGGATGGCATCATACTACCCCCAACCACAGATTTTCACGTGGAGGGTAGCCTTCCTGATAATTCTGCAGAGTACCTTGATATTCCGAACGTATTGATGGTGGAGGGCCTCACGACGACCTAGTGACTCGTGGTGCTAGGCCACAGGGAGTGTAGCCAGATCACTTAGACGACACTGCTCACTGATGTCTTCAAAATGCGCTTGGCTCTTTAGATAAACCACATGCTGATGATGAAGATTGAAATGTGTCCCCCAGAGGTTATAGTGGAGACACTCGACTTCCTCTGGGTTGGGGGACTCAGGTATGCAGAAATCTTGCACTACTGCAGGACAAAAGTTCTCAGGGAAGAGTTCTGCTACAAGGATGCTCCAGAAGCTCCTCGACTCAAATTCAGGGTTTATCCCTTGATTTACCCACTCTCCAACTGGGGGTGGTTGAGGAACTTTCTGTGGTACTGAGGCAGACCGCTGGGATGGCATGTTAGATGGTGGAGAATACGACGAACGGGCTGACTGGCCAACGATTCTTGGGCTGTCCTCCGAGGATTGTAGCGACCTGGCCACTATGTCATGATAGGAGTGACTGACGACCGCTATTCCTGGCTCAGGGGTCGGGACTTTTGGTGGTGGGTCGTGCTACTGCTCACCCTCCATTGGTCCCTAGAATAGCTCTTTGTGATCTCGTGT
Organism: Viscum album; assembly: GCA_963277665.1. NCBI lineage: Eukaryota > Viridiplantae > Streptophyta > Magnoliopsida > Santalales > Viscaceae > Viscum > Viscum album. The sequence goes on from CAUJRU010001158.1 coordinate 70,420, forward strand.
GGAGGTAGAAAGTTCTTCCGACGATGAAGGTAGTGACTGCACAACTGTAACCTGCAGGGTCACCAGATTTTCATCCTCTTGGATGAAGCTATGGAGGGAAGCGTTAATCCAGTGGACCTCACATTCTTGGAGCACTAGGCTGATGTGCCTTATTCCTACCTCGGCCCATGAATCAGATGAGTGATGGGAGGGTTCTAGAGCCGAGTCACACTCCGCTTCAGTGTCTGAGAAGCGGACCGATTTGATCTCCATCTGGGCCTTCCCAGGATTCTTCTTGTGTTAGTGATCAACCACCTTCCTTCCCCTGGATGGATCCTTGGGATAGGGCTGATTTCCAACATTTGGCCCTTCTGCCACACTGGTGCTAGTGTAAAGAGGGTTTACACCCGAGAAAGCTGGGGTGCGAGGAGAACCGGGATAAATGTCAAAGGGGACATAAGGAGGACCTCCATTAATAGCATTTTAGCGGGAGAATCATCCATTGGAACCAGTGGTAGGATGGGGAGGACCTCCATGCTTGGTGCAGGTAGAGCGAGGCTGGAATTCACACCTATGGTTTCCGAGGAAAAGAGGGCCTTCTCCGACTATAGAGAGGAAGTAGGGAGGATCACCACATTTGAGAGATACTAGATGGGTAACGTCTCCTTGTTGAAGGTCGGGGTAGGAGGAAGAGCTCTATACCCAGTGTAATGGGAATGGGAGAGGCTTCTGTACTGAATGTCACTACTGTGGGGCAGACCCTCATTTGGATTGGGGGTGCACGGGGTAGACCTTTATACTGATCCTTGAAGCGGGGAAGACCCATGCTCTCGGTGGTATTGGTATGGGGAGGACCTTCGTATGGGGTGGCATCACTGCTGGTTGGTTCACGATGACCCCCGCTCGTGCCCATGACCAGGAGAGTTGAACCAGGCTTCCCATCGGGTGGTTGGGGCCTCGATCCCGGTCGGGCGTAGGAGCACCCCTACTCAGTGCGTGAAGGGACTTGATGATATGTGTCGGTAGTGACTCAGTCCACAGTAGCATTTGACGTTGATTCCCCTGGGTAGGCATCCTCATCTCATGCCCGGCGCTAGCGTCGGGTCGGGTGAGCCAACACTGGTGGTGTCGGGGCATAGCTTACCTACTCCTCCTTTGGAAAGGTAGGGCAGCAGCGTTGACGCGGCCAGGTGGGAGCCATTACTGGTAGCCCCTAGATTGGGACTCTGACCAGGCTGGTCTGTTCATCAACAACCTCATCATCATAAGGCAGGGAGTCGTCAAAGTGCTCGGAGGGCAGGCTCCCAAAACGATTGAATGTTGGGGTGGGGAGCAGCGGCTCCATACGTGGTCGTCGGGGGTGGCATTGAAGGTGGGGCATGGACGCCTCCATGTCCAGGCGGACCATATCCCGAGTTGGGATTTTTCCATCCTCCTTGTAGCGATGTACACGGTCGTTAATTACCCTTTGTTGGATAATTTCCGATGGGGAGACGGGGCGTGGGAACCCCACAGTTGTGGATGTAGAAGCCGTTCCAGAAGCAGTGATGCCACGCAGAGCGACCATGCTGGCATTTCCCCTTCCCCTGCGTTGGCGAGTGGGCAGGGATCGTGTTCCTGTGGCAGTGACCTGATTCTTGAAAACCAACAATATGGACTCGTCAGTGATGAAAGTAAAAGGAATCGATGACCAATTCCCCAGTGCCATCCTGTCTTCAGTGAACGGTAAGAGAGATCCATGCTGACAGCGTCACAGAACTGGATGTCTAACGTTCTACTACCCCAACTTCTGGTGAGTTTCACACCAAGCCCACTATTTGCATAGCGGTACCCGGCACCGGATGCTTGGATCCGGTGACATGTCAATCAATGGATTCCACGAGTGTTACTAATCTCTATATTGAGGATAATATCTCCATGGCGGGGTCACCATTTCTATTTCCAACACTTTTTCCAGGGCATGCTCGTCCGTTTGTTTGATTACGATAGGCGCGACTTTTGATACCCCTAATTCCCACTTTCCAAAGTCGGGAGGCATCCTTTCCTTGCTCAGGTACATTTTCTCCTTGATAGAAACAGGATGATGGGATGTCGGTTCTACCTTTTGTGGATTCCTCCTCAGAATTCGTCACCTAGTCTGGGTCTCCCTCGTATATTTAATATGCTTTTTGTGAAAATCTTCCCAACGACATATCTTCATGGACACCAGTTAATTACAATACTTCTGTCAGGACATTCCAAGGGGTCCAGTCAGGGCAGCAACATTCAGTTACGGTATTAGTCTCGCTGGGCATCACCGGCGTGTCTGGACGCTTGGGATTGGTGTGTCTCTTTTCTGTCCCATATTATAGGGCTTCTCAAGGGTGCGGAAGCCCAAGGAATCCCACAAAAAACATGGGGAATCATGTGCCATAGGCATGTATCTGAGGTTTTCCTCACATTCCTACATTTAACATAGGGTATTCTGCAAGTTTAATGTCCAGCAGGGACGGATCAGACTGATCAGAACACTGATTAGAGTGGATCATATTAAAGAACCCCTAAGAGGGAACACTGATATTGGGGCCAACACGTGGGCGGCTTCCTGAATGCTGTGGAGGGGAATGAGGTGGCATGATCTCACCGGGATGTGGCGGCCTGTGTAAGAATCAGGATGGACAATGGTTTTGGGCTTGAGTCTCGAATAGACTTCCTCCTTATCCCCATGGCCAAGAATCAAAGTCCGCGTAGTTCATCTGACAGCGGCTTGCTGCTAAATGGGATCTACAGTTTAACGTCCTGTAGGATGGGGGCATTGGCGGATTATGATTTAGGTGGCCCAAGGTGTTTTTGAACCGACATGGTCGGAACGACCGAGTGGGGGGCTTGAACCATGTGGAGGCTTCTTAGGTACCATGCCTTGACATTGATCAAAGGCCTCATAGTTCGTGTGGTGTATAGTTTAACATCATGAGGGAAGGGGGTGAACCGATGTGATGGAGGTCAGCATGATTGGGTGGTGGTATTGAACCTCAGGGAGGCTTCCTATGTACCATGCCTTGACGAGGAACAAAGACCATGTAGTTCAGGATAGGTGTGGGTCTTACACTCTGAGGCATCCCAAAGTGCTTGGTGAACTGACATGAATGGGGTTGGGATGACCAATGGGTGGTGGGCTTGAACCTCGGGGAGGCTTCCTACATACCATGCCTTGACATGGATCGAAGTCCACGTAGTTTAGGATGGGTGTGGCAGCGAACCGATGTGAAGATAGACCGGGGGTCCGATGGGTGATGGGATTGAACCTCGTGAGGCTTCGTACATACCATGCCTTGAAAGGGATCAATGTCCCCATAGATCGGGTTGGGGTGTTGGCGAACTGATGTAAAGATGGACCGGGGGTTCGATGGGTGATGGGCTTGAACCTCGTGAGGCTTCCTACATACCATGCCTTGACATGGATCAAAGTCCCTATAGTTCAGGTGTGAGAGGGTATTGAATCTCCTGAGGCTTCCTACATACCATGACTTGACATAGATCGAAGTCCCTATAGTTCGGGTGTACAGTTTAATGTCATGCGAGACGGGGGGCGAGATACAGTTTAACGTCATGTGGGACGAGGGTGTAATATAGTTTACATTCATGCGGTATGAGGGTGTTGTCATGGTTGATGTTTAATTTAAGCCCACATGAGGCGTGCTTGGTGTGAGAAACAGTAGGCGGTTGTGACCTGATAATCACGGCACGAAAGGTGCGTCCATGGGATGTGGAGTAGGTCTTAAGCATGGAGCGGCCCACAGAGAGAAATATTGGGACTTACTTTAGGATGGAGGCTCGAGTGCGACAAATCACAGTGGGAGAGGGACTTTGGACCAAATAAGGGAAGAGACCCATCCCTATCACGCCCTTCGCTGGCCTTGGCACCGAGGAAGTGAGGAGGAGGAGCGGTGCTGCCTCCTGCAAGAAAAGCTAGTGGCTTACACCAAGATGGCTGCCCATCCCCATGGACAAACTCCACTAGAAGAAGGAGGATATCATCCTCTGTGGAGACTAGGGGGCGTGGAGAATGCCCATGGTGGGGGGGCCCTGTATGTGAGGCATGGGGTCAGGTCACAGTTTGACGTCATGTGTTCAGGATGAGATGCTTGACAGTTTAGCATCCTATAACTCGGACGAGGTGGGATTGCTCCACACTCCTAGGACTGACATAACATGTACCATCTACTTCTTGTGGGAGGGAAGGCACCGACAACGCCATGGTGAGGGGGTGTCACAGAGTGAACCATCGAGGGGTCCATGTTAGAGTGGCTATGCGAAGAAGCAATATCCATTAGCATGACTATGCGAAGAATCATTAGGTGGAGCAACGCAACGGGTGGTATTTTCCAGGGTACATTGAAGTCACATCGTGCAAAACATGAGGGTCGCATGGGAAAAGGGATTTCCAAGCAGAGGGGTCCATATGCAAGGGCCTTGTGGAGCTCTCTTGCTCCGCATGGCAGAGAGCACTTGCGAAGGGGTGTGCTTCACGAAGTGGGGTGACTTTGCCTTAGCATGGGGCAGAGTTGCATATGTGAGGTTCTTTGGAAAGTGGTGAGGCATTAATGGAGCACTACCTCATGGAGCAAAGGTTCCTCATGAAACAAGATGTTGGGAAGCAATGTGCTTCACAAAGTATAGAGACCAGACCTTAGCATGTGGATCATGTGTACCTGAAGAGTGTTTCTTGAAGCATAAATTATTCGTGACGACCTGTGTCCCCTTGGGGAACCCCTTATTTCTCAAAATGCATTAGGCTTTCCAAAAGGAATCCCTCTCAAAAGAGGGGATCAAAACAAGACAATGGGGAGGCACTTCTCGAAGCAGAAGTACCTCGCACAGCTCATGGTTCACCGAGCGGAAGACTAATTCACGATTCATGAGCTGGGAAGCCTAAAGGTCAGATTTTCTATCGTCGGTGCTTAGGGGGATCCCGGTATTTATAGTCAAGAGGTTCCATGGAGCGGATCTCACACGGAACAAAGAGGTGATTAGGGGCTTCACAGTGGGTCACTAATGTCCAATGGGGTCGCAGAGCGTCCCCGCCTCTTTTACTTTGTGGCAGGCTCACAAACATCAAATGCATTCATGATCCTCTTGGCTACTTTCTTTGCAGCAGGCTCATGAATCTCAAATGAATTCATGGAGCCTCCCACCTTCTTTGCTTCGCTTTGGCCGTGGTGCTGGGGGGACTCCATGAACTGGCTTCGCGAGGTAGAATGTGGGGCCGTCTTGGGGCCTTCTCTTTGTCCCAAATTTTGGCACCAACACCTCCATAATCAATCTAGTGGTGGTGGATTCATTGAGTGATGATCAATGTTACGCTTTGGTTATCACCATGGAGTTGGTAAACCCTTACATGATTTCTCATGGAGAGGAGTGCCAGATTTATCCACCCAACATCCCCCGCAATCGCTAGCATCGATGGGAATGTGGCTATATGGGTCATCGTAGTGCCTTGGTCAGTACTTTTAGCCAGGCAATGCATGTCATCGAAACTAGATAGCATGCCTTGTGTAGAGCTCAGCACCCACAACCATCTCATTCAGTGTCATTAGGTCCACCAACACCTTTGTTTATGTTACTTGATTAGGTAGATCTTTTCGGACTGTGTTGCGATCAGTCACATGCTTTTAAAGATGAGCCCTAGTCATCAGGCCCACATTTGGTAGTTGGTCCATGAGATTCAACTATCAAGAAGCAAGTCATTACTAGCACCATCCAATTGTTAGTCCTATCAGAAGGGCCTATCAAACCCTCTTCCATAGAATGACCTCTTGTAAGAAGATGTTCACACTAGGCACGGAATTATGAAATCCTTAAACAACTCAAAAACATTCCTGCGAGGCTATATATCCTTGATACCTATCTCTTTTTGGTGGATATGGTGGAATCCCTCATCAAAGAATTATGAATCCACCCTAGTTTGAAACGGAGGTAGCAGCTGCATAAGACATCCATGTTGTGGTAGTCGATCATGTTGAAGGTCAGGACATTATCTCTTTATTTGGAGAAGATGAAGGATATCCCATATAGGGGCAAATCCTCCCGCTGTACATCACCAGACAGATCAATTGGTGTGGAGGTTCATTGCAATCTTATCGACACAGGCTCTTGGATTAACCAAATCCTGACCCGTACACATTTAAAAATGGGGTTGTTCGAGGATGTTTTGAGTCCCACTAACCTGAAAATCCAAGGTTATGATAGAACAAAATAGACACTAGTTGAGAAGATCCTCCTGAAGACCGAGTTTAGTGGTTTGGAAAATAGAACTAAGTTCATGGTTGTCTCACTGGACACGTCTTACAAAACATTGATGGGTAGGCACTTGCTTCACCTACTTTCGGTGGTTCCTTCATCATATCACCAGTGCCTTAATTACTCCCTTAATGGTTGAGTGTAAATACTCTAAGGTGATTCATCTCTCGTTGCCTCTTGTGAAGCCCGCTATCTAGGTACCAAATATTATAAGAGAAATTACAAGCAGATTCAGACTAATGAGGTTGAGCATGCTATGGCTGTGACCGACCCGTGGAAAGACCAGGATGATGCCTACATTTTTTCAATCCACCAATTGGATGATACGACCTCATGTCTAGGGTAATGTCTTTTTGTTTTAGAAGTGTGGTGAAAGAGAAATCCAAAGTCTATGAAATGTCATAATATCACCTCATATTCCTACAAAATCAGGCTCTGGTGATCCCAAACCCCCCTACTCGCATAAGGTATTGAGATATTCACCCCATGGAAATGAAAATAAATAAAAATTTTATGTTTTTTCAGGCTGGGATAAACTAGATTAAGCCCATGCCCCACTATTTCTTCGATATCATAAAGTGTTCCCCCCTATGCCGAAGACCAGATGAGATCGGATCGATAGCTTTCATCGCTATGGTCTCAGTAGCGCATGAGTCCCTCGATGCATTGTCTACTACCACTCAACCAGGAACCAACTTTCCATTGGGATCTGTTGACTTATAGGAATCTCTTCCCGCCAAGGATCCCTCCTCCATAAGTGAATAAAATTATTTGTATGATGCACCTTCTTCTTTTAAATAGGGCATCTCTTCCACAATTGATGAATTAGTTTAGGTGAACCTCAATAGAGAGACAGATCCAAAACACACACTGACTAGTAAAACTATGTTTTTCAAATAGAAAATTTTTTTTGTGGACTTCATGAAGCAAAATCATGATGTATTTTCCCGGTGTTATGACAAAATGCCAGGACTGGATCCCCAAGTCGCCATCCACCACCTCAGTCTTCCAAGAAATCCATGCAGGTTCAAACCACTTCCCAGAAATATGCTCTCTTTTCATTGTTACATGGTAGAGACTAATTCTGATAGGATCCTTAGATCCAATTTCATTAAGGAGGTCAAACACCCAAGATTGTTAGCCAACATTGTGCCCGTTAGGAAGAAAAATGACAATTCTTGGTCCATATTGAATTTTTGATCTCAAATGTCACTATCTGAAGGATGATTTCCCCTTCTTGAGATATAACAGTTGATTGACCCCACATCTAGGTTCTAGGCCCTTTTCTTTATGGATGGGTATTTTGGGTATACCCAGATCCGAATGGCCCCCGAGGATGAAGATTTTACTACCTTCGTGGCACCAAAATGTACGTTTTGTTACCAGTTAATTCTCTTTAGTCTAAATAAATAACGGGCAACCTATCAGTGTGGCATGTACCACATATTAATGCCAATACTCGAGAAATTGATTGAATTGAATGTGGAAAATCTCGTGCTTAAATCTCACCAGTTTCGGGGGAATCTCAATGATCTTGATAAAGTGTTCAACTTCCACCGTTATCACCTCGTGAAGATGAACCCATTGAAGAGTTCATTCCTGGTCACCTCTAGAAATTTTCTCTGCTTCGTTTTCTGATATAGACGCATCAAGATCTATATAGAGAAGTTTGAGGGAATCTATCATATGTCTCCTTCAAGAAATATTTAGGAACTTTGAGAATTTCTAGGCCACTTTGCCTACAAATTCCAATTCATAAAAAATTTGGCTGGAAAGTGTATGCCATTTTCTCAACTCACGAATAAAGGAATTGTCTATCAATGGGAGGAAGAATGTCACACAAATTTAAATGAAATCAAATATTACTTATTACATCCTCTGGTCCTGATGCCACCCATTTTCAGAAAACCACTGGTCATTTATGTGATTGCCTTGGAATGATATTTTGGAGCCATTCTTACACAGAAGAACATAAAGGGAATGGATAATAGTATTTAATACATTATCCACAAGCTACAAGATATAGAGACCAGATACTCTTTCATTTAGAAGAGCTACCTTATGCTGGTATTCACAGGGCATAAACAACGAAATAACTTGTAGTACCATGAGGTACAACTAGTGTCCTGAGTGGATCTGCTGAAGTATATCCTGAACCTACCCATGTTGGCAGGCCATCTTTCTCAGTAAGAAGTGATCCTGTAGTAGTTCGACATCCCGTTTGTCCTCTATAACGATATTAAGGGACATACATTGGAATACTTCTTTACTTCCCATCCAAACCCACAGAACTAGTTTATGGATCATGATTTTCACAATGTGGCAATCCTTTTGCTAGAAAATCCATTTTGCGTTGGAAAAAACACACTGATGTTACTTCGTAATGCCCTACTGGAAGATGACTTAATGACCCCAGACTCAACCAAGTGGGCCTGGGTATCGTCTTTATAACACCATCACAATCCATTCTATGACATTCATTCATTTTGTCCTAAGGATGTACCAAAAATAACATAGAGTATTAGGCTCTCATTACTGGTCTCTAGTAGGACCTATAGATTTATGGCCCCCACTTCCATGTGAAAGTGGAATCCGAACTAGTCATTAACCAAATCAACGGTGACTATGTCATCAGAAAGCTACAGCTTGTACAACTATTGGAACACACCCTCCAGATGGTGTCCCAGTTCCAGTCTTTTCCAGAAGTTAACCATGTCCCTCGATCCCAGAATGGTCAAGCCAAGGCCTTGGATAGCCTAGATTCATATCTTGTGGAGCCTAATCAGGATGATTTGATTATTCACTTGGCACACCGAAGAGTTATCTCCCCCCGTCTCTCTGGATGATGATGATAACATACATGTAAGCCACCTTACCATCAGTGCCTCCATGTCCTCACACCTAGATCCCCCTGATGCAGCTTTGGAAGTGCCACCTGACTGGAGAACCCCCTTTATCGAGTACCTCTAGCATAGTAATATCCTAAAAGATCAGGCTGAGTGTGAGTGAATACAATGTCACACATTATAGTTTACTCTCTAAAGTGGTCACTATCTTGATTAGATCCTCAATGAGAATATATTTTATGGGGATCTACTCCGTTTCATTCAAGGAGGTGAGATATCTCATGTCATGCAGTATGTCCATTCGAGTTCATGTGTGGCTCATCAGACCGGGCTGAAAGTTTCCCACGAGATTTAGAGACTGGGGTATTTTTTGCACCCCTTGATCCGTGACTAAGTCAAGTTTTCCAAGAGGGGGCATGCATGCCAAATCCATGCCAACATTGGGGATTGGATATCTAAGACTCTCCACACTACCATGTAATGTTGGCATATTGCAGTTTGTGGACTTGACATAGTGGAACCATATCGACCAATGACATCTCGCCAGTGCAGATTCATCCTGATAGTTATGGATTTTTTTCCAAGTGGGTAGAAGCAATTTTTTTCAAGGAGGTAAAGGGCCATTATATAGTTGAATTTTTGATCTCCAACATTATCTATCAATTTAGAGTCTCTCAATCTATCCTCACAGAGAACGATGCAATATTTCTGGAATCTGAGTAGAAGAAATTGTATACCAAGTACAACATCCATTCTAACCACACATCTTGCTATAATGTATAGGAGAATGGGCAGATCTAGTAATTCAAAAAAACCTCTCTAAAATCCTACCGAAAAATTTTGGCCAGAACAAGAAGAGTTTTCTGGAAAAGCTCCCCAACGCACTTCGGGATTATCGGTGGACTAATCACAATTTCACCTAGGTGACTCATACTCCCTGGTGTATAGAGTAGAGGTCATCCAGCCCATCAGGATTCAATTTCCATCATTAATCACAATTTTCTATTATCCAAAAGCACAAGATAAGGTAGTTTAAATCCTTATGGCTGAATTCGGAGTGCTTGACATGAACAGGAATTGTGCCCTACACAATATGGAAATGCATCAGAACAAGATATCTAGTGCTTTCAACAAACAAGTTCACCTCCGCTATTTCTTGCAAGGTGACTTCATGTTGGCTCTATGAAAAACAATGTTACCTTATAAGGAAGCACCCAAGATGTAGCCCAAATGGGGAGGACCTTACATCATTCACAAGGTTTAACCAAATGGAACGTACCTCCTGGTCACCATGGATGGTGAGCATATGACTCCCCCCTCTGATGCCAAATTCCACAAGTAGTAGTTTTCCTGAGTAAGTGAGGGTCCTACATGACCTTAAACTATTACGACTTGCATGAAATTAAACTTCTTTGTCATCCCACATGATAATAAACTGCAAAATGGTTGGAGCTCTATGACCATAAAGTAAAATATATATGGTCCGACATGACCTTAAACTGTTATATCATTGACGCATGGTGGTAAAATGTGTGGTTCATCTAATCTGAAAGACGTAAAACTACTCATCATGTGTCCTGAATGACATTAAACTATGAGAGGTAGATATACAATTATGTTATGAGATATAAGACCATAAAATAAAATCTCCTCATATCCATTATTCTGAAAGATTCTAAACTGCACCCTTAAGAACTATGCATGGGTTGATTCCCATCATTGTGGGATACATAGGAATGTTTTGACACCTTGTCTTAGATTCAACCCCCAAACTCTTCTCTTTGACTACCCCCCAGGGTGTAGTTATCTTAGAGGACCCCTTTTGGTGTAGTGTTAGATTATTTGGCCCCCTCTCATGTCAGGATTATGATGATCACACCATGTGCCCCTCCTCATTCATCTATCCTCCCATGTCCTAACCGCATGACATTAAACTGTATGGACCTTTCAGAACTACATATGGATTGATTATTATCCTCATGTGATTCATATGGATGCCCATACATTTCATCTATAGGACTAACCCCAAACATCTAGATGTCCCCTTGGGTCGAAACACATGGTTTGGTGCAGACTACTGCCTCATTCACATCATGTTCATCATGACCGCACCATGTATCCCTCTCCCTAGATATCTCCACCTTTTTCTTTTTCATGAATGATGTTAAACTTCATGAGAATGTTCAAACTTCACACATCCCATTTATTTGGTTTTTCATCATCATTCACATCCCAAAGGACCCCCGAATAGCATGGATTTTTGGGATTAGAGTCCTCCTTCCATTTCAGGACAACATCTTCGAGGATCTTAAATGAAAAATTAATATGATTCCTACATTGCGAATATGTTTTGCGGTTGATGTCAATTTCTTTTTCCCATTTCAGTTCACATGATGTGAATATTGTGTTTTGAAAACGATCAATAGCCATCCTCCATCAATAACACCACCCCCCATATGCCCAAATATTGGATGCAATGATTCATTTTTTATGCTATCACTTCAAACATCAGTCTTCCTTGATGAGGAGTGTTAGTCTTGTTGGGGATGACCCTACATAATCTCTTACTCTCATTTTAATACCCTTATATGTTGGGGAGTGCCTGATTCTCTTCATTATTTCCTACACAGATCATTTCCCACATGGGCTTAGGAGCTTCGGTAAGACAATACCACATAAAGGTCCATTTATCTATGGTCTGAGCCCTATGAACTTAAACTAGTACCACCATCATCCTCATCGCAAGACATTAAACTGTGTACTAGATGGGGAATCCCATTTTAGATCCCTCAACCTTTTCAGCCACCTAGACCATGTTCTCATTTAAGATTGTATGGTGCAGTATGGGATTATGTCCTCATTCACATTGTGTAACTCGCCATTCCATACACATTCTTTGTCAAAATACCTTGCCCATATCAGCATCCTTGATGCACGTCATAAAACTGTACAACATCTTCAAGAACTATGTATGGATTGATTCCAATCTTTATGGGATATATAGGACCTCCAAAACAATAATATTTCTCTTCTAGCCCCATTTCGTAGAAACATCCATATCTTCCTGTCCCACTAGACATACTTCTTCTAGAAGAGGTGTAAATGGTGTGGTATGGGATTATGTTCTCATTCATGTCTGTTTTGTGACAACCATGCCACATACCTATTTCTCCTGATATCTCTTCATCCCCCTATTCTATACTCATCTTGTTGAGTCAACTACTCTTGAAATGGGCCCCTGAACATTTTTAGCAGTTCAAAAATATTCATAAGAGCACTCTAGATCAGCACCTATAGTGTTAGATTCTTCAAAAAAATATTACCACCCATCCTCAGGTTTCATGAACCACTTTATTTTTTATTTCATCATCATTCACTCACAAAATTACCCTTCGAATGGCTCTGATGCTAGGCCCTAGTTCACTCCAACCATTTCAAGCCAACTTCCTCTAAGATCTCGAATGAAAAATGGATACATGTTCCTCGTTGTGAATATGTATAGTGGTCGATGCTCATTTGTTGGTCCCATTTCAGGTCACACGATATAGATACTGTGTTTTGAATATGGCCAATAGTTATCCTCCATCATCACGCTAGCCCAATCATTCCCTACGTGTCAAATTCATGATTCACATCCTTTTCCACTCCACGATGTCCAAGTATAATTTTGACACTCTCGGTATTATCCCTCATTGTTCATTATCATGTTAGGAGGAAAAAGACATGGTGAGCCATCGTTAATGGATCTGCACTGATTTCACCTTTGTGTTATTCCATGTGTTGCAAAGACATTCTCTGCTGTTGTTTCCCACATCATGCATAGATTGCATTGTCTTAGGGATTTGGTCGAGGTTTTCACCCATTGGAAGGGTCTTTCTTCTCTATGGTCTGATCTCTAATACCTTAAAGAAATATATTTCTACAACTTTTATGAATAGCGTAAGAATATCCTACCCTTATAAATATGTATTGCTTGATTCTGATACTCATGGGATACGTAGGAATGCCCAGACATCTAATATTCGGGTCCATCTCAGGTTATACTAATTACGTCTTATGTTTGGAATTTTGGCTCTGAATTTCATAGGATTTCATGGTGTGGCATGTATGGGATTATTTCCTCACTCAGGTAAAGTTTGTAATAGTCGCACCACATACTCCCCTTCTGGAAACTAGTCTCTCCTGCCTCTAATATATAATAAAGTTAAAGTGCACTCGTAGTACTATGTATTGCCTAATTTAAATCCTAATGGTATACGTAAGAATCCATTGATGTTTTGTAATTGGGTCCATCCCCATATTCTAGGACCCTTTCTATCCCATTGACCCATGGTTTCATTTCAAGAGTTTTGTGTGGTGTGGTATGGATTATGTATCCATGAAAGTCGGGTATACTTCGTTACGCTATGCACATTCCTTTTAAAACCTCGTTTCTTCTGTATGTGTACAATCCACATGACGTTATACTATGATGCCTAGTCCCACTTACTTTAAACAATTTCATCTTTATTGAAATATGTTAAAATACATTGGTTCGTTCTATCATATGACCCTAAACTATAAAATTTGTGTACTGGCTGCATGATGATAAACGACACTGAATTGTGATGTCCTCACTTGGGGGGACATCATGTTTGGGAGTGGTTATCCACCATACCATTTTCAATGCCTTCATATGGAATGATTATTGTAGTGACACCTAGATTCTACATCTTGGGTTTATTTTATCAAAATAAAAACACACATCCATCCTAAAGAATAAACTAGATCTATAAAATGCTGTTTCTTTTTGGTGTGAGGGCTGGAGCCAGAATGAAGTAATGTCCCTATCATTGGTACCATACCATGTCACTTCTAGAATTATGTATGGCATAATACCGATCATAATGGGGTATTTATAAATGCTCGGGCACTTTTTCTTCAGGACGAACCCAACATTCATTTTCATTCCCTCGACCTAAAACCTCCTCAGGGAGCACATGGTGTGATATGGACCTCAACTGTCCTCATTCACATCGGGGATTCCAATTACCACACCCCATGTATCCCTCCCTTTTTTCTATATATTTTCCGAGATCTAAGACCATTAAACTAAGAATTGTTCATCCATGTTGCAGGACACGATACAATGATATATTTCTAAAACTACATGTGGTTTGATTCCCATCATCATGTGATACATAGAAATGCCAATAAATTCAGTCTGCAGGTCTAGCCCCATGAATCATAAATCCTTCCAATTTTTTGCCCCTTGGCCTAAACACCTATGGAAGCAATTTTTGTGGAGAACACCTCTTGGGTTCTCATTCACACTAGGTTTTGTGAAAAATGCACCATATTTCTTCCCTAACTCTTCCCAACCTCGTCCGAATTCCATGACCCAAAACTATGATCTCTCTATGGGAACTATGCATCGGGTGTGACTATATTGCCACCCTAGGAGAATTTCATCAAATTAGGCCCCCACATAATGGTCCACTGTATGACCTTAATCTAGTAGAATGCGATAGAAGGACCCTAGTCATTGTAGAGGTATTTAACTCCCTCTATTTAATGCGAATTATTGTTTTACTCAAACACATCGTGAAAAATAGGCCAAAGTGTGGAATTTTCACATGGAAATTTTCTCATTTCATATCCAGAAGTCATGATCCCTTTATTTAGATCCCCATCCTCTATTATGTATGATGATATTCCTTTTATAGTCTATTCTCATGTCACATTGGCTCGCTTACCATGTTAGGCCAACACCAATGAACACCTTATAAATCATTTTCAATAGGTCTTGTGTTTTGAAAATTGTTATCAGTAAACCCTCATATGTCTGTATCCATTCCAGGCTAATGAAAAATGAATAATATGCTTAAAAATGGTCATTATTTATCCTCAATAATCAATAAACTATCATTGTGATACAGATCTCATGAATAATGATTCACTTCTTTCATCTCTCATGTGTTTAAGTGGAATTCCAACACTGTTGGTATTGTAACCCCAACACAAGTATATGTGTAAAGAAGGTGGATTAGTAATAAAGGATCATCACTCACCTAGTGGACCATCATTATGAATTTTTACCTCACTAAACAAGGGAAATTCTATCGATACTCTGTGTTTCCCACATCGAGCACGACTCAACTGGGTTTAGTAGTTTTGGTGGGGAATGTACTGGTACAGATGTTACACATAGGCTTTTCATCCGACAAGACATTAAACTGTAATATCATAACTATCTTTGGCTTGATTCTCATCCATATGGGATATGTAGAGATGTTTAGGCCTTTTCCCCACAGGCCCATCCCTAGTGTCATTAACCCGTCTGGCCCCTTGGCCCCAATCTTTATCCACACAATATGACCTTAAAACTATCTGCACCATCTTCACCATACAACATTTAAACTATGTGTTTATCATAATTATTGGTATAATATAAAATTATATTTAATTCTATGTCCTTATATAAGAGGTCTTTTTCAAATGTATGTTTGATCCCTGATCATACCGATGCATCTACTTAATGTGTTTTCACCAAAGTGGAATAATATCAAGAGTGATGAACTCCATTCTAACATCACATTTTTTAACCCTTCACACATTAAGTGTCATCTATTCAGACCCTCCTTCTATTTCACATCCAAATGATCCATCCTAACGGTACAAATGATTGGCCTATGGCCTACCTACTATTCTAGTCCAACGTTCCAAAAGACTAATGGATAACATTTTGAATCAGGCAATGGGTTTTTAACATGGTCAGTGGTCGGCCCACATTTTCAAACTCATTTCAGGCTAACACAATAGGGATACTCTGTTTCGAACATGGTTAGCATTTATACTTCATTTTCACGACACCCGCATAGTGTTTTTAATTTTGGGTATCGTGTTTTACACTATCTATTCCCCTATGTTCGGATTTATTTTAATTCCCCCAACATTACTCAGCTCATGCCCTAGAGTAGATAGAACGAATAGGAACTAGACTATTCTAAGAACATCATTCTCCAGTTAGCCCTCACACTTTCTTCTTGAAAGCCTGGATTTTTCATTTATAGCTTGGATGCCCAAAGATTGGTCGGAACACTCATATTCAATTGAATTAATGATGCAACTGTCCCTTGTTTCTCACATCGGGCACGACCCACACGAGTGTAGGCATTGATTTCTAGTTACTCCACTGTTATGATTAAGTTGTGATAATCAAAAATAATAATGCAGAAAATAAGTCCATCGATGTAGTTTAGGATAAGAAAAAAAAGGGAGAAATGTTTATAAGTTTGGCCAAAACATGGACCTTATGGGTCATCCCCTTTGATGGATTGCTCCATTTATACCACCTTTTGGATTCTATCCTCTAAGAATGTATCCTTCAACATGATATCCCTCTCTTAATTAGAAGATGTAGAGTGTAACAAGTTATCTTTGATCTGTATTCACTCTCACTTAGCTTGAAACCCATCCATTTAGCAGTTTTCTTGTGCTACTTTCTCTTGGGCTTCTGCATGCTCGGCCTTCAACTACTCGATAATCTTGTATTGGTCTGCAATGAATATGGATTGCTCATTCTCCTATTCTTCAAGGCACAAAACATCTCACTTAACCTTGAAGAATTTGGTATGATCACATACCTATTCCAGCACTAGTCGATAGTGAGATGTTGGATGCTCTCCCACACCTTCTCTACCATGTAATTTCGGATCATTGTGCCAAGGTAAAGATTATCCACACATCTGGAGCAGAGAAGGCACAACCAGGTGTGTTTTGATCATATTCGGGGATACCATTCGGCTATTGGATTTTTCAAGAAGCACCCAATACAGTTGTACCCTTTATGCCATACCATATTGCTTTCGTCGGCTACTCCAGGATCCAAATCATCCATCTCTTCAAGGTCTGCATACCGATATTCAGGGAAAACATCCAGAATATCAGTGGTGGGGTCTCAATCTAGAATTTCTCCAAATGGGATAGTCTCTTCAATATGTGGGTGACCATTCTCAATCATCTCCATTTTAGTAATTGTTTCCCTACCGAATTCATACCATGACCTAAAAATGACATCACTGGTGTTCACAACAACTTTCTCACCAGGTGCCGAGACCAGACCTATTTGAGAATCGGGTTATGAGTGGTTTGGTCCAATTGCCATCAGATTCTCTGCAAATGGTCAATAATCAGTGGCCTTCTGAGCCTTAAATATTAGGATTACTTAACAAATAATGAATTCTCTAATTATCAGAGATCTCTATTGATATATATGAACATTTGAGTAATGAAACTTAAAATATATAAGAATATGAAACTCTTATCTTTTTGTCACTTTAAGAGTTTTCACTGTAGGAGATCCTTCATTGCTTTCCAGCTCAATAATGGGAATTGGATCCCCACATTTTTCTATCATTGCATCCTCTCTCCACTCAGATGGAGCATCCTGACCAGTGCCAATATGCATCTAAACTAGATGGAAAATCAAATATATTATTACAGATGATGAAATGAGGAAATTTTTGGTATAATACTTGAGGAATACATCATGTTTCTCATCCATTTCCATACGAGAACCAACAATCTCTCCACTCTCTTGAGGACTCCTTTGGTGGGATATCCCCTAAGGCCCTTCACCTCCAATATCCTCTTCAATTTCTCTGATTTCTTCTTCTTCTTCTTCATCTTCCTCTTATTATTCTGACTCACTACCCTTTGTCTCCTCATCACTATCATCATATTTAGACAACATTCTTTCTGCATCATTCTCTTGGTCGAGCATTACCTTTACTAGGAGATGTGGTTCCTCACACTGACCTCGCTGGCATAAATATACATCCATGGCCATAAAATCAGCTTATCGAATGTGGAATTTTACTTTTTCATGAATTCAGATGAGCCCAGTTTCTGGTAGTTGGATCCTGTGTCTCACTATTTTATTCGAAATAGATTCAGTGCTCATTGACTACTATAGCATTTACTAGGCTGACCACAGTGCGAGGAAGATTGCTTCCTCATAAGGTAAAAGCAGAAACCTTATCTGCATCCTTGGAAGCTTCCCGGCTGCCCCATAAGATTGCTCATGAGCCCCTCTCCCTCCAGATGATGGGGGTATAGCCAAACCTAATGACGTCCCCACTGCTGATGCTTAGACGTGTAATGACCTGGCTACCCGACATGTCTTTGACCATTACTTCCCAGTGGGACCATGACTTCTCTCTTACTACCTAGGTTCCACATTAACAACCATGTTATTCTAAACATGATTCCACAAGATCCCTTCAGGATATGATACCACCCAATGATTGAAATATTTTATTGAGAGGCCAACGTTAACTCCAATATGGGGAAAGGTAATTACCTCACCAGAGCTATAATTTGTGATCAGCAGCAACATTTGATGAAGAAAGCAAGGATGTTTCTCCACTTGGACATCTATATAAAACTTATTCAAGTTTTGCTAGAGGCATCCAAAATATCTGTCAATCCATGATGGCACATAGTGCTCACAGAGAATTTGCTCATGATCATGGGCCTCAATAACCCCACCTCTGATGGTCTTAAAGTATTATTATTTCTCCAGTGATCATTTCCTATCGAAACTCATTGTACCATCATGGGTGGGGAATTTAATTAATTTAAAATTGGTGTGATTAACAATCTGGATCCTCATCCCCTATTTATTGGGCATCAACAACACGACCCCAATAATATTTAACAAGGAAGTTCGCAGACCATTACCTAGGGGATGAATGGCATTTGAGAAGGTTTACCCACCACAGTGACCCACAATCCAACCATGAAGGATTTGTAAAGTTCCAAAAATCCTCCTTGGTGAGCCCCCTCTCAAAATATTTCCCATAATGGTGTACATTCTGGCCAACAAAGGGACACACATGTAAACACTCAGATTGGATACCATGATGTCGGCCTTCAAAAATGTTGTTGGGTGGACCCCCATCATTGTGTCCCTTAGTAGTAGTAGCCACCCACTAAAGAAATATTCATGAAATCTGGCATACCATAAGTTTTGGCCTCATATTTCATCCAAAATGAATCCCTAGGATCGATATTCCCACACCTCTAAGATCCTCCAATATGACCCGCTCCTTCTCCTCTGCACTGCGGTCAGACATCACATTCCTCACCCCATCATTTTTATATCTGGGACTTTCTACATAAATAGGATGAACCACATTGAATAAGTAATGTATTTTAGAACTTCGTTGACCCCCGGGCTATCCATGGATAGTTATAACAAATTTGCTGTCAGGATGGGAGTCCTCAACCTGTCCCCACAAATATTCATGGTGGGAATGAACTCGTCATACAGATGCTCATCCAATGGGATACCCCAGATGCAGTGAACATCCAAAAGACTATCTCAAAACTCCCCATGATGAATATGGATGGTGTCTTTATTATGGGACCATCAGCTGAACAGATCTGGCTCAAGTTCATACTGGTGGTGGAATGGAATGCATGGTCCACACCACCTTGAACAGCCTAATATGCTGAAATTCTGCTCCGAACTAATCGCTTGATTCGCATACTCAATGTGCTCAGGCCAACTCACTTTTGAAATTTCATCCAAACCTCATGTCCTATTCCTTTAGCTAGCCCTTGGTCTCATCAATGATGCTCTCTCAGATGTTAATTGTTTAATATTTCAAAGAATCCTCAACAACTGGCATGCTCCCTGAGATGGTTCTGGTCCTTGGATTCAGGATATAGTTGTCCATGTGCCTAGATTCTGTAGTAGGATGGCCATTGTTTGTGATGTTGTGTCATGGAAGATCATCGTCACATGCCACCCATGATCATGGTGTATCAATGTCAAAACCTGACACTCGTACCTCCTCTAAAATAATGAAATCCCATATCGGTAGGTTTTCTAATAGAACATAATCCTTCTAGTCTAGGGTCAAAATGTTGAATAGATCTTCTGTGTTGGATATAACTTTCCAGGAACCGTAAACGTTAGGATTTAAAAACATTTCAGTCCTCTGAGCAGCATACACAGCTTCTCTCCCAGTGTCACCCTGATCAGCAGCCATCATTTTTGGTAATGTCTAAAAAAACTAGGTTCTGGAGGGAAAAACTAGAGAGTTTCATAAAAAAAAGTCGTGTGAAAATCCAACAAATTGCCGTAAAAATGGGTGCTTCATGCAAAATTTCAACCAATGTCGGGAATTCCATGCAACACAAATTAGAATCCATACAACAGTAGGTGATATGTACATCCATGGGAGCTTCAAATCTTATCACACAAGAAATCCTATATGGACCATTGGACCCCCCCCCCACCCTGGGGTTTTTATAGGTACGAATTGGTTTTTCCGTGCACGTGAAAAATATAACTGCACACATGTTCTATTTTCCATGCATTTCCTCAAAGGGTCCAATCATCTCGGTGTTTCCCTAGGAATATGACCTCTAGGCCCCCTCATAGATCTGATACCGAGGGGGGAATTTGTAGATGTTCAAATCTACAGAAGGCCTCAGGCTGACATTTTAGAAAAATAGAAGGAATATTTTGACTAATAGAATTGGTCTGAGATAGGATGAATGTATTCATGGATAATCAATGGAGTGAATGGGATGCAGCCCCAACTACGCACACATTTATGCTCCTAGAAGGATATTTGTGCACCGTGCGAAACTTTTCGCAGGATCTACTGATGGTTTGGGTCTTCCACATAGGCTGAATTCGGTTCGCTCCTATGGCCCCTAATCACATATAAATAAAAGGGCACACATCCCATCTAGGGATGAATAATTAAAACTGTCTCCCCATCTCTAAAAACACTATTTCACTCACCAAAGATGGATTTTAGGTACCAAAATATCCACAATATTCTCCCAAGGGCCCGCCTTTGTGTGAAACCCCTAAGGATTGACCCTTGACTGGTTCCTTTTTTACTTAGCTAGTTACGCACATGTCTGTTCACATGCATGCAATCCTAGGCCACATGAATGAAAAACCTCCCCAATTTCAAGCAAAACTACTTTATCTGTGTAACCCGGATTGTTGTGTGCAATGGTTCCCATTTGGGCGCTTATTGCGTACAAACCCCTTCTTTTTCATACAATCCTCTCTCCTTGTGTGCTCCATTTGTTTTTTTTACCCTAAGGTACCATGTTTGAGCTCCTCTTTTGTGAAACACCCTTGTCTCTCCCATCCTTCTCTTGTATGACCCTCTAGTTTTTTACAAAGTGATTTCTAGTTCCCTTGGGTTATTCTTCACATTTCATTTTTTATCCTTATGCTTCACATTTCATTTTTTATCCTTATGCTTCTTCTCATAGGAAGGCTAATGAATATTACTTCCTCGCACAGACATGCTAACATGGGCCTCTCAATGGAGCACTCCACAATACCCCCACATCAAGGCATTGTCGGTGCCTTCCCTTCACCGATGGTTAATGTGCACATGATATTTATGTCTTAAGGGTGAGGAGTGAACCTGCCTCTTCTGAGATGCAGAATGTTAAAATGTCAATAGCTCTTATCCTCAACACATGACGTTAAACTGTTGCCTCGTTCTGTGAAACACGTGTGGGGTACCCCATCTCGGACATTCTGAACACCCGCTCATCTCCACTAGAGTGAGATCTTTTTCAAAGGGGATGATATCCTCTTTGCTGAAGCTGAATTTGTCTGTGGGGAAGGACAACCACATTGGTTTAAGCCCCGATCCTTTCTTGAGAAAGGCATCACCCCTAATTCTCCTCTATTTTTACTTGCCAAATATGAGAGGAGATATGGGTACAAGTACATTTGTTACACCATCCCTATCCCTTTGGGCTTTGTCTCCATCAGGCCTCCATCATGTAGTATGTCCCAATATACATCGCTTTGGGCCGCTAACCATGCATTATCCCTTTCTTTCTATTTGGGCCTCTAACAACATATAAACCATTGTTTCCTCTTTGAGATACTAACCACGCACAATCCCCAGTTTCCTATTTGGTCCTCCAACCATGTGTAACCCCCATTCAAATTGTCGTGGACGTACATTTCATGACGTGATAGTTCAGTATTTTGCAGCCTCTTGTTTCTCACACTGAGCATGACTCACGTGGGTGAGTGTAAGCATTGACCACAGAATCCTTCATGGTCTACCTTAGTGCGTAATCCCCAACTCATCCAAAACTACGTGGACTTTGATCCTTGTCTCCTAGTCAAGGAACATATGAACCCTTCCTGAGGTTCAAGCCCAACACCTCAATTGGTTCCAAACCCCTTTCACATCAGGTTACCTTCGTACAACATGTTGATAAACTATATCCAAATCATCCCATACTACAAGGAATTTGGTCTATGTATCCTAGGAAAGGTACGTAGTAAGCCTCATAGAGGTTCAATCCCAACACCTCCCTTAGTTCTGACCCCACTTTCATGTCGGTTCATCTTCATCTCACATGACATTAAACTATATCCAACCTGTCCCAAAATATGTGGAATTTGATCCTGGTCCCCTAGGCAGGGTACATAGAAAGCCTCTATGAGGTTCAATCCCATCAACTACATGTCCTAACCCATTCACATTGGTTAACCTTTATCATGCATGACATCAAACAATATGCCCATTTTTATCCTTCAAATCGTTAAACTGTACCCGTTCAAACTATATGGGATTTGATCCTTGTATCCCATTAATGGTACGTAAGAATTCTCCCTAAGGTCCAACCCCAATTGATGAAAATTTTTATTTCTCCCTAATCAATGGTAACCCATTTTATTCCACAATCGACCGTAATTTGTTATGTTCCCAAATCAATAGTAATTCTTTTTGTTCCCCAATAAGTTGTAATCCACTGTGTTCCCCAATCGACGGTAAGTCGTTGTGCTCCCCAACTAGTAGTAAGCCATTTTCCCCATCTAGTGGTAATCCGTTTTACCAATTATAGAGGAAGGTAGTTACACCCCATCCACAAGTATGTCATTGTACCCCATCTAGCGGTAAGACGTAGGGACCCTGACCACTGATATTCCGTTGTCATCCCCACATGATGGTAAGCCGTTATTAGATTAACTACGTGGGTCTGATCCCTATATCATATATATGGTACATAAGAAATCTCCCTCAGTATACACCCCAATAACTAGAAATCATCAGTTTCCCCTATGTGGGACCCATATCATTGGTCATCCCCTTGAGCATCAGACCAATCCCGGGTTGTGAACCACAAGAAATCCCCAGTACATCATCAAGTAATAGTCCTATGCGAACACCCCGATTCTATACCCCCATCCTGAACTATGTGGAATTTTATTCCCCACCATGGTGATATGTAAGAAGCCTCCCTGACGTTGAATCCCATCACTCATGTCCCATTGTGGCCTTTCTCCCTCGATCATGTCATTTTCGGGATGGCCATTCCCAACATAGAGGTTCTACTTCATCTATATCATATCCATTCATCCATATTTATGGGTTGCCTTCTCAAGAGCCCCATAACCCCACTGAACTATGTGGACATTGATTCCATACCAAGAGGATATGTAGGAAGTCTCTTATAGGATCAAGAACAATATCACCATCTCCCTCTGGTCAGCTCCATCTTACTATCCATACACTCTCAACAATCCATGTCCATCCTGATTCTTACCTAGGCCTCATATCTCTGTGAGATCATCTCATCCGCATTCTTCCTGCTCTTAGTAGTAATCGTGTATCTAACCATGCGTTACCCCAGCATCCACAATCCCTCTTGGGGTTTCACTCATCTGATCCTCTCCCATCAGTGTTCTGATCAATCTGATCCATCTCTGATGGACGTTAAACTTGCGGCATACCCTTTTTTAATGTGGTAAGTAGAGGAAAACCTTAGCTACATTTCTATAGATTAAATTTCCATGAACTCAATGTGGGATGTCCCAGGCTTCTGTGCACTCGATATGAGAAGGAAACCAAGACCCATCAGTGTTCCAACATTGAGACACACCAGCGATGTCAAACTTTACTACTCCCCTGAACAAAGGTTGCTACCCAAACTAGACCCCTTGGAATGTCCTGAAAGAAAATGCATAATTAACCGATGTCCATAAAGACATGGAACTAGGATGATTTTCATGAACAGTGTATTATGTATATGAGGGAGACATAGACTAGGTAACAAGTTTCGAGGATGAATTCACGGAAGGAGGAACCGATATCCCATCATCCCATTTTGATCAAGGAAAAAGCATCCCCGGATAAGTGATGGATATCACCCACCTATGGAAAGCGGTAATGGGGGAAAATAGTTTCCTGTCCTCCAAAATAGACAGACGCACACCCCAGCGAAAGTGTTTGAAAAAATATTACTAAAAATTCTATATTTATTTAACTTAAAGAGTTAAACGTACAATAAATTGGAATGGGATTATGGAAGCCTCAAAAAAATTAAACCTAGGGAATCACTGATGATAATATTCTTACACTTCCAAGTGTAGTATATACACCTCGTAAAATGGTATAAATTCATATAATTAACATATGTCCCTATGAAATGAATTTGGTACAATTAACCCTTGAAATCACTATATAAATGAATTAAAAGTTAATCCATGGAGTGATTGTGTGTAATATATTAAAATTACCAAAAAAATTAAATAAAATCATTTATATATAAATTCACATTTAATAATATCATAATAGAGTTAATTAATAATATTTATAACTTAATGAATGGAAATTAAGTTCAAGAACCATTTACCACTTGGAATCATTCTAGTCAGATTCCATTGAATGAAATAATTAAAATAGTAACATAAAATAGCATGATTTTTTATTAATTAATGATTCAATATTTTTAATTGGATTTATATTTACCCTATAAAATTAATTATTTTCATAACATTAAAATATGATTTAATGAAGGAAAATTAAGATAAATTCCCTTATTACATTGGTAATCACAGTATAAAAAAATCATGATAGAGAGAACCTCAAAAAGATTTCCCTATTCCATATTATCTTCCCAAAAAAATCACTAAATAAATTAATAGGCTATGTATACACCAAAAATAAAATAATGTGTGAATATGGAATATATCTCACATAAGTAAACGAGTGATGATAAATTCTTACCTTCGGTCAGAAAATTTTCATACGTGTTTGAACCTCATATAAAATAAAAATCTATTAATTATAAAATTTCTTAAGATACTTTTCAATGTTCAATAACTTATTATAAAATTATTTATATTCATTATTTATAATGATATATTTAAATAAATAATTAGAACAGTCTATGTCGTGTGTTTTGAGGATGTCCAATTCATTGTTTTAAAATCAATTCAATGCGTTGAATGAGGTCAATGAGTTCATTAATACATAATATAAAATAAAATAATCATGAAATATTTATCGTATTTATATTTAAAATATACCTTTTAATACAACCATGGAATATATTGGTGAAAATTTTACAATGTTACAATCATGGAGACAGTAGAACATACATACACAAGAGTAAAAATTCCATTTTTTAAGGTCATTATAGAAGGAATGTAATTAATGTTTTATCTGTAAATATGGATTATGATATAATAAATACTATTTTTTATTATACCTATATGTATCATCCATGATTTTTGGTGATGAAAACTTGAATTACATTAGTTTTTGGAGGTGGTAGTCATCACGTACTCTTGAATGATTGTATCATTATTCAGTGTAAAAAATAAAATGATATTTTTAAAAAAATGATAAATATGAAATTAATATCATAATTGTGTAGTTTTTATAACATATATTAATTAATGTTTTCCTTATTATCTTCCCTGTAATGTGTTTGTGAAAAATTAATGACATCGCTTCATGAGGCTGCAGTCTGTCACACACAAGAGAAATGTTATTATATCCTCCATGGAATCGAATGTAAGAATTTATATGTGATATAAAAACTAAATAAGTATAAATTTGTTACAAATATCATATATATATATTAAATATATATTTATAAAAATCAATGAGAGAGAATCATGGAAAACAAATGACATCGGTTCGTGAGGTGGCAGTCCATCGTTCACCAGATTGATGAATTCATAAGCCATTTTATGGATGGGGAGGTGGATTTAGGTTATTAAAATAACTTAATAACATATATCTAAAAGAGAGATACATTTTCTATTATATAATAATTATTTCAGAATATTTTAATGATTTTGGAAACAAGTAGAATAAAAAATCTTGATTAAGAATAATACCTCATCTTTTGAAAACCTCTAAAGGTTAACATGAAAATCCTTATTTGGATGGATATATGATCAAACAAGGGATTATAGGACGTGTAAATGAATTTAATTAAGGTATTTATTATATATTGTTTGAGTAAAATGGATATTAATGTCTTAATAAGAGAGTAGAGGTGTGAATTTTCTATGTTAATTGGGTGGAACACTTATAATATTTTATAAGAAAAAAATGATACCCATGTTTTTCAGAAGTTCCAAGGACAAAAAATGGACCATTATCGTGACTAATAATTTATATGGTATTAATATAATCAAAAAAATATATTTTATACATGTTTTTATGACATTTTAAACCATATCCTTTTAGTTTAACCCCCTGAAATGATTATTTTACCTCAGCCAAGGTAAAATAATTTTACAGAATTCATTGTTATTTATTAAAACAAAATTAATTTGAACATATTATTTTATTTAAATTATGATGATTCCAAATAGATAATCCATTTTAATAAATCCAATTCATATAATTTTATAATTTTAATTTAAAATTATACCCGTAGATTCGACAAAAAATAGAGTGTTCTAGAATTGTATTTTTTAAGAAAATGAATATTTTATATTAACTATTTGACTAGTAGTAATAATTATATAAATATAAATTAATTAATATATATATATATATATAATATATATTTATTTATTTAAATTAAATTATTCTTCATTCTTTCATTATATTATTTAAAATTTTATTCACATTAATTTATTTTTCAGAAAATCCTATTTTTAATCATTAAAAGAAACTTATAATAAATACAATATAAATTTGATTTAGATGTAAATAAGTTTCAAAATTATGAAAAAATAATATTTATATTACTTAAAAAATATTCAAAACATTATTTTTATTTTAAATTGCTTTATATATTTAAAATAAATGACATATTTACAAAAATCTGTATTTTTTAAGATTCATTGGAATATCTGTATTTTCTATAAAATCCCAAAATTTCACATTCTTTTAATTTTTTTATGTAGATTTAAAAAATGATGTTTATTTTATAAAATAAGTTTTATTAAATAATTGTAAATTATTAATTATATTTTATCAAAAAATTAAAATAAAATCATTTTTTATGAAAACATATTTTTTATGATTATAATTACATTAATAAAATAGATTTAAAAATTACTAAGAATGTTTCAATAAATTTATATTTATTAGGATATATATATATATCCTAAACTATTTTATACTATTCATACCTTCCAATTTAATGTCTAGGTTTGAATGGTGATATTTAAAATAATATTATTTTATGGTCTCTTTAAGCTCGTTGATGTGTGTCTTATGCACAATAAAGCACTGTTTCCATTTATAAAATTATAGGGTGTGATATAATTCCCCCATAATAATATGTGTCCTTTAGATTTTATCTTCATCTTAGTAAATAATGTTTGTACATTTGAAAATACCTTTATTAGAAACCTTCACCATAAAAAGTGTTAATAAATATTCCTCTCGAAAATAGATAAAGGGAAGTAAAAAAGGTCATCTACAATAATCTATAACATGGTTCTCAAGAAGGAAACAATTGTTCTAAAGTAACGATATAAACATGGAATAAATTAATAATTCCCATAAAATGTTTAAGAGTGATAGATATTTGTTATCATAAAAATTTGAATAATCATAAGATAGTTAATTGCTATAAAACCATAAACCGAATAGGTGTAAAAAATATCATTGATTTGATAAAAAAAATAATAGTAAGAGAATTTTTTTCATGATCTATTTACTATATTTTAGGAATTATTTTGAAATCTAGACTAATATTATAAGGAAATATACTTACATGATGATTATAATTTTATCATTTAATAAACTTCCCCAAAATTTCAATTTTTTATCCAAATGATGAGAATTCAAGATGATATTGTTTTATTCCTAGTGAAATAAAATCATGTTTTAAAGGAACAAATATCCATAAATGGTATATTTAATATATTAGACATATATTTACTCGATTAACAAAACTAAAATGGTTATTATATTGTTAAATGGTTTCCTATAATGAATGAACCTTCAGGTGATAAAATAATAAATAAATCACCCAAATTCAATAGTAATATCCAATGTTTAATAAAATAATTCTATAAATAAATGGCCATATATCCAAAATAAAATCAATAGAATAAACATTTAGTGTTGTTTTAACCAAAATTTTTAACTCATTCCTTTTATATTTCAAGATAAAAAATATGGATATCTTCATTTGAAATAACATTAAAAATATAATTTCCAAATAAATTTCAACAACATCGTTATCTATAGGATTAAACATTTTTTCACATAATTATCTCAATATCAAAGATTATATAATCCCAAAAAGTTATTAATACCTTAAAAAATATTTACACTAAATATAGAGGTATAATTTACATTAAACCAAATCATTACCTATTCTTAAACCTAATAAAACATCACCCAAAATGTCATTAATCACTATAAGATATCTTCACATAAAAATGTAAAAGTTGTTTCTAATTAATTGTACTTGTGATCATTTATAATATTATATCACTATGATGGAAACCATAAATATGAAAATAACCCCACATGATAACATTGTAATACCAATTATAACAACCTTGAACCCCCTCATAGAAATCTGGTGTTAAACAAATGATATTCACATTTATAGATTTTATAATGATGAATATAAACAATTTTCTATATATAAAACATAAAACATAAAAATGAATAATTTTACCACTTACATATCTGGTGACCTTTTAGGTTTATAGTTTTAAAAAATTATGGACAACTCTTATATAAAAAATAACCATGACTTCAAGATATTATATTTCCCAATATACCAATTTCTCTTATTTCTAAATATGTCATCATCATCATCCATGTGAAAAAATTCTAGATATAATTCATTTAATATAATTTTTGATATTATGTGGAAGAGGAAACAAAAGTAGGGTGAGTTCATCTTCTCATTAAGGGTAAACATAGGCATCAACAATTTAATATGACCCGTGAGCTTAAGAAAAGCATGTGGTTATCTTTACATAATAAATATCCATGATAATAACATTATATTATTCATAACTATTAAAAATTGGATTATAAAACATGATTTATAGTATAAAATTTCCAAATGTAAGAGTCTTATAAATTAATATTCCGTAGTCATTTGATTTCAATCATAATCAAAATAATCATTAAAAAAACATATCAACTACAAAGAAAAAAATTTGTATCCTGTGAAATTATCTCTATAGAACACTTGAATAAAACATAAAAATGGAATAAAATATATCATTTATTTACAAACCCAATTAATTAGAGTGATATCTCTATTAACCCACCATCCAAGCTATATCAGGGTCACCCAACACTCTCTAGGAGCACCCATTGTTTAATCTATATGAGGTTAATCCAGAACTATATGGGACTACAAAATATATTTTATATTGAGTTATCCTATGGATATCAAGGTGTAACCATTTTTCATAAAAAATTTAAAAGTACAATTTTTCTATAAAACATATAAAGGATATAAATTTTCAATCATAACAACAATATATATTCTTTCATACCTCAATTTAACCGTGGGAAAGAAATGGGTTTCTTGAGAAATTAAATAATCCATCGAGGCAATGAATAAGGATTGTATAAATAACACATATCCATATATAGAGTAAGAACCATCAAAGGTTGTTGCATTTGATGAATATAAATACCATAAAAATATTTAAAAAACATTTATTAAAATATCATTTTCATTTTGAAATTAATTTTTTTAATGTGAAAATAATTTCTATTAAAATAACCCTAAAACATTAAATTTAAACATTAAAACAACCATTGTACATGATGGTGTTATATTTTTTTTAATTTTTCAGATTTTATAAATAAATTTTCATTTCAAATATTTTGTAAAGGTAATCAAAGTGACCCATATGGAAAATATTAAGAAATTTTATTTTTAAAAACATTTTAATTATAATCAAGAACCGCGTAAAAAGTATTTAAGAAATAAAATTTTAAATAAGTTTTTTTAAAACATTTCAGACAACAAGGATGTGGAAGATAAAAATTCTCGATAAAAAAATAATTGATCAATATCACTTAAAAATTATGTTCTTGATGTTTATTTAATAAATAAGTGATGCAATAGAAATAATTTTTTTACGAAATTCATAACCAATTGATAAGTTGGATATGTGGTTTGAAAAATATAATAGAATATTATTTTCTCCAATGTATCCTTGAGAATAAAAAATCCAAAAATAAAGGAGAATATAGAATAATACCTTTTAGACATTAGTAGAAATTCAATACTAATCCCAACTAATTAATGACATAAACTTATACAACAAATATCCATAAAATAATGAGATTCAAGATATATTATTTCAAAATTGTAGTATAAACCCCTAATAATATAATATAGGTTCATATAATTAACATATGTCCTAATGAAATGAATTTGGGACAACTAACCCATATGAATATCATATAACAGAATTATGATTTAATTAATGGAGTGATTTTGTGTAGAAAATTTAAATCCCTAAAAAACAATTGAAAATACTAAATAAAATAATATTGAAATAATTTCACACATAATAATATTTAAATGGATTCAATTAATAATATTTATTTTACAATAAACTAAACTTGTGTTAAGAAACCCTTTTTCACTTGGTAACATTCAAGTCATGTTACCTTGAATGAAATGATTCAAATGGAAACATTGAATATAATGATGGATGGAGGATTTATGATATAAATGTTATGTGGGGAAGTATATGAACCATATTAAATAAATTAGGTGTATAACATTAAAATATTACTCAATGATGGAAAACTAAGTTGTTGTACCTTACCGCATCGGTAATCCATGGATCGAAACATCCTGAATGGGAGAACCTCATAATGAATTTTAAATACCACTAATTTTGTTGAAAATAATATTAAAATACATTCATGGGTACTATATACTGAAAAGGATAAAAATAATTTTAGCTTATGGAAATGGTCTAACATAAGTAAAAACAAGATGAGAAACCCTTAACATTGGTCAAACATTCTTTATAACTGTTTGAACATACTATATAGTAAATTCAAATTAATTATTTGATTTAATAATAACATTTTAGAGGTCTAATACCTTATAATTAAATAATTTATTTTAAATCATTCTAATTATATATTTCTATACATAATTAGTTAATTCTATGATGGGTGTTTGAGGACGTTCTGTTAATTATATCAAAACATCAAAGGTATATTGACCGAGGTAAATGATTTCATTATTCCATAACCTCCAGAATAATAATAAATTAATATTAATAATATTTAAAAATAAATTATAATTTTTAATCCAATCATGGAGGATGTTTATGGAAAATAAATAATGATACAAACATGGGGATGACCAGTCATACATACGCATGAGTAACGTTTCCATATTTCAATGATCATCCTAGAAAGAATATAATTAATAATCAAACTTAGATTAATTATAATAATATCATAAATTAAAAAATATTTTATTAAAATTTATTATATAAATATATCATACACTTGTTTACATGATGGAAAAAATAATCATATCACTTCATGGAGATGAATGTTCACACATATGCACAAACAACATTACCATTTTAGAGTAAGAAAGAAAATTATATATTATTATTTAAGAATTATAAATATAAATTTAACATAATTTTTTTTTAATTTATATCACATGTATTCATTAAATTTATCCTTATTACCTTCAATTTAAATCCTTAGTAAAAAACAAATCATGTCACTTTGTGAGGAAGTATCCCCGAGTATGCATGAGTGACATTATTGTATCTCCCACAAAATCAAAAGTAAGAAGAAATATATGATATAAAAACTATATAAGTTTAAAAATATTAAAATATATCATATATATATAAACTTGAAATAAAATATTATAACAATCCATTAGAGTCATTGATGGAGAATTAATGTCATTGATTCACGAGGTGGTAGTCCACCGTACATACGAATGTTGATTTTGTATCCCATTTTAAGGAATATGAGAATTATTTATGTTTTTAAATTAAAATAATAACATATAATTATAATTTATTTACATTATATATTATAGTATCATAATTGAATTCAATTTCAAGGACTTGGATGAAGAAATAAAATCAAAATTCTCAGTTAAGCATGATACCTCTTATATGAATAACCTCTTTAGGTTAGCACCAAACACATAATGAAGATGAATATATGATCCAATTAAGGATTATAGGATGAGGGAAGGAAATTAATAAATACATTATTCTTAGTATTTACTAATCCAATGGGATTTGTATATATGAATAAGTGATGAGAGGGGAGCTTTCATAAGTGAGGTGAATGGAACACTCGTAATTTTTGAAAAAAAACATGATACTCATGTTTCTCAAATGAAAAAATACTCATAAATACAATATTCACTATCCATAAGCATAATATGGTTTAATTATGGGGGAAAATATTTTTTAGAAATATTTTTAGGTAATTTTAACCCCAATCATTTTAGTTTATCCTCCAGTAAATCTATTTTACCCTAACTATAGTTCATGTTTTTTACTATTTTCACTATTTTTCATGAACAAAAATTAATTTGGAATTAATAGATAATATAAAATATTACAATTATAAAAAGTTAATAAATTTTAAAATATTATATTCTCATAACTAGTAGAGGTAAATTTAATTTAAAACCCACTGACATGATGAAAAAGAAGGTTGTCAAGAAGTGTATTTTTATATAAAATAATGATTTTATATTGAATATACGAATAGTAATAATAATTATATAAATTTAACTTAATATTTTCAGTTATAATATGGTTTTATTGTACATTAATCCCTCTTAATTGGTCAGAGTTTATAATTAATTAAGATGGGGAATGATTATGAACATTAAAATAGTTTTCAAAACAATTTCGTTTTTGAAACCAAATGTAATCTTATGATAAAATAAAATATAAATTTGAATAAAAAATAATATTGTGGATTAAATATATAAATAATTATTATTATTTTAATTTTAATCGTATTAAATAATGTGTCTTCAAAATTACTTAATAGTTTGAAAAAAAATATTATTTTCACAAAATATGTATTTTTAAATTTTCACTGAAAATATATATTTTTTGAAAAATACAAAAATATCACCCTATGTTAATTTTAACATGATTATTTTAAAAATAAATTTAAATTTATAAAATTCATTTTATAAAATCTATTTTAATTAGTTAAAATATTTTCTAAAAAATAAATAAAATTTATTTCTAACGAAAACATATTTTTGATGATTAAAATTACTCAAATAATATGGATTTCTTATTTACTAATTATTTATAAATGAATTTATATGAATAAGTACATATAAAAACTTTTCAAAAAGGCTTAATAATATTCATACCTTTGAATTAAATAGGTTGGTTATAATGGTCATATTAAAAATAATATTATTTAATGGTTTGTTTAAGCTTGGTGTTCTGTAGGTTATATGCTATCCAGAATAGACTAGTTTTTATAAAATATTAGTGTGATATAAATATTAATAATGATATGATTTTTATTTTTTATGTTAGTCAATCATATTGTAATATATATTTTTAGAGGTAAAATGTCATGATGAAAACCAAAATACACCACTTTCATTGAGGCGGTAGCACCAACATATGCATGGTTAACATATTTATTTATAAAGAATGTATTGTATTTATCAATTGTTCTATATTTTCATAATATTTATAATTTTCAAATAATTTTTTTATTCACTATATTCCCCATAAGAACTAACATTGTAATGTGGTTATGAAAAATGAATTGTGTCTCTTATTTTGGTGGTAGTCAACATATAACACAAATGACATATTCATTTATTGGATGGTTGATAGAGTTGTATAAATTTTATATTATATTAATATAATAATATATTATCTTATTATTAATAATAATGTATTGATAATTTTATTGATATATAAGGTTTTAGGGAGTTGAAGAAGAAAATAAATAAATATGCTTTATTAAGAACATTACCTCTTCATTTGGATGTTATCTATTGGGTACCACTATAAGGATCCTTATAATGTGATTTTGGAAAGAAGTATACATCTAGGCAGTGGGGAGAGAGTTTAATAGAGACTAAAAATATAATTTATATAGATAATACTTTATAATGTATGGATAATTTATGTGGAGAGGCCAAAATTTTAAATTTAATAAAATTTCATTTTTTATAAGTACACATTATTTTTTCATTGAATGCATGGAACTATTTAAGGTTTAATGGATAAAACATGTAAATAATGAATTTTGGGGTTATCTAAGCATCTAAAATCCTCAAAAGTTTACTTTCACACTTGTTTTATAGATTTTTCATGTTATTTACCACTATCTTTTTACATTTTACAATTTTATGTTTTACAATGGTAACTAGTCTATAACCAAGTAATTTACATTTTTCCAAAAGAAATAAGGAAACCTTTGGTAAAAATAATTTATTCTATGAAAATACATTTTTTCTCAATATAATCGAATAAAATTTGGAACTAAGTAAAAATTAACTAAAAATTAGACATTTAATATATAGAAAACAATTACTATTAAAACATGTTAATTTACTATTAATTTTTCTTAATAACATTTATTAATAAACAAAAATTAAATGCGTTTCAACATAACTAAATATAAATTTAAATAATTTATCAAATTATATATTAAAAATATATAATTTTTTTTCATAATATTGAAAAAACATTAATAAAACTTTTCTATGAAAATAACTGTTTCAACATTTTCATGGTCATTAAACATAATCTTATTAATCATAATTGTATACCTAATAATGAAATTAAACATATCTAATAATATGAATTAGTGAATCTATAATACAAAATCCATTTTTTAGATTTAATTTCAATATGTGAAGAAAAAAATGTTTAATTGTTTGGTAATAAAAATTCTTAGAATAAAATATATATTGATTTTCCAAATATATTAAACATGGGGGTTATAAATTTAATATTGTATTTTTAAATGATATATTTGAATTTATTAATTTTATATTTCAATATAAAAGAGACATCAAAATTTTTAATTTATTTTTTTTATTATGATAATTTCCAATTAAATTAAATATTATAAAAATTAGTAATTTTTAACAATTAATTTAAAATTTTTATTTTTAGAAAAATCCCAAATATTATTCCTATGATATATTGGACATGATTAATTCAAAAATGATGTTCATTATAAAAAATAAAATTTTTAAAATTATAAAATTTATCATTTTAATGAAAATTCAACCAGTTAAACACTTTATTTAATGTAACAAGTTATTATATTTTTGAAAATGTTGAGGGTCAAGCCCCCATTAATAAACACAAAAATGTAAACCTATTAAATCTAGGTAAATTGGGAACCCATTACAAGAAAGTGAAAAATTCCTCAAATTAAAACAAACATAGAAATGAAATATTTGTTCCACAAGCCCAATTGGAAGAAAACGACATGGTGAGCTGCATAAAAGCTGTGTCGACCCTTTCCAGACCGTCCAATAGTGAGTTCCATAAAAATGTTGGGATGCCCCCACTATCATGAAGTTGCACCGTGCTGGACATGAAAAATGTGGAAGAGAACCTCTACAACCCACAAAACCATATGGAGGAGAGCTGAATGAAAGAAAATATTTTACATTTCCCTCTTCAGATCCAACAACCTGAAAAAGAATGCAAGGATATCATAGTTATTTCAACCTAATACAGTGAAAAATTAGAATTAAAACACTTAGAATGATTCAATAAAAGGTGAATTTTTTCCATAATAATTGATAAATGATGGATGAATGGTGGGTTTCATCACTCCTATCTAAATTTTAGAGCTTTCAACCTAGTTATACATGAAAAATTTTGCACAGACATACAAATGGTATGAGGATAAAACAAGTGTATTCAAAGAAATTAGAATCACAAAAAAACAAACAAACACAACCAAGATCTTGAAACTTTTTGTTGAACCTATCACAAACAACTGGAATAGAGGTCCAACCACTTACCACATAACGACTACTAGATCATGATTTCCTCTAGATGATCATTGACCTACAGATAATCAGCAACACAAATCCACACTGATTTAGTTGTCAAATTCCATTCACCACTAGACATTCCCAGTAATCATTATTGGTTACTACCACCCATGCATTTAAACATTATTGGTTGACACCGGGTACCTTCTCTATCCAAATCTAAGCCTTCATCACCTATTAAGGTACTAGGAACTTCATTACATTTTCAAAAATATATGGAATCCATTGGTTCCCCATCCCCCACCTGAAGAACCACCCACATTACCATGATCATATGAATTAATTCCATCACATCCACTAAGAAATGAAGACACCATCAGCTTAAAATCCCTTCAGTATTGAATCCACACCAAAATCATTTTTGTAGACATTGTAACCCTCACCAAATGATGACACCACAAATTTGACATTTTAATCCAAACCCATCATCACACAATTTATGGAACCCAACTAGAAGATATATAAGACCATATATTGAACAGATCTATTAAAAAAATATGAGGAGGGAGACAAATCATTGAAATAGACTGTGATTAGATATAAAAATACATAAAAAATATGGATAATGTAGCAGGAGATGCTGGAGCTTTGGCCCCAAAAGAATGGCCACTAACACCGCATAGAGATAGGAGGATCCATCGTCTTAGATGAGGATTCAAGCAGAAAACTAAGAGACTATGGGGGTGTGGGTCCATTTACCATTTAAATGAAAATGAAATATTTAATGAAAATATAAATCTATTAAAAACTTACAATATAAAACTTTATATTTCCTTAATAAAATTTTGTATAAATTTATAATTTATTACAATAATTTTTTTTCTATGGGTTTTATTATAATAATATTTTCTTAATAATATTCACTACAATTTCATGACTGATTTAGGTTTTGGGTTTCATGTGAGTAAACATATCATAACAATGTTTTTTAATGTAAACCCATATGGAGAAATAATTGGGTTTGAAATACTCCCATTATATTAATTATATCCTCGAAATTGTAATTATGGAATACTAATTGAAATGGATTTAGCTATCCATACTATTGAAATTAGTCAAATTGAAATTATTATGGTATATAAATCTCATAATCTTTATAATGATTGAAAAAACATATTTCATTTATAACTAAAATATATACTGATTGTAAATATTTTTGTCCAATAGGTCTCTTTATTAAAATATAATTATTATATTTTATATATTAATATCATTCAAATTTTTTTTCATGTTTCTTTTTCAAAAAATATATTCAAATAAAAATGGTCTTGTAAAAATATAATTAAATAAGAACTCCTGACTATATGAATGTGAAAAAATGGTAAGTTATTATGTCTAATGAAACGATCAATTCAACCCATGAATATTATGTTTCACCTATAATATAATAGGATCAACCTATATCTATTTTACATCAATATCAGTTCTCTAGGGGAATCATCATATTGAGTTTTAAAATATTATTAGTCTTCAAATTCAAATATAATTAAATCCTTATTAAATATTCATAAAGGGTGTGTTAATTAAAAAACTATACTTGGGGAGTATTTATCTAGGTGTGAAGTATTATGACCACTTATCATGAACTTTGTAAAGATATTGTTTATACCCACCTATCATTTTTTAAGGATGACTACCCCTTGGTGCATATAATCCAAATATATACCCACATTTCAGTATCTAGATAGGCGTGTAATTACTAGGAAAACCATATACTCAAAACATCACTAATATTTAAAGATGTTATCAAACTCATTGAATTATCCTTATTTTTTCCATCTATGTTATATTACCTTATTATAAAATACTATTAATACAATCACCATAAATGGTTGAACCCTACTATAATACCAATTTCGGCAACCCAATATCTATATATCTTTATTTTACATAATTTACATAATAATTAAATCAAAAATCAAGAAATGATATCACAATATGATAAAAATATGGTTTATTTTCATTAAGAAATAACAATATAATAAATTATTTTACAAAACATATTCACATGACTCCATATTTGATCCATACTACACTCCCCTTTAGACACCTCATAAGTTAAATCATCTTTATTACTTGAGGAATGGAATCATAAAAATAATTTTTTGATCAAGCACTCAATATAGGTGAAAGTTATTAATATATCATCATGATTTAGATTATAAGAATATGATAACACATGAGTAGGGAAAATTGTTTTTCAAAAACATGGAACAATAATATATTTCCATTAATCATGATAGGATATGTTATATCCAATGAAAAAATATACCATAGAAAAAGAGTATGAAATCATGATATAATAAAAATTATACATATAGAAAATCATAATCATATGGTATGAAAACGTGACATAACCATGAGAAATTGAATAAAAAATAACATTTTGAGAAATATAAAAAATAGGGTAACATCATATTCTATGCCTCACTAAGAAGTTCCCCCCTTTATATATTGAGCGTTATTAATGAAGGATAACCCATTAATTTGTGAGAAAATAAAAAATTTCCATGAAACATTATCCCATGAAATAAAAACGTAAACCAATATTTTAGAGGGTGACATTAGATCCCACCCATAATTATCCATCCACATCGTTTCTATAGTATATTAAAAATTTAACATATTATAGAAAAATATAAAAATAAAATGGGTTTCATGTCATTTCCAAATTTTATTAAAAAACAAAATATCAAAAGTAGATCGGTTAATACCAAAATTTCAATAATCCATTTAGTATATTTCTTCAAGGATTTTATAAGGTTTTTTTAAACATTTATAAATCGGATTTAGATCATTAAAGAGGAAAATGAAAGAAAAACCATGAAAATTATATTTTTGAATTTTTTTTAAAATTTTAAATTATAGATATTGGGTAAATAATTAATTTATGAAATCCATGTAAATATTATATATTGAAAATATTTTTTTAAAAAAAATATAAAATAAAAAAAATTGATTAATTAAAATTATAAAATATTCTACATAGGAAATGATGAGCAGAAGATAAAATATGAACATGGATGGTAAATCATTTTTATCTTTTGGAAATATATTTATTGAAATATATATCATAAATATGGTAATAAATCATTCATTTTATGATAGGTAAATATAAATCTAATGATGGAAAAAAATCATATTTATCATTCAGATTATTAGTGAATGACCGTAGTTGTAATATTGAATATGGATATAGAAGAAAAAAATTATTATTTTGAAAGAATGAGAATTATACATTTCATTTTTATCATTATAGAATAAATAAGTTCATAATTTAAATTAGGAAAAAATAAGGAATAAATAAATTTTAATATAATCCCTAAATATAAGAATTCTATATTTTAATAACTATAGTGAGAAATGAATCATTTTGGATCAATTGAAGATGTTACATCAAGAAAAAACCATTTAGAAAAAACCTCCCTTATAAAAGTTTTATATATCATTTTTTTTATAAAAATAAAAATATTATTCACATATCATAGAACCTTATTCATACATATAATCTTTTATAAAAAATTATTTATAATCATTTATTAAAAATAAATTTGTTTTTTTTATCTTGTTTCCATCACCCTATGTTATATGCCTCGATTATTTGTTTAATATTTGTTCCATATTTGTGGTGTTGATTCCTCAAAATATATTATAGGTTAATCAATATAATATCATCATCAGAATAAAAATATATGCACCATAATGATTTATAATTTTATAACATCAATTCATATGTATTTTGGTTATGATTTGTGGTCCACACATTTCCAAGAGTGAGTCATTAGTTTAAATAAAATGTGAAGGATGTTGGAATCACATTATATTTCCATAATTATAATTTTTCAAATATCTTATTTATTCAATATATTACTGCATCAATCTGTCCTTCTATGGTGGTTATGAGAAATATATAATGTATGGTAGCATGCTTTTCACACATACATCCTTTCTATTTTTTGGATCAATTGGAGGAATGAATAAAATAGTTATCCATTTGTATAATAAGATATTTGAAAATTATTTATTCTATATTTATCATAAATTCATAAATTTGTTAGGCTTGTGGTGGTAGAATAATAATAATAAATAAGATATCTCAGCTGAGAACATTATCTCCCCCTTTAGATGTTCTCTTTTGGGCAACAACTTAAGGCTCATTAGTTAGGTCTTTTATAATGACTGATGATTCTATGCTTTAAAAAAATGAGTATAATAGTTAATTAGGTATATTATTTTTGTAAATCAATTTTAAAATGATTTTATAAGTATGGTGGAAGTGATCTCCTCTTTAAAGTGATAAAAATATAATTTTTGTAAATACTAATGACTTTTTCGATGACGGAAGGACTCTATCCCTGGTTCAATGGATAAAAAAAGAGAAATAATGAATTTTTGATTGATAATTTGTTTATTTAAATCCTATAAATTTTTTACATCAAGTTCAATATATTCCTAATTACTTTCACATATATATTTTTTTACATTTAACGGTTTGGGGTTTTCACCATGGAAATTATATTTTTACCAAAGTAATTTATAATTAATTTATGTTATAAGTTAAACTTTTGTTCCATATTTGGATTTTATGAAACAATATTTATAATAAAAATAATCACGTTAAATTAAAAAATATTTTATTACTGATTTTTAAATTAAAATATATAATATATAAGAAAACTATTTTTTAAAAATAATTATTTTTACCATTAAGTATTATTAATCATATTCATTACATAATAGAAAATGAATGAGTGTTAATTTATTTATAAATTTGTTTTAAAATAATATAAACTTCATTATATAAAATATAAAATATTAAAATATTAAATAAATATTAGAAAACACTAGTAAAATAATTCTTTGAAAATAACACTTTCACCATTATCATGGTCATTAAATTTATTCATAGTTACAATAATTGTATACCCAAAAATGAAATTGACCTTATTAAATTTTATGATTAATCTTATCTAAAATAAAAAATCCTTTTTTATATTTAATTTCTGCAAGTTATGAAAATTTACTTTCTAAATATAAGTGGATAAAAACAGTTTTTTGAGTAAAATATTACTTATGAATACAGTGTTAAAACATGGGTAGTATATATACAATATAGTATACTTATATATTTTTTTAATATAATATGTATCTAATTTTTATATATTAAATTTTTATAAATTTTTTTTTTCATTTTTCATTATGGAAGTATAATAAAAGATATAGTATTGGTGAAATTGGTATTTTTCACTATTCACCTAAAAATCAATTTCTTTAGAAAATCTCAAAATTTCACCCAAAACTAATTCTGTAATTGTGATTTAAAAAAATAAGTTAATTTTGAAAAAAATTAATTATAAAATTTTTCAATTTATTTTTTTAATGAATATATAATATATAATGGAAAACTATATTTATTGAAGAATTCCATTTTATAAAATCAAGTATTCATATTTATATTTTCTATGCATTTATAATTGCATAAAATATTTTAATATATTATATTATTTATTATTCTAAAATTTTATTAATAATATTCATCTATTATTTCATGGATCATTTTAGTTTGGTGTTTCTTTTGATTAAATCTATCAATATCAGTTTTATTTTAAAAATATTATATTGCTAAATCTTGGGGTGTCAGAAATTTCTTCCCTCACTCCTAGTTCTCATGTTATTCAATTAATATAACTCAATAGTTGTTGAGTTATGACTTTTTATTTTAATATACATCCTATAAGGATATTAAGGGTTTTCAGGGCTTCATGAGAGATCAAATGTAATGGTATTGTGAAAGTATATATGAAAAGAGTTCATTGATGGATAAAAAATACATTATCATTTTATAGAACTCTAAATTTCTCTAGTTTTGATCAAGAGTTTATATAAATTTAAAAAATTTATTCACAAGATTCTGATTCCACTATGGATAAATAGATTTAAAATATTTTTTAAATAATGATATGAACCCCCTCATGTGTTTTTTGATATTTTATGTGATCCCAAACATGATATTCAAACCCCATAAAAATAACCACAAAGTTCAATACAATAGTAATTAAATTATTATTTTTATGAACCACATGAATTACTATTAGAATTATAAACCTACTTCATATAATGATAATGATGAAAAATAATATAGAAATATCAATTTATATCATGAAATAAAATGACCATGAAAAAACCAAAAAATGAAATCAATGACCATAAAGACTCATCCACACTAAATTCATTACTTTTCCTCCCTGTATTTTCTATTTGGATTATTAGTTTTTCATGAAACTAAATCAAGGAAAAAATAAATTATAGTAGTGAAAAATATAAATTGATTTATATTTTTTTAGTAAAATATCATTAATTAGTGTTTGTTAGGCTCAATGTTTGACTCCCTTTCATTAACCGTTAAAGACATACAAACAGAATGTCCTCAAAACAAAAAATTATCAAATAAAACTACTTAAATATATATATTATTATTATTTAAAATAATATAATTTTTTCTATAATTCATATGATGATATATATTAAATATTTATTCCTTTCATGAAAATCATAAAAAAATTATTGTACCGTGTGAAATATGGTAAAAATAAAAGCTAGTAGAATGAGAATGTTTTTTTGGTTTAGTCATATAAAATGTATCAATTATGTTTTCATTATATATTCATATGGTACAAGTGGTCATCCCCATGTTGATAGTGGATTTTATTTTTATATAAATAACCCATATATCAGCTTACTTCATATTTCTTACAATGTAAACCAAAACATGTGGTATGGATAATATATTTCATGACACCAAAAGTCTATAAAATAATGAACAATAGTTTCATACTTTTATTCATTAAAAACTCAAATGAATTTTATTTTGATGGTATAAAATGGGTTATGGAAGAAATTTGATGTGAAAATGATAAATTTGGATATATATATATAGGCTAAATTTGAAGAAAACACAACCCACGTTTCTGTGTTCAAGAAAGACTAACTTTTCATGAATAGACATTAGTGTGTCGTGAAAATCATACCTCCATGAAAATGGTATTCTTCCATTAAATGGGTCCTTTTATGATCCTAATGCCAATGAAAACTTCATTTCCCTCACATTTTAGTAATATATGGACTTTTATACTTACAGTAGAAGATCCTGACTCATGAAACTCCAACCCTCACAAACATGATGACTCATAGATTCCAACAAGTGACTATCTTTCATTAATTACATTTCATGATTCCTATTATAAATTAGAGCATGTTTAATATGAGTTATTAAAAACTTCTATCCAAGAATAACTCTCTTTGAACCCAAAAAACGCATCATTAAACAATAGTCTTTTTGAGACCTCAATAATTCACATAACTATTTCATAGATATCCAGAAAACTTGTTTGGGATAGAAACCATGCTCTCGTGTAACTCTAAAATTTTTTAAACCCATACACTTCATGAAATATTTATAGGTTACCTCCCTATGAAACCAAAAATCCTAAAAAATAGTTTCATGAAATATGAATGCCCATAGGACCAATATCCACCTAATAAAATATAATATATGTGAAATATATATACTCAACCGGTATCCCAGACCATTATTCCCATGACCTTTGCACCAATTGTGGCCCTTGTGGTATCCTATTTTCCTCCAAAATCACCTTCATTGTTGATACATCATCCCAAACCATAATACCATAAAGGGAAATCATCCATAATTTTCCTTGAATAGCACAGGAAGGATCCCTATATGCATCTCTCCACCAACCCTAACTGTGATTCAATTGGTTAATTTATAATACCCACACACTACATCCACGCTACAAGTGAGAAAACTATTTATCTTAATGTTTTGAATATATTATTTTTGAAAAAATACATGCTCCTTAGTAAAATACGGTAAACTATAGCCTTAACCAATGTGATTAGCATATGATACCATGTGTGATGATTTGAGGATGCCTCCTATGATGAACATGGGATACTTCATGTGATGTGAAAGGGATGATTCTTTCTTTAATTTGGGAATCTCTAATGTATACTACCCACACCATTCCTTATTTTCAACCCTTTAAAAACACCATTGACCTTACTGTAGATATTAAATAGAATTAAATGATCATGTTCAATAACCATAAACTATAAACTTGAGCTACATGTCTTCTGATACCATTCCTCTTATAGGATATTTAAGACATTCCAACAATGTAAATCTCAACATCCAAATATCCTTGCTTCCCATGTAAAATGTGATTACTTGGATGATGATCCCAACATGACCACACTATCTACAAAGCAACATCCCCATAAAGCATCAATCCCCTTTAAGAGATGATGTATATGAAGCCTGGTTAAAATTATAGATTATAAAAAACCTCTCACCAGTCATCACCAAGTATCCA
Source organism: Viscum album (assembly GCA_963277665.1). Taxonomy (NCBI): domain Eukaryota; kingdom Viridiplantae; phylum Streptophyta; class Magnoliopsida; order Santalales; family Viscaceae; genus Viscum; species Viscum album. The sequence goes on from CAUJRU010001158.1 coordinate 115,232, forward strand.
TAGGATATTAAAATATAATTTTCACCCACATGAATATCAGAAATCCCCCCTTAAGTGATAAGAATATTTGAATGAACTACTTGTCTATTGTGCCTTATATGAAGATATCATCCACTCATGAAAACCATATGTGGATTCATCCACACTAGAATCTAAATATGTGTCGAACTATAAGTTATGATAATGTATATAACTATAAACAATGTGATCTTAATATGATCTATTCCGTATATGATGATAATATTGGGGATAATCCATAGTAGACTGTAAATATGTGGTTGAAGATCACATAATGAGGGTATTATATACAACCTTCACATTTCATTAAACCTATCACCTAAACTGATTCATTAAAAAAAAGCATACATTTGTGTTGAGCCAATGGATTTATTACTAATGATCATAGCAATCACATGTGATTAGCATAGGATCGCTTCTCCCTCTTCTTAACTGGTGACTCTAATTTTATGCCACTTATGGAAAGAATGATAATTATTATATGATAATCAGTAAAAGTATATGTGAAGAGAATATGATATATCCACCTCTTCATTAAGAGATGAGCCTATATTCTTACCCTATGTGATGAGTATTGGATTCTCTAGGTGACAATCCTATGTTTCCCTATATGATTAAAATAAGATACAAAGAAACCAATATTATATTCCACACATAATGAATGTGGAATTCCATGTGTTATGATGAAAGGATTCTTTATGTAACAACCCTAGGTTGCCTTATGCACTAAGAGATAGTTTCTTTATGTTGATAACGGGATTCCTCAAGTCTTTTTTTGATACACCTTATGTCATGTGAATAATATTCCCTCACAACCTCAAATGAGGAATATAATATTTGCTTCCAAATATGTTCAACTACATCATGAGCTCTAACAACAGGTGGACTCCATATAATGACAACATGTAAAATAATTTAATCATTTCCACTAGACGGTGGACCTAGGAATAATATTCATGAACATATATTATATCTATAAGGCTGATCCATACTAAGAAAAGAAATCCAAAAATGAATCCATTGAATTATGAGATGAAATACAGATATCTTATTTTAATCTAATAGTACACATCTTCAATCATGTCGGTAAAGGCCACTCACTATTGGAATGTGGGAATGATGGGTAATAAGATCATTAAAATTCCAAGGGCATAAAACCCATTAGAGGATGAGTATCTTTTTCACTCTATATCATCCTATGAAACCATCAAATAACAATTACCAACAAGCATATCCAACCAACAGTATGTGTTGGGGTAGGAGTTCCAATCATGTTATATCCATGCACAACTCTACCCATTTAGCTACCATTACCTCTCACATGAAACCCGAGATACCTCACCACATATTTATAATAGTTCTCATATAGTAATGTTTAATTATAGATCTATCTACTAGTGTATGTAGGATGTAGTATCCCCACATAGGAAAAATGTCATGAATGTATGAAGACTAAATCACCATATCGATACCGCCATTCACATGGAATACATAGGAGAAATAAACCTTGTCTTCACTTCAAACCATTTTAACAGTCTCTATTTGAAATTCTACATTTCATCTCTCCAATACACCGATGACATAGAGGATGTTTAGGATATTCTAGAGATATCCACCACTAGGGGGCATCGAGGAGGGTTCCCACTACCACCCAACATTACTGATAATATATGAAAACACCAATGATGGTAGAATATGTTTATTTAAACCCTTTTAAAAGATCCCTATAATAAATTTCACAATAACCAAGCTAGTTCTATGTCACCAACATGGATCCACAGAATTCTGATTTAATTGATCATGTGGCCCCATCCACTACTAATTTCACTAGATGGGGAAGAATTTAGGATTGAATTATAGTAGATAAATGAAATCCCGAGCTAATTTTTTTTTAATATTCACCACCTTACATGGATATGATCTTAAATATTTTTACACCTTTAGATGAAACTCCCAAATTCGGGTGAAGGTTGGCTGATGTGATGCCTCTTCTCCCTGAATGTCAACAGCTAAAAAAATCACTACTCCCTATATTTTTTGTTATCACATATGGAATATTGGGGTGACCAAGAGTAATATTATCCTCCTCATAAAAAATATAACGATAAAAAATGGAAGGGGATTTTGGATAATGAACAATGAATTATATAGTTATTTCCACCTGTAATCCTACACCTTCATGTCATATAATTTATCTCTATGGATCACAAATTGTGCATTCAAAAGAACCAGTGGGATATGTTTGTTCATATTTTGGTCCATTGGATGACCTATAAAAGAATACATGGATACCTTTAGGTCCTCTTCTAGTAGTGTCTAGAAGTTTTCATCATATTAGTACTATTTTCTAATCACCCAAATTCATATGGGTACTTATACTATATTCTATGGGTTTTTATTATAAGTATGAATATGCTTTGGTGAATCATGTGAAATTAACAACCCCATCTACATATCAGCAGATTTGGATAGAATGATACCCTATAATTCATCCTTTGGCATTACGATTATAATCCTCTCAACGATATCCACTAATTAGTGAGGGAATTTCTACTCCCCCAACCATTGTCACATTGATTTTCACCATGATAAGTTTCTTGAATTACCCAGATAATGATCCTAATGATTGGAAACATGAGCAAGAGAAGCTACCTCATGAGATTTGGTAGTGTGAAACAAAATATATTATTGGGGTTTAATCTCATTAGTAGTGAAAGGATTTGGGAATTGGAAGTCTCAGAGACTAACTTCTAAACTTTCATTAGAACCTTATAAAAGTTGAGTGAATTGCTGATTCACCCATTGTTATTCAAATAGAGAAGGTATTGGAAATGGATTATATAATCAAAACATTATGTAAATGGTTGTTTTAATAAAATAGAAATACTATGTAATTACACTCCATGAATTTTACTTATATGTAAGACTTTTAGAATGATCGCATCACACTTCGAGAGTAACTAGAACATCAAATCATCCTCGTTCGATCATCCTGGGATTGAGATGGTGTATTGGAACATCCAAACTGGATCAAGTCTCATCCCTCACTTGTTCCAGTCATAGTCGATTATTTTATATTATTCCCTTTGTTATATAATAGAAAAGATTTCAACAACAATATTATATTAATGCAATGTAATGAGCTAACCATCTAGTTAAGTAGGATATTCTTGTCAACACACCCCTAATGACATGATAAACACACGTACCTCTCACCTTGAGGCCATATAGGAATATGAAACCTTTGTTAAGCATGATAGGAAACCATATTTGGCATGGTTGGATCTATCAATTCCTCTCTCTAATTTCACCAAAACATTATTTGACTCCTTCAATGGAATAGGTGACCATGAGAAACCACTTTCCAATTTTACATCTTGATTCGGTTCAATATTGGGAACCCCAATGTATTTGGATGTCGATATTCTCTAGTAAAATATCAATACTTTTTAGGGAAACTCCATCATTTGGTGTAGACAGTATGTATGATGCCCCCTCACCAAATGGGAAGGACATCACCAGTAGATCCTCGATCAATTTATAACTACCTTTCATAGAACAAGTGTATCTAACAAATCAAATAGAGAAGGAAATGATAAAAATTATATCAATGAATTCATTACTCCATAGAAGTTACTGAAATACCTTGTTGATGTATAGATTCTCATGTAATGGATATTTGGAATGTCCATAGAATATGTCTATGATGAGCTAGTTCAACCCTTATCTCCATGAAATATTCAGGTGGTATTAAGAAATTAACGAAGATATATAATTTCTGTGAGGAATCTATAGAGTGGATGATGATAAAGACACGATTATTGCAATATCTTAAAGCAATATAACTTTTTACGATATTAGAGGAAGCTCTTGTCAAGAAATCTCCATCCCCTCAGCTGACCCATCTTCAAGAGCCCCTACAAGAAGCATCAACGTCAAGAACCACATCATAACCATAACATTACTTTGGGAGATTGACGGAGTTAGGAGCCTCAAATTCCATTCACATAAAAAAATTAAAGGTATTAATTTTTCATTTAAGAAAATATGTTAGGTTTCACCATATGTTCTCAATAGAAGAACATGTTATTGTTGTAAAAAACAATGAAGTCACTAGATTCCAACATAAAGAATCATTCCATCTATTTCCCCAACTAGAGGATCCAGGGATACAAGATCAAAGAGTGTTTCATCATCAAGGATCATATATATGATATCTGTAGTACATTATGGTGTTGATCTCGGAGATCCTTTGATAAAGGTGACACATATCTCAATTTCAACTGATGATAATAATTATTTTGGGGATTGATGGATGTTCTCAGATTTAGTTTCCTGGAGATTTGATAATTGGATGTCTTGAAAGTTGGTCATCCATACCCATGGGTTCATCTGAATATGGTTGAGTAAAAACGTGATACCCATGGATATATAATTTTCTATAACAACCCCATTTTCTTTAAAATATTATATGGTTCAGAGGACCTATTACTAAAAATTAAAGCACAATCATGAAAATTTTTTAAGCCCAATGACGTTTCACACTCTCACAGACTTCATGATCCTAAATTGTGACAAGGTTCCTTGAAATTTCTACACATGGGGGAATCCTATGAAAAATGATATAGATATTCATCTCTCAATATTGTCATATTAATGGACCATTGAAACCAATTTTTTATTGAACCATGTTATGAATCTTAATGGGTGACTTCTGGATGATGCTATTGTGTAAAAGTGGAATGCCATTATGAAAATGATAATTATTAACGACCCATCCATAAAAGGGAGGATTATGAAGTTTTGGCTATTGTAAAAAAATAACCCAAATACCAGTTATAAAAACCATCAACATATTCACTTTTTAGCTTTCCTTCTTTTCTAATTTTTGGTTTATTGTATTGCTCAATCATAACAATCTAAGGCTTATAAATAACATTCCAAGGATCAACCCCAAGTATCCAAGGCTCAACCAAAACCACTAAATTATAAAACACATTTTTCTATTAAAAAAATATAACTTATTAAGAAACAGTTAGGAACTAGCTCCTCCTAATATAGTTCCCATTGTGAATCCTATCATGGAGTTTTCCTTTGGGAACATAATCATTCCCCGATCCTATAAGTGTAATACACTGAGGTGTTTTTCAGTATTTTTAGAATCGATTTAATTCCATAATTCACAAAACCTATATAGGTAATTTAATGATTATCTTGTCAAGGAATATTAGATACCACTTTAGTTTGAAAATTTTGTTGATGCTTCTGAGGCATATCGTGATGAATAACTCATCAACGAAGACTACTATGAAATCATCTGATTCATATAGGATCATAATAGAAATAATATTCTAGGGAAAATTCACCCTCCCTATGTCTAGGGAGAGATTATTTATTTAGGGATTTATTAGTTCCTTATGGACTCTAGTTATGAGACCAAACACATGGTAACTCATTTCCTCCACATAATAGGAATAACTGAGGTATTATTGACCCTTTCTAACAAGCAGATTGAGAGATAATTAAAATTTTAGCATAACCCATGAAAAAATAATTGCTTGAAATAAAATTACGTTGATTTTCTATTAAACATGGAATTCATGGTTTTATTCCAAGAGACAACCTATAATTTGTTATTATGAATGTATTGGATCCACATGAATGTTGTATTAACCACTTCATGTCACCAGTGGGTTGTGTATACACAAAGCGGTTGAGTGGGGATGTATCAAATTTATACCACTCTATTTAAATTATGTGAAACCCATTCGAATATATATTATTAAATGAAACATGTAAAAAACATATATGTAAAAAAATTATATCATTTCAACCATCCTAGTGAATTTTAAACCAACACAGAGGACCCTTTTTACGATATAAAAGTTAGTTTCATCATGTTGATTCACAACATAGAATAAATCACTCCATACATTGGAAACTACATCATCATACATGATAAAAAATAATATTCTATGATTCCATTGTACTCATATAAAGGGAATCCAACAATTAAGATATCATTTCATACTCCTATTTCATACTATATGAAACATCCCATAGAAATCAAAATTTCTATCATCACATATTTAAGAAGGTGGGTTTAATCTAATGGTGTTTGAAAAAAACATACAGTTTAGACATCTAGAGAATATTACACTAATAAAAATATCCTGATATTATATCCTCAACTTATATTTCCATGTCATCAATAACTACATAAGTGTAGTAATCCACTAATGTATATTTTTTCAACGTAAGGAACTATGAATGTTCTGTCCTATAGTCTCATGTTGCGGAGGAGTCCCGCCTACATCTATTCCTCATTCTTATGATGAAGAAGTTGAGTATGAGGAACCTCATTCCATTAAGGAAGGATAATTTAACGCAATCGATGAGTTGATATAGGTGAACCTCATCACAAAGGAAAATCAAATGATGGCATTGTTTAGTGTTTTCATGTCTCCCAATGAGAAATATCATTACATTACATTACGGAAACTGAACCATGTCTAGTTTTTAAAGATATATATAGTTATGAAAGAGCATACTATTTAGGTTTTTATCCATTAGATTGGCCTCCCCATTGGAATTCATGGATTCATAATGGATCCCTAGAAAATTCATCCCTCCTATAGTGCATTAGACGATGCCAATGTTTATTAAATAAATTACCTGCTTCATTAGAGAGGTTATAAACCCAATCTGTATGACCTATATTATTATAATCAGTAAAAGGAGTAAAAAAAATACGATTTTTCATTGACATTCATGTCCAAAATATTCATTATATAAAGGGGAAAAATTTATCCCATTTTATAATTTACTTAATGTAAAGAATGTTGGATTATAATCCCTATCCTTTAATATTGGATAATCTAGATACAATCAAATTTGAATGTCTTTGAAATATAAATAATCTACTTCCTTCTCATCATCTCGTGGAACATTCTACTACTGAGTTATCTCTTTTTCTTGAATAATGATGAGCAATCCTATCATTATGTTATTCACTATATCATTAAGAAACTATTTGGAACACTAGTGGAGTGTTGTATCAATGATTTGGAATTGAAATAATAAATATTCCATGGCCATATCAAGGATCATTTAGAATTATTTATTGTACAACATGCCCACCACTTCAAAATGAACCCTATGTATCATGAATTTTTTGTTACCTAAGAGATGATTCTTATCGTAGTCTTTAAGAACAAATTTATCTTGATAAACCTAGTAAAGACCAATTTAATCAATTGAATGCCTCCTCCACATAATCTTCTTGAATATTTTGGCCTCCAATTATATATAAACAATATATAGAACATTTTCACCAATATGGTGATAAAATATAAGTTGTTTTACATTACCATTATGAAAGGATTCGCTTATAAATGGGGTGTGGAATGTCGTAACACATTGATTGATTTCAATTATTATCTACTTCAAACTATTGTTCTGATTCCACCTGAACTAGGGAATCCAATATAAATTTATTGGACCATCATAGAATGATCCTTCAACACCAACATAGACTATAAGAATAATGAATGAATAGAGAATAATATATAATATCCTAGGTATGTGATTCTTGACACAAAGACCATATATCTTCCCATTGATAATTACAACATAAGATTGGTCCTCATGGTCTACAAACTGCCACATTATTTACAACACAATGAAATATACATGTGTTCTCATATCTAAATCATATACTATATCCTCAATAATACCATTCTGGATGAGAATTTGGATTGGTGGAAAGCAATCCAATAGTATTTTGACTATTATTCTATCCCTTACATGTAAATAAAGGTCCATGAAATGCATAATTTACTAGCCACAAACTCGACCTCTGGGAAATTTCCCATGGATATCGACATCCCAAATGACAGAATCCTCTATTTAAATTAGATGATTGTATTATAGATGATAATATTCGATGATTCTTGTTTTAGAAGAACTAATAAATTATTCTGTAATCCATTTCTCAGCAAATCTAGACTGGGTATTTTTTTCACCAATACCTCATAGGTTGTCATGTCACACTCGTTCCTCTTGTTAGAATGATGTACCAACAATGAGGACAAGTAAACAGTCATTATCACTAGTCTTGAGATGGATCTTGAGAGGGAGGTACTATATTTATACAAGGATGTTGTCTTCTAAATGATCATCCAATAGATAATTGGGGATTATATTATCACCAAATGCGAAATCATCCCTCTATATGAGCTCACCAATGATTTAATAACCCATTTTTGTCCAATAAAAATATTAACCATGTATTAAAATATCAAAATTACTGAGCGGGTTCTTGAAAACGTTTTTCTATATCCCTTATGAATCAATACAAGTATTAATTGGCCATTCATGTGGAACATTAGATTTTTATCATGCATTTCAATCGTAGTGAGGAGAACCGATAGGCGAATCTAATAGTTGTTGATACTCCCAAATAAGGATACTAAAATTTACCTATGATATAATAGATATCAAAATTAGAAACACATTTGATTAATAACATCTAACAAATGAATGTAAAATCCTATGAAGATGATAATGAAGAAATTCTTTGGAAAACAGACCAATTCATCCTCATTAATGGCCCCAAATCATAGAAGTTCATATACAAATGTATCTTTAATTGAATCCTACTCTTATGAATCCATGGAGTGAAAATCCCTTAGGTTATACAAGTGATCTATTAAAATACAAGGGGGAATCACCATTCATGATTGAATCTCTCTAACTCGATCCAAGGGATGGGTCATTTTGGTCCCACCATGATTCATAAGTACTAATAATTCAGGAATATTTTTCCTATATTCTGTATTTCTTCCTTTGTTTCATCAAGCGCTAGATATTATCTATTTAATCATGTACTCTTGGTCTATAATAGATAAGATATGGGATGTCATGGGTCTCAACTATCTGGTGATTTCTTAACAATTTAAGTATGTATTAAATACCACTGATTGATTCTCAAATTTGAAAGAATCCATGCCGCTCAAAGTGGCCTAAACACTATCCATGATTGATTTCATGAAAACACATATCAAAAATTGGTTCATGTTACTATAAATTTCTATCATATACAATGGTACTAACATTCTAGATGATAAGATATAGTAGATCTATTCCATTTACAACATCTGGTCTAGCCATAATTCCTACTATCAAACACAACTGAATTGATAGTTCAATGAATTAAATAAAACCATATCAAACATTATTTAAAATATGGTAGAACAAAAATATAATACACATCCTGATTGGATCTATAATAAATTAAGGAAATATCTGATAACGACCCAAAATTACATCTAGGCGACCCCAAACTCCATAATAAATTTAAAAAATGTAGTCATACCCCTTGAGGTTTAGAATATATCACTTTTAATAGTCATATATGATGTATTTAAATAGTTCTTAAGGTATCATATTCCTTAGTTTACTTATAATCCATTAATGATAAAAATATACATGTGTTTCAAAACCATGAGGTCCATTTGAATTGGGTGGCTCAGACATTCTACAGGAATTTTCATCTTCACTCTTTCATCCATGGATACATGATGTCAAGAATGAGGATCTTAAGGATTCCTTTAATGTAACTACTAAAGTCAGAGCCCAAATGGGAGGGCCAGTTTTCTATCCCCCAATGTTTAATCCAATGGCTCATACACATTAATCACTAGGTATGGGTGGAAAATCACAATATACACTAATTAATAGTTCCTCAACAAGTACATTACAAAACCTTGACATTTTTCACCCACTTCGTTATTGAAAGACATTAATCTAGATGGTTTCTTCCTAACTTCATTAGAATAAACTACATGGTTTATCCTCATCATACATTTATATATGTCAAGTTCACCATCTTTGTCACATGACATTAAACTATATGATATTTGTGTGGGTTTTATGACATTAAAAATTATATAAACAACAACTATGATAATCAAAAAAAATTATAGAACCATATTCCCAACTACAAGTCATTATAATGTATTGGAAACATCTTTTTGTATGATATCAAAACTAAAGAACCCAATTCACACTCATCCAAGAGGGAAACCCCTTATTGGATCTAGTATTATACTAAACTAAACCTATGTGAATTTGGACTCTAACAATATGTCCTACCTAATATAAATGTGTATTGATTCCAATTTAAGTCGATTTGTATTGATTCTTGGATTTCTAATCCCGATCCCAACAACTATGTCCTTTTACCCATTGGATACAATTTATACTATCATTCATAGGAACTTACCAACAAATATCTTATATATATGAAGGTGTAGAACATATAATGTTGAAATATAATCAAATATTCCCTCACATAACCACTACACATTGATATATCCTCATTATAGACCCCATTTACCCTTTAATTTCCAAATAGTCTCCCCCAAGGTGAAGGAACTATTCCAAACTGTACCTCCTCACATATAGGGTACAAGACCCAAAGAACATTCAATAGCAATATAGTTTTACTCATGTTTTGAAGACATGGTTGTAGATAACCATAATTATTCCCCTTCACTAATAATTATATAGTGGAACCTATATGATTAATTTTGAATGTAGTCATCATCTACTCATTTACCTCCTCATGATTCAAATCATGGTGGTATTGATTCCCCTAATTCTCACCCTCCATGGTCTGGGTGGATCATCGAGGCCTTCAGCATTATAACATTGTGCATTTGGGAAAATCGATAATGAAATTTGGTTTTATGGGTACCATCATAATCCTTCTTCTATATTCCCTTATTATACACTCCCATATAACATGTGTAGTCTCCCATGATTTATTTTCCACACTGATAATAACACATGTGGACTTAAGAGTTTTTTTGGATTTTTACTAACATGAATGGGTATATAAATTTTAAAAAATGGTATGTCTACTTATTTAAAACTATATTAACCTAAAAACTCGTCATCCTCGAAATATAATGTATCACTATATTAAACTGTGTGTAGGGGTCTATGATCTATGACCTTTTACTGGTATAATCTCTTACTCCAAGCATTATGAACAAAAACTGTGTGTAATAGTCAATATATATTGACTATAAACTCGAAGAATAATATTGTATAGGATTCAAAACAATAAACTATGTGAAATGTTATATTCTCTATAACCTTTTATTATTAGAATCTATTATACAAAGAATAATGAACTAATGTTGTGGTAAATGATTCATACTCTAGGACTATAAACTAGTATCATCTCTTTTTACAATCATTATTATGAAAAACTATTATTAATGGTCAATAATCCATGACCTAAAAATGGTATCTTCTCTTGGTCCCAAAATCAATAACATTAACTGTGTCTGATGGTCTATGCTTAATGACTATAAACTTGTAGCACTTCTCGGTCTATGCTCTATTAACTTAAACTAGAAGAATCCTCTCTATTCAATGTTGTAAATCAGTTAACCCTATCCATAATGAAAAAATGTCATAACACTAATCTACCCTAGGTAGGGGACAAAATGGTTCATCAATCCAATATCCAATAAAGTGATAACTAATAAAAAATCAAACATCTTCTCACTATTTTACTCCTAAAATCATAGGATAAAGATTAGAACAAGAGGTATATTAGGAAGGAATGAAGTATTCTTTTTCAAGCCACATAAAAATTTAATTTATTCATGTTTAACACACTAGATAAAACAAAATATAAAGAAAATATTTCTCCCATTTCCCCCACTCTTTGATGAAATACATTAAAATACACAACCCCTTTTCCCCATTCATGATCATCCACATGACCTTACAATCTCAAATTCATATTGGGTTCTACCTTACCATCATTTCTGGATGGGTTATCTTATAAAATGGTTAAATATAAACAATATTAAACACCAGATAATATCATTTTTTCCTCATTATACCATTTCATGCTTTATGGTCATCATCCACATGTCAAGACCCTAAACTATTCACACTCCCTCTTTGTGAGATGACTCATATTATAAATAAACCTACTGGACCTCCTATATCTCCATTTAAAAATTGTTTGATCTGATATATAGAGATATATCATCCTACCCACTTGAAAATACTACCAAACCATAATCTATTATTCCCCATCATGTTATAATCATCATTCCCCTCACTATGTTTTAAAGCCTCATGTGGATTTCAATGTTGTGTCAAGCCCTATGTTACATTATTCATGTCTCATTGGTGTTACCATTTCTACTACATTGATTATCCCATACCCCATCATTGGATAGAGAAATATGTCTATATCTTTTAACTATCTCTTAAGCCTCATCACCGTGAAATGTTAATCTATGTGATAACATCCTAGTTATATGTGGGTAATTGGCAACATTTTTTCTCTTGTTAAACAGCCTTTAGCTATTCAGCTAATATCTTCATGTATGAAATTTTTAACTCTATAATTAGAACATCAAACTCACCTAGGAGAACATTTTTTGTACTGGTATTATATATATCTTCTCTCTAGATCCACATTTTCCTAGATTCATTTTTCATAAGATATGAATTGATGCTCGGATCTTCTATCTGGGGCCCAACTATGGCAACCATTTCCACTAGAATATCATTGGATTAACTCTAATCTAATAAAAAATAACCTTTTATTGGGTTATTTTCTCTGGTGGGACACCTATATTATTATCTACTAATGATATGAGTTTGTAATTCACCTATACTACTACACCTAAAAAATATTCCCAAACACTAAACACTAAAATATTTAGAGTGGTCAAGTCTTTACTGATATCCCTTATTTCTACCACACACTTATCCCCCTCAATATATGTCCCCATAATTCTCCAAATCCCAATGGGATTCCCTAGAGTGGTGAAATAATATATGAATGTATGTCCATGCATAAAGGGTACACTCATTTGAGGACATTTAGTATTGAAATAATTGGCCTTGATTTTTAAACACATGGTTAGTGGTTGAACAAAATTTTATTTTACATTATCCTTGATAATGATGTTATAGAACTTATATTTCAAAGACATGTATCATAGTCATCTGTAAAAAAATTATCACACCCACTATGATTCAAATCCCATAAGTCTCAGTTTTATTTCCCCACTTATCCATTGTTTTTAGGGAATCTATCACCCTCCCCATTATCCCAATCATACATTTATTCTCTAAAATACATCATGATAGTAATTTGAGGTATCTATTAAACCAAATTTTGTTTTTTGAGGAAACCATAATGGGGGATTTGTTTTTCTAACCCCAACAATTCCACCCCAACAATGTGTTCTTGAGTGTTATAAGTGGCCTTCTTCTAGACATTCATTTTAGCATTAAGAAAGTCTGACACATACTTAATATTTTTACTATTTTGTTACTACGAGACCATCAAAATATTATTAATATTTCTATAAAGAACACAACCATTTTATAATAATATATATTCTAGCATCTAAACCTACAATTTACATACGATTTTTCATCTACTTGATGCTACAAACTCCCTTGATCTTGTTTCATGATCCAAACCTTATAGCATAATTCACCTAAGGGGTTATCTATTGATAATATACCTCCATTATTATTATGTGTCTCATTAATCTTCATGAAACATTGACTTTATAAACCATTATAATTGTTTCAAGAATATATAATGCGCCTCAAACCCCTTATCCCAGGAATAATTACCTTAAACTATTTTTATTCGGTCAATGTATCATGAACATATAATTTTATCATTATATTCATGCATCATGAATTTAAACATAATCCCTTTCCCACATGGATATATGTATTAGTATGTACACCATATATACATGTTGGTTTTTCTCTTTTAACCAGTTTCATATATACAACCTCACAACATAGTCCATGAATCGTGTCCTTATAATGTGTGTCTTGTCCCCCACATTTTTTTTGTGTGGAACTATGACTTTGGCCTCACTATTCATGTTGGGGTTTCACTACATTTCATTATTCGCAAACTAGTTCACTATATACTTTAATATAGAAAGAAATCAATAAACTCAAAATAGTCTACATTTTATGACATTAAACTACATAATCCTCAGGATACTCATTCAGATTATTCCCCCTTTTCACATTTGGTATCATAACACACCACTCTCCAAGACTATGTGTAGCTTGATCAACATTTTTTGAGATATAGTGGTATGTAATGATTCCCCATTTTTGACCCATTAATAAGTTCCATGTAAATTCCTCCATTACTTTTAGTGATGAATGTTTGGTTGATTAAAATCTTTACATACCCCTATTTTCAACGGAGAACCCATCCTTTATGACACCCCTTATGTGAGTGATTTTGATCAAAACATAAAACAATTTTTCAATTTTTAGTGATTGAATCACACTATACCTTCTTCTAAAATATATGTTTCTTGATCCATATCTCTCAATATATATATATATAGTGATGTTAAGATCACCAATATATATAATATCTATAGTCCTCCCATAACCATTTACTCATCTAATTTCATTACTTTTTCAGGGTAAATCCATTGCCTTTAACACATTTGGATGGTGTGGTACATAAATGGAATTATTTTAAGTTGTATGACCATAAATTGTATCCTTATCAAGTTCCATGCATCTTGATTCAATACTATGTTGATTCCCTCTTAAGATCTCTTGCATAAAGAATAAGATCTTCATCAATATTGGTTTTTTTATTTCCTCATGCCATATAATTTGTCTTCTATATAGGTATATGTATCATAACCGTATATTACATTCCATTTTCATTGTATTCATATATATTATAATTATTTTAACTAATCAACATTTGGTTTTATCTTTTCTCAGGCTTTGTATATCACATAATCTATGATAAATTCCCCATGGCCGTAAATTAGTGGTATATTGGTACAATCATAACTAAAATAATCTCTATAGCACTAGGAATAATTTTAGTTTCCTGGAGACACATCTGAACTATATTAGTGTAACTTCCAGTTTCACCACATAACCAACATAGTGTACCCCATTAGAATTTTCATTGAATGGTATTTCAACATCAGGGTGCTTGGATATCTCTTTGAGTTTCTCATTTCATCACTACACATTGTCTCCCAAGGATATGAATTACCTCGTTTCATTATTATTTAAAAAAGGATACCCTATATTGATGGAATAATGATCTTAAGGCCTTTCACCAATCTAGAGAACATTCCTACAAGGAATCCTCATAGAAAATGGATGTTCCATGTGTTTCAAAGACATGTTAAGGTGTTAACCAAAATTTTTTCCTCTAGAAATTATGATGTAGTAGTTGTAGACGCCGAAAAATGCTCAAAGGTTGAGGAAGGTTTGGGTAAGACAAAGCCAAGCCATATTTGTAACCGGATATCCATTCCAGGGGGGGCAGAGGGGTAGATCAAAAAAATTTCTATGTTGTGTGAAAAAATATGTCTGACATGTAAAATTCCAAGATTCGCGAGAGATTTCCACGCAGGCATGGAACATTTTCGTGCCACAGCCCCTCTCGGTTGATCTACGCACTGCTGACGCCACAATTTGAAATATTTCATCCCGGCTTGTTTTTCGCGCTGACCCGCGATCCCGAGTGCCTATAAATAGAAGGCCACCCCTTCGACTTCCAGGATGAAGAATATGAACTATGTCCCCTGTGAAAAATTCCTCTCCCATGCATGAAAAAATATGGATCTCAGGTATTGATTTTTTTGCACCAGATCGCCCAAGGGTCCGCCTTTCGCGCAACCACTTGGGCTTGATCTTTGTCTGAATCCCATCAAGCCCCTTCCCTCATGTGCAATTCTTTCTAATTGCACGTGATCAGGTCTTCAGCACATAATTACTTTTGTGTTTCCTTGTCTGTTTCAAGAGTGGAATTCATTTTGCATACCGTCCCGACCCATTTTTCTCGTGTGCCTCTATTTCACGCCAGCCTGACCCTTTTTCACGTGCACCTCCATTGTGCTCTGGACTGACCCCTTTTTCACGCAATGGTCCCTTTTGTGTGAAAGTCTCCCACCTTGTGCGCCCGTCATATCCCTCTTCCATGAATCATTTTTAGGTGCCTCCCATGCCCAAAGAACCTTCGCCATATAATAATCTCCCATGCAACCTCCTAGGTTTGCACGAAGTAACTTCAAAGTCCCCTGGATGATATCGCCCACTGTGTTGCTTCGCATCATGCTTCTTCGCATAGGCACACAAATGGCTATTGATTCTTTGCATAGCCATGCTAACGTGGACCACCCAATGGTTTTCTTTATAACACCCTATAGATGGCATTACCTATCCTCTCGCTTCACCAAGGTGCAGAGTGTACCGGTTATGTATGTCCTTGGGGTGCAGAGCAAACCCACCTCATCCAAGCTGTAGGACTTTAAACTTCCAAGCACCATCGTCCTCAGCACGTGATGTTAAACTGTGACCTCACCCTATGCCTTGCACTCGGGGTACCCCCACCTTCTACATTCTTCGCGCCCACTAGTATCCATGAGGATCAGATATTCCCTCACAAGGGATGATATCCTCCTTTTTAGGAGTGGTGTTTATTCGTGGGGAAAGGGAATCCTTCTTGGTGTAAGACCATATCTTTTCTTGCAAGAGGCAACATCCCTGCTCCTTCTTTCTCCTTCGGTCCCAAGGACCAGGGGGAGGGGGGAAAGGTCACCTAACCCATCCTTTCTTCGGTGCCAAATCCCTCTCCCTCTGGGATTTGTGGCCATCGGGCCTCCATCCTAGAGTAAGTCCCAAAATCTTCGGGTCGCGGACCATGCGTAAGCTCTTATTCTCTCTCTAGGATATGGACCATGCGTAAGCCCCTGTTTCCTCTTTGGGAGGCTAACTACATATAATCCCCACTCTACTTCCCACAGACACACCTTTCATGACATGATCGTCAGGTATCTATAGCCTCTTGTTGCTCACACTGAGCATGACTCACATGGGCTTAGAGTAATAATTGACCATGATATCCTATCTTGGTTGCCTGGAGTGTAAGTCCCACAAATCCATCCTAAACTATGTGTGTCACGACCCGTCCTCGGGGCCCGTTCCGTGACTACCCCAAGCCCGCCTTCCATAGGCTAGAGGCTGGCTACTAGCACCAAGGCGAAATAACTGATAAAAAGGGAAGTCACTGACTTTGAAAAGTAAACAAACCCCACAGAGCATGAAAGCAGAAGTAAACACTAATTAAAACTGGGTACAATAGAAAGTGTGGTAAAGTATGTGGGCCAGAATACAAACCCAAACTGAAGTAAAGTACAACTGAAAAAGGAAGTACAACAGCTGAAAATCAATTCCGCAATGTCGATTCGTCCACTGGTAGTCCCACCTTAAGGGTGGGTACAGATAGCCACCTCAGCTCCTCGGTTCCAGCCATCCGCTCCGTGTACATCCCGCCTAGTGGTCCACCTCTAGGTACCGACTACTCCACTAGCCTCAACCTCGATCAGCGTTGTCCGTCGTCTACATCCAACACAATGTAGTGCGGGCATAGCCCGTGTAGGGGTGACTATACTCTACTCAGAATGGACCCCGAGACCCCCAAAGGTCTCCCAGAATCCAAAAAGGATAATCCACAAAGGAAAGATACAATCACGAAGTAACATCCGACACTACTTAGGTATATGCCCATACATATACCTAAGTCATCAATTCGAGTTCAGCTCCAACATCTGAGCCCAAGTTCCATCACGTACACACAGGATAACACAACACAATCCACATAGGATATCAAGTCAATCATATCGAAGATAATGATTGAAAGTTAAAAATCATCTCACACAGGTATACTTCTTCGTAAGATGATAGTGATGATCAGATGTAGCCACTCATTCATCTAATCCATCGGACCTACATAGGATCATTAGGTACTAACCCCCGCAATGACCCACAAAGGATCGATAGGTACTAACCCCTGCAATGACCCACAAAGGATCGATAGGTACTAACCCCCGCAATGACCCACACAGGATCTGACCCACACAGGATCAGTAGGCGCTGGCCCACATAGGACCACTGAGAGCTGACCCACACAGAATCTAACCCACAAAGGATCAGTAGCATTGATCCACGTTGGATCACTGAGTGTTGTAGTCGTTGTCGTCGAATCCACGGAGGATTTCTGTATAGTCGTCATAGTCGTCAGAGTCGCAGCCAGCTCTAGGTTTCCCGCACACAGCAAGCTCATTCGGGAGGGTCTTCTCCACGAGCTGAGGGGCGGATACATCAACTGGAACAAATTCTAGAGTTTATATATCCAAAAGTTCAGTATCGATAACAGGAACACAATATCACAGACGGCGCGTCAATCGGATGCCCGATCTGAGAGTTATTGGCTTTTTCGTCCGAGGGGCCCGCTTGGTTTTTAAATCAAAACCAACATGACCGTACTACGATTGTGTTCAAACCTTGAGCGGATTAAGCCAAAAGATCCTTCTCACTAATAGAAATCCAAAAAAGTCGACGGCACGTCAATCGGACGTCCGGAACTCAGGTTATAAGCGTTTCCGCTCCGAGGGCCCGGTTGGTTTCGTGTTCGAACCAACTCGTATGAACCCAAAGTTCTCCGAAACCTTAAGTGTAATATACCGAATCGACCGTCACAATCCAAGGATCACATCGCAGCTGACGGTGCATCGATCGGAGGTCCGTAGCCCATGCTATGGGAAAAAGACCGGAAGAGGTCCAAAAATGGGGGTGTCGGGCCCGGACCGACCCGGCCCGAGACCCCCTGGGACAGCCTGAACTGGGTCAACCGGAATTGAGTCTGGGTCTGGACCGCTTGGGCATGGCCCAGCCCGGCAGGCACGGCCCGTCCCGGCCTGGGCGCGGCCCGACCTGGGCGGCCCGGCCCGTTCGGCGTGACCGAGTTGGGCAGACAAGGGGGGGGGGGTGCCCAGGCCGGGCCGGGCCGCCCCAGCCGGGCCACGCCACACCCAAGTGGGCCGGACCCAGATTCAGTTCAGGCCGACCCAGGGGGTCTCGGGCCCGGTCAGTCCGGGCATGAAACCCCCATTTTTGGACCTCTTCCGGTCTTTTGCCCATAACATGGGATATAGACCTCCGATCGACACACTGTCAGCTGTGATGCGATCCTTGGATCGAGACGGTTGTTTCGGTATATTACACTTAAGGTTTCATAGAACTTTGGGTTCAGCCGGGTTGGTTCGAACACGAAACCAACCGGGCCCTCGGAGCGGAAAAACTTATAACCTGAGTTACGGACATCCGATTGACGTGCCGTCGACTTTGTTGGATTCATCTTAGTGAGACGGACCTTTTGGATTACTCTGATCGTAGTTTGGACACAGTTGGAGTACGGTTGGGTTGGTTTTGACTTAAAAACCTACCGTGCCCCTAGGACAAAAAAGCCAATAACTCTCAGACCTTGCGTCCGATTAACGCACCGTCTATGACGTTGAGTTGCTGTTGTCGATATGGAACTTTTGGATACATCAACTCCGGACTTCATGTCAGTGGATGTATCAGCCCCTTGGCTCAGGGAGCGGACCCTCCCGAATGAGCTTGCTGTGTGTGGGAACCCTAGGGCTGGCTGCGAATGCGACAACAATGACGACTGTACAGAATTCATCTGTGGATTCGACGACGACGACTATAGAACTCTGCAATCCTTCGTGGATCAGTGAAACCGATCTGGTGTGGGTCAGATCCTGTGTGGGTCAACGCTCAGCGGTCCTGTGTGGGCCAGCGCCAACCGATCTTGTGTGGGTCAGATCCTGTGTGGGTCATTATGGGGGTTAGTACCTATCGATCCTTCGTGGGTCATTGTGGGGGTTAGTACCTATCGATCCTTTGTGAGTCATTTCCAGGGATAGTATCAATCGATCCTGTGTGGGTCTAACAGCTTAGTTGAATCAATGGTAACATCTGATCATCACTATCGTCTTACGAAGAAGTATACCTGTGTGAGTTGATTCTTTCATTTCAATCAATATCTTCGATATGATTGAATTGCTATCCTATGTGGATTGTGTTGTGATATCCTGTTTGGTCGTGATCGAACTTTGTCTCAGATGTTGGAGCTGAATTGAAATTGATGACTTAGGTAAATGTATGGGCATATATCTAAGTAGTGTCGGATGTTACTTCGTGATTGTATCTTTCCTTTGTGGATTATACTTTGTGGATTTTGGGAGACCTTCAGGGGTCTCAGGGTCCCTACCAAGTAGAGTATACTCACCCCGGCATGGGCTATGCCCACAGTACGTTGTGTTGGATGTAGACGACGGACAGTGCTGATCGTGGTAGAGGCTAGTGGAGTAGTCGGTACCTGGAGGTGGACCACTGGGCTGGACGTACATGGAGCAAATGGATGGACCCGAGGAGCTGAGGTAGCTATCTTTACCCACCCTTCAGTTGGGACTACCAGTGGACGGCTCGACGTTGCGGCTTCACTTTTCAGTTGGTGTGCTTCCTTTTTCAGTTGTACTTTACTTCAGTTTGAGTTTGTATTCTGGCCCACATACTTTACCGTACTTTCTCTTATACCCAGTTTTACTTAGTATTTACTTCTGCTTGCTTTCTCTGTGGTGTTTGTTTACTTTTGAAAGGCAATGCCTTCCCCTTTTTTCTGGAATTTCGCCTTGGTTCTAGTCGCTAGCCTCTGGCCTATGGATGGTGGGCTTGGGGTAGTCACGGCACGGGCCCCGAGGACGGGTTGTGACAAATTGGTATTAAAGGAGTTTGGTTCTACCGCATATCTCTGGACTCAGGTCTTTCTTCTATGTGAAGCAATAGTGTTAAGGGTATTGGGTGTGGTTATCAGTCCAGGGAGTCCAGTTTTGGTGTGGCGGATGATGTATCCATACACAAGGGCCTTGACTTCTGATTTCCGACTTAATGCACGAAAACATTTATTGCATGTGTGTTTCCAGTTTTCTTTGTGATTACTTTGTGTCAGCTCACCAGGTATACCTGTGTGAGCTGATTCTTTACTTTCAATCATTATCTTCGAAATGATTGACTTGCTATCCTATGTAGATTGTGTAGTTCTATCCTGAGTGGACATGATCGAACATGGGCTCGGATGTTGGAGCCGAACTGTAATTGATTACTTAGGTATATGTATGGGTATATACCTAAGTAGTGTTGGATGTTACTTCGTGATTGTATCTTTCCTTTGTGGATTATCCTTTGTGCATTTTGGGAGACCTTCGGGGGTCTCGGGGTCCCTACTGAGTAGAGTATACTCACCCCTGCTTGGGCTATGCTTGCACTCTGTTATGTTGGATGAAGATGAAGAACATGGATGATCGTGGTAGAGGCTAGTGGAATAGTCAGTACCTGGAGGTGGACCACTGGGCGGGATGTACACGGAGCAGATGGCTGGACCCGAGGAGCTGAGGTGGCTATCTGTACCCACCATTCATGTGGGACAACCAGTGGATAGCTCGACGTTGCAGCTTTACTTTTTAGTTGTTGTACTTCCTTTTTCATTTGTACTTTACTTCAGTTTGGGTTTCTATTCTGGCCCACATACTTTACCACAATTTCTATTGTACCCAGTTTTACTAAGTGTTTGCTTCTGCTTGCTAGCTCTATGGTGTTTGTTTACTTTTCAAAGGCAACGCCTTCCCTTTTTATCAGGAATTTCTCCTTGGTGCTAGTCGCCAGCCTCTGGCCTAGGGAAGGCGAGATTGGGGTAGTCACGACACGGGCCCTGAGGACGGGTCGTGACAATGTTGTCTTTGATCCTTGCCAAGGTAGGGTACGTAAGAATACATCCATGAGGTTCAAGCCCAACACCGCCAAGTCCCTACCCCTCCACATTGGTTCACCGTCATCCTGTGTGACCTAAAACTATATCCACCATCCCGAACTACAAGGAATTTGATCTTTGACAAGGCATTGTATGTAGGAAGCCTCTCTGAGGTTCAGGCCCACCAACGTCCATTGGTCCTGACCATCTTCACATTAGTGCACCGATCCCCCATATCCTGAAATATGTGGCCTTTGATCCTTGTTAATCCAAGGTATGTAGGAAGCCTCCACGAGGTCCAAGCCCCCCACCCATTGGACCCCAGGTCCTCCTTCAGGTCGGTTCACCGACGACCCCATGAACTATGTGGTCTTTGTTCCTTGCCAAGGCAAGGTATGTAGGAAGCCTCCCTGAGGTTCAATCCCACCATCCACCTAAACCCCAGGTCCTTATTCACATCGGTTCACTAACTCTTTCCCCATAAACGAACTAGTGGACTTTGATCCTTGCCAAGGCGGGGTACGTAGGAAGCTTCGCTAAGGATCAATCCCAATAACCAATGATCCTGACCACTTCCTGTCAATCCACCTCGGTCCTACATGATGTTTAATTGTATTCCCCTTTTTGTTCCTCATTTAGCGGTAAGTCTTTGTTAGCCTCTTTCAGCGGTAAACCATTGTCACTCCAATCAGCAGTAATCTATTGTCACTCATTTCAGAGGTAAGCAATTAGAACACAAATCGGTGATAATCCGTCATCAGATGAAATAGTTAGACTTTGATTGCCTACCACGGGTATACATAGAAATCCTCTTCAAGGCTCAATCTGAAAAATATCATCATCCTCATGACGGTTCCGTCTCATTCACCATCCACTTCATTAAACCGCTTCATTATCCATCCCAATTATTACCCGGGCAGCCGCATACCAGTGGGATCATGCTGCCTCATACCCCATTCACCTCGATAGCAACCAGGAGGTCAACCACACATTGGCCCCAACATCAGTGTTCCCTCTAGGAGTCGAACTCATCTCATCCACTCTAATCAGTGTTCTGATCAGTCCGATCTGTCTCTGATGGACGGTAAAATTGTGGCATACCCTGTGTCAAAATGGGAAGCTGTAGAAAAAATCAGATACATTCCCATGGAATATGATTCCCCGTGTCCATTGTAGGATGCCTTGGGATTTCGCTCCCTTTAGAATCCCTATAATAAGGGACAGAAGACAGTCGAGACAGTGTCCCAACATCCAGACACACCAGTGATTCCCAACGTGACTACTCCCCTGACCGAATGTTGCTTCCCTAACCAGACCCCATGGAATGTCCTGACATAAGCAGTGTAATAAACTGGTGTTCATGAAGATATATAGCTAGGAAGAGTTTCATGAAAAACGTATTAAATCTATAAGGGCGACCCAGACTAGGTAATGAGTTTTGAGGAGTAATCCACAGAAGGAAGAACCGATATCCCATCACCCTATTTCGATCAAGTAGAAGACATTCCTTAATAAGGAGAGGACACCTCCCACCTTTGGAAAGTAGGTATGTAGGGTAACGGTTTCATGAAATCCACAGACGGATGCACGCGCCTTAGTAAAAGTTTCGGAAACAGAAATGGTGAACCCGACATGAAATTATTCTCATCAAAATAAAGACTAGTATGTTCATGGAATCAATGTATTAATGTGTCACTGCATCTAGTTATCTGATGTAGATTCCCTCCAAGTAAATAGTGGGCCTATGATAAAACTCACAAGAAGTTGCGGCAGTAGAACGTTGGACATACCGTTCTGCGACGTTGTCAGCATGGATCCCTTTTACCAACCACAAACGATGGGATGGTTCTGGGGAATTGGTCGTCGATTCGTTTTTATTTCAGCACTGATGAGTTAATCTCCATGCTTCCCAGGAATCAAGTTTCTGCTCTAGGGACACGATCACCACCTTCCCATCGACGTAGAGGGTAGGGGCGCCGCCAACACGGCCATTCCACATGGTTTCACCTCTTCCACAATGGCCTCTACATCTACGACCATGGGGCACCCATGCCCCCACACCCTATCTAAGGTCATCCAAAGAAGGGTGATCAACGACCTCATGAGATGTTATGAGGAGGAGGGAATAATACGAATTTGGTATGTAGCCCACCTAGATCTAGAGGCGTCGACCCCTCGCCATCAACGCCCCCCCCCCCCTGAGGGCTGCGCAGGGAGCCATTGCTCCCCACCCTGACATACAACTATTTCTGGAGCCTATCCCTGGAGCTCTTTGACGATTCCCTGCCTTACGCGGACAAGGTAGGTGACATCCGGCCTAGCCCAATCAGATTCCCATCCCACTGGCTCCCAGCGAGGACTCCCACCTGGCCGTGTCAGCACTGCCACCCCCGTTTTGCTCGAAGAGGAGTAGGTAAGCTACGTACCAGCACCACCATCCTTGGTTCATCTGACCCAATTCCAGCATCAAGTGCAATCTGAGGAGGATTCCAACCAAGGGGCGTCAATGTCGGCAGCTACTCTGGCCCGGTCCACCGCTGACACATATCCTCAGTTCCCTGCATACACAGAGCAAGGGCACTTATATGCCCGGCCAGGATCGAGGTCCCACCCGCCCCACGGGTAGGCTGGGTCAACTCTCTTGATCACCAGAATGAGAAGTGTCTACCGCGAGCTAATCCGCAGTGATTCCACTCTGTACGGAGGTCCATCTTATACCACTACCTTGGAAAGTGTGGGCCTTCTCCGCTTTGAGGCTCGACATGGAGGTCCACCCTTGACCACCCCAAACTGAATGAGGGTCTTCCCCATGGTAGTAATACTCGGTAAAGAAGCCTCTCATGTGATCATTACACAGGGTATGGAGTCGTTCCTCCTTCCCCCGACCACCGGTGTAGGGACATTGCACATCCGGTCTCTCTTCAGCGTGGGGATCCTACCCATGTCCTCCCAGCATCTGATGAAGGCACTTCTCACCTTATCAAACAGAGGGATGAAGGTCAACCTCACTTCACCCGCACCGAGCACGGAGGTCCTACCCGTGTTCAGCTATCCCTGTACAAGGACCCTCCTCATGCTGAGGTCGCCAGGGAAAACAAGCATGGAGGCCCTCCCAATGCTTCAGCCAGTTCTACCAGAGGTCTTTCCCACTCTAGTGCTACCCATGGAGGTCCTCCCCATGTCCCCATTGAAATTTTTCCTAGTGCTCCTCACACCCCAGTTTCTCAGGTGGAAACCCTCTCCTCCCCAGCACCAGTACGGCCAAAGGCCCTCATGACAGAAATCTTCCCTTTCCCGAGGATCCACACAGGGTCTGGAAGGTGGGTCGTCACCACCACAAGAAGAATTTGGGTAAGGCCCTAACGAAGATCAAACCGGTCTGCTTCTCAGACTCTGAATCGGAATACGACTCAGCACGAGAACCCTCCTCTCACTCAGCCATGTCAAGGGCTGGGGAAGGGAAAAGTCACATCATCCTAGTACTCCCAGAATGTGAGGTCCATTGGATTATTTCCTCCCTTCGAATGTATATCTATGAAAATTCAAATCTGGTAGTACTGTAGGTTATTATTGTACAATCACCACCATCATCACCAGAAATGCTCTTTACCTCCACATGTGATCATGAAGAGCTATTCTAGGGACCAATGGAAGGTGAGCAGCATCACGACCTATCAGCAGTATCCCTAGCCCCTGTGCTAATAACTTCGGTCGGCATCCCGTCCTATCACGAAGTAGCGGCCAGGTCGCTATACTCTATGGATGAAATCCTGAGATTCTACAGCTAGTTTTCCCACTCGTCGTACTATCCACTGACCAGCCTACCATCCCAGTGGTCTGGCTCAGAACCGATGCCAGTTCCTCTGACACCCCCAATTGACGAGTGGGGAAATCAATGTCTAGAACTTGAATCTATGCCTAGGAGTTTATGGAATATCCTTATAGCGGACCACTTCCCCGAGAAGTTCTGGCCCATGGCAGCACCAAATATCTACATACTGGAATCCCTGACCCCAGAATAAGTTGAATGTTTTCTCCACACTCTATAGGCGACACATTTTATTCTTCGTCATCGGTAAGTGGTTTATCCCAGCAGCCAATCTCATTTTGAAGACATCAGCGAGAAATATTATCTAATCGATTTGGCTACACTCCTAGTGGCCCAACGCCCTGAGTCAATAGGCCATCGTAAGGCCCTCTAAGAGAAATTCATTCAGAGATTCAAAAAACTCTATAAGATTAGCATGGAGTCTTTCCACCACGCACCAGTCCATGGCTTGGGGTAGTATGTTTCCCTCATCTTTAGTTCTATATGGCGGCATCTTGTCTTGCTAGGCGATATTAAGGACATGCCCCCAGGAAGGGTCATGGTCAACATGGCCGACATGGTGGATAAGGAGGAAGAGCTGGAGCTTCTCAATGGAGACTTAACCCCCAAGGGTGGGCCACAAATATTGTACTCATCAGGGAGGATTTACCATCATTAGAGGAGACTACTTGTTCTCCTTGCGCCCACAGTGACACTGGTACAAGACTAGAATTATGGTAAGGGAAAATAGCACATTGGAGCTTCTAAACACTCTAACCCATCTGCCTCAGTGCAGAAGACGGAGGAGGACCATGAGAAAGACACATTGCACCAACAACTTGTTAAGCAGAAGAAGTTGGTTGATGACCTCTTGGATGAACGCGCTATAGAGAAACGGCCCGACTCCAACAATCCTAGGCCAGTACAGTAGGGGCAGGAACAACTTCCACTCGGTGAGATGCCCCCAGGAAACCCTAACCATGCTGCTCCCATGGACAGGGATGAAGCCGGAGCTCACAGAAAGGGGGAATGGTATGTCTTGACAAACCCTTCTAAATGGCGTGACATTCCAAGGAATCCAGCTCGATTTCTCCCAGTTTCCCTGCAAGTCACTCCACCAGCCGCTCCACGACCTGCTGAGCCTATTTACCATGTTGATGAACCCGACAACGCACTCATGTTTAGGGATCCCCGTTAATATAGGGACACCTACCCAGATGATCTTATATAGGCACACGTTTCCTACCTGGAGGCATTAGAAACACGAAAAGTGGTCATCCCACCTGATGGAAAGCCATATCTTGCATGGGCGGATGATATGTCGGCACCTCCAGGTTTTGTTAATCCCACATTCTCCCCCTTTAACGAGACGGGGGACCCACATCAGCACCTATCCCAGTTCAACTCAAGGTGTGGGCTCATGTTAGGGACTCTAGTGTAGAAGGAGGCTTCGAAGGTCCGCTATTTTTTTCAGACATTTGAGGGTCCAACATTCATCTGGTACAACTAGCTCCCCGCAGAACTCGTAACCCGCTGGGAGGACCTTCACAGGAAATTCCTCTACTAGTTCAGCTATACCACCCAGAAAATGAGCAATGCAGACCTCTTCAAGTGCTTTCAAAGGCCTGATGGGTGAGTCGCAAACTTTATCTTTCAGTGGAAGGGGCTCACATACTACATTGACATGCCACTAACTCAGGAAAAATTACTGACGATGTGTGTAGGGAACATCAAGAAAGAATTGGTTCCTTCTCTAATCAACCAGAACTTCCCAAGAGGGTTTTGAGGATTCTCCAATAAGACCCAACACCTAGAAGAAGCCCTGCAACAGGTTATCCAGTCACGCCCATTTCCCCCTATAAATCCAGCAAGGAGGGCTGACAGAGATGAGTTGGCCACAATGGCCCAAATAGAAGCCCCCAGGCAACTAAAATTTCTACCAGTGGCACCAGACCCACAGCCTCGTAGAGGCCATCTACCTCAGGCGCAGCCTCGAGATTAGTATAATCTACCTCAAAATCAGCAAGCGCCTCCGCGAAATGCACCGCCACTGCCCAGGAGGGACAATCAGGTTACGCCCCCTCAGGAGGCCCATCCAGCACCTCATTAGGGATAGGATCCAAGGGCCCCATTTCTGGATATAAGAAACGATATCTACAAGTTCAACGATTATCAGGTCCCCAACTATTTCAGATGTTCCCTAGAACAAGAGATCGTGCATTTTCTTGAGTTCAAATGGCCAGAAGAGGCGAACCTCACCGATCACCCCAACTACTGCCCCTATCATCGGATTTTGGGGCACACCCTCAACCAGTGCTATGTGTTTAAAGACTGAATTCAAGACCATGTAGATAACAACATATTCAGGCTGGGCCTGGCCCCGACACTAGTGTCATGTGTATTTGTAATGCCAGATAGCAGTAGCGACAGATAAGGTGAGTGGCAGTAGGTTTCTAACCGTGAGTCCTAGAAGTATGTTGATTGGATGGCTCTAAAAACAATTTATCAGGCCCATGGTATCATTTGGCACACCTAAATCAGCCGGAACCTTTAGAAGCTGCAGCTAGCACTTCCACATCTCTCTCTCATCTGATCTCTTCCCAGAAAATCAAGCATCGATGATGCATGGGAAAGAAATGCGCCTCTACAATGTCATCGTCGTCCTGCACTCTCAGTGACTTCATGCCCCCTGAGATGGGGACCCCCCCCAAGAATTTTCCTAGTAATGTATGACTCTTCAAGTGATATTCTAGGGTAAACATATGTAAATACCATGGATTTGGTAAATCCCTATACGACTCCTGGCGACGGGGAGTGGTAGGCGATCATACCCAATGTCCCAAGCCTACATCAACGTCGGCAGAGCCGAAACCATATGGGTTGTCGGGGTACATCAGTTGACACCTCTATCCAGGCTATGCATGCCACTGAGACTAGACTACATGCCCAACATAGAGCTCAGCACGCACAACCATTTCATCTGATGTCGTCGGGCCCGCCTTCACTGCCGTTTGTGCTACTGGATCAGGCAGAGCTACCTCAACCATGCAGCTACCAGGCTCACCCTACTACAGGCTGATATTAGTCTTTTGGTTCTCATCTGATAGCTACTCTTTAGGCTTTGACTGTTGAGCAATGGGACATGCCCGACACCAGTCATTCATCGGCCCAGCCGGCAGGGCCCGCCAATCCTCCCATCACAGTACGACCACCTGCAAGATGATGTTCACTCTTGTCATTGAAATATGATGATCTCAAGCACCTTTCTATGATCCTAGTGAGTCTTTACATCCTCGAGGCCCTTCTCATGTCACCAGATATGCATGAGGCCCTCGGTGATGATTTAAGATGCCCCCTATAGTTCAAGACAGAGGGAGCAGTTGCAGAATCCTTTCATGCTGAAGCGATCGAGAATAATGAGTGTCGGGAAATCATTTTGTTCTCTAGAGAGGATGAAGGCTCTCCCATACAGAGTATCATCCACCCATTGTACATCACCAGCCAATTTAACAGCGTGGAGGTTCTCCGTTGTCTTGTTGTCACCGGCTCTGGGGTTAACCTTTTCCCAACGCGGACACTACAATAGTTTGGATTATCCAAAGATGACCTGACTCCATCAGACATAAGGATCTAGGGATAAAAAAGGATATCGTAGACCCCAGTCGATAAGATCCACTTGAAGACATATTTTTTTGGCCTAGTTGCCAGCACCGAGTTTATGTTTGTCTCCAAGGACACTGTGTAAAATGCATTGATGGGCAGACCATGGATCTATCTGTATATGACGGTCCCCTCGTCGTATCACCAGTGCCACAAGAAATCCCTTAATGTTCGAGTAGGTGTACTTTAAGGTGACTCATATCTTTTCGCCTCATGTGATGCCCGCTACCTAGACGCCGACTATTACAAGAGCAAAGACAAACATATTCGGGTGAGTGTGGTTGAGCCCACCACGGTCGCAACTGACCCCTGGGCTGGTCAGGAAGATGCCTATGTATTTCTGATCCATAGATAAGAGGACACAACCCCTGACATGGTGCAATGTTTTCTTTTCTATGATACAATAGGGAAGTATATTTCCAAGTCCAAGTGATGGCAGGAAATCAACTCGTACTCTTATAGGAACTAGGTTTAGGTAATCCCAGAGCCTCCTACCCACGTACGGTATTGGGATTTCCTCCCCATGGTAATGAAATCATGTAATAGGTGTCTATTTTTATGTAATGGAATTAACCATCTCAAGCCAACACGCCACTATTTCTTTGATATCATCATGCACGTCCCCTTGGGCCAAAGACCAGATAGGATAGGATCGACTGCCATCATTGCTATGGTTTCAGCAGCACGTGAATCTACTAATGTATTGTCCACCACTGTCCAAGCTGGTACCAGCCTCCCGTCAGGATCTGCTGACCTAGAGAAAGCTTATCTCGATGAGAATCTCTCCACTGCAAGCTAAGAATTGGATGTAGAGGATTCTCCCTCAACCTTTGAAAAAGGCGTCTCTACCATTGTCAATGAACGGGTACATGTGAACCTTGGTCATGAAGAAGATTTGAGACCCACATTGATCAGTGCCACCATATCCATTGAGGAGAATCAGTGGTACATAGATTTTTTGAAGCAGAATTATGATGTGATTTCCTGGAGTTTCGACCAGATGCCATGAGTAGATCCTCATGTAGCCATCCTCAACCTCAGTATCCCTGCAAATCATCGTGGGTTCAGGCTGCCACCCATGAAGATGAACCCTTCTCATGGTTCCATGGTTGAGGTCGATGTTGACAAGCACATCAGAGCCAATTTTGTCCAGGAGGTCCAATACCCCACGTGGATAGCCAACATTGTACCAGTCAGGAAGAAGAACAGATGGATCAGAGTCTGCATCATCTTCCGAGATCTCAACTTTCAATGTCTGAAAGATGAAATTACCATTCCAGTTATAGAACTGTTGATTGATGTTGCGGCTAGGTTCAAAGCCCTCTCCTTCATGGATGGTTACTCTGAATACAATCAGATCCTAATGGCCCCTGAGGATGATGATTCCTCAGCTTTTAGGATGCCCCAAGGTGATTTATATTAACAGGTTATGCCCTTCATCTTGAAGAATGCCGGTTCCACCAATTAGCGGGCCATGAACCGCATATTCAACCCAATCCTTGGGACATTGGTGGAATGAAATGTGGATGATCTGGTGGTCAAATCTTTCCAGTGCCAGGACCTTCTCAAGGACCTTGAAAAAGTTCTCTACTTCCTCTGTTCCCGCCCCTTGATGATGATCCTGTTGAAGTGTGCCTTCATGTCACCTTTGAGAAGTTTCATGGATTTGTTATCAGGTACCGGGGCATCGAGATCGACCCAAAGAAGATCAAGGCCATCAAGTAGATGTCTCTCCTTAGAAATATTCATGAGATTCGAGTTTTCTAAGTCCACTTATCCTACATACACTGATTCATTGCGAATCTGGCCAGTAAGTGTAAGATCTTTTCTCATCTCATGAAGAAAGGCTCCGCCTATGAATGGGACGAAGAGTGCCATACTGCATTTGAGGAAATAAAGCAGTATCTACTCCAGCCTATGGTCTTAATGCCACCCGTCTCAAGAAAACCACTGATCCTGTACGTTATAACCCTGGAATGATCTCTTGGCACCCTTCTCACCAAGAAGAACAATGAGGGGACAAAAAATAGCCTCTACTTCATCAGCTGCATGCACCTCGATATGGAGACCAGATACTCCGACATAGAAAAGAGCTGCCTTGCATTGGTATTCGTAGTACAGACGTTGCGACATTATCTATAGCACCATGAGGTACACATGGTATCTCAGGTAGACTCGCTGATGTACATTCCGAACCGCCTCATGTTGACTAGCCATCTAGCACAATGGGTGGTAATCCTCTAGTAGATTGACATTTGGTTTATCCTTAGAAATATATCAAGGGACATGCATTGGCAGACTTCTTTGCTACCCATCCAACCTCCATCGACCGGTCCTTAGACCTGGATTTTCTCGATGAGGCATTCCTCTTGGTAGATCATGCCATCCCATGTTGGCATATGCATTTTGATGGTGCCTCCTGAAGCCCCGCCGGAAGAAGACTCAATGATGCCAAAATCAACTAAGTGGGCTTGTGTGTTATCTTCATTACCCCGGCACAATCCATTCTACCGTACTTCTTCCTGCTGTCAGAAGGCTGCACGTAAATGAGGTGGAGTATCAGGATCTCGTTATTGGCCTCGAGCTGGCCATCGAGATCAATGTTCCCCTCTTTCATGTGAAAGGGGATTCTGATCTAGTCATCAAGCAAATCAAAAGTGGCTATGTCGTTAGAAATCTAGAGCTCGTACCATTATTTGAGCGCAACCTCCAGCTAATGGCTGGGTTCTTATCTCGGTCGGATGTTACTCATGTCCCTCGATCTCATAATGGTTGTGTAGATGCCTTGGTAGGCCTGGCTGCATCGCTTGCAGAACCTGAGTAGGATAATCTGATTATACACTTGGCACATCAGAGAGTGGTTTCTCCCGCACCCCAGATGATGACGACGACCTTTGAGTAATCCATCGTACCATCGGGGCCTCCACATTAGGACCCATAGGTTCCCCATATGCAGTGGTTAAAGAGACTCCTCACTGGAGATTCCCCTTTGTCGAGTATCTCCAAAATGGTTTCCTCCTGGCTATTCGGTCCCAGCGCAAGCGAGTCTGACGTCGCGCATTGTAGTTTACTCTCGAGAGTGGTTGTAATCTTGAGAAGCTCCTCTACAAGTGTGGGTTTGATGGTATTCTCCTCCGTTGCATCCAAGGAGTCGAGATTTCTCATGTCATGCAAGAGGTGCACGCCGATTCTTGTGGGGCTCACCAGACTAGGCCAAAGCTACCCCATCAGATCCAGAGACTGGGGTACTTATGGCACTCCATGATCTATGATTGCATTGAGTTTGCCAAAATATGTCATGCGTTCAATATTCATGCTAACTTCTTCCATTGGCTGCTAGAACCACTTCACTCCACCATGTACTCTTATCCGTTTTTGGTGTGGGGACTCGACGTCGTGGGACCATATCCACCGGTGACAGCTCACCAGTGCAGGATCATCCTGACAGCCACAAATATCTTCTCGAAGTGGGAAGAAGCAGTTCCACTCAAGGAGGTCAAGGCCCGTTCTATCATTGACTTTGTGAGATCCAATATCATCTACTGGTTTAGAGTCCCCCACCCAGTACTCACCAATAACGACACCAACTTCCGAGCAGCTGAGTAGAAGAAACCATATGCCAAGTAAAAAATCCATTCTAACAATACCTCCAGCTATCACGCACAGGAAAATTGGATGATCAAGGCATTAAACAAAACACTCTCTAACATTTTACCGAAAATGGTTTGTCGGAATAAGAAGATTTGGCTGGAAAAGATCCCCAACGCCCTCTGATCTTATCGAACAATAACTCGTAATACCACTCAAGTAACCCCATACTCCCTAGTGTATAGAGATGAGGTCATATTTGCCATTGATATCCAGTTACCTTTTTTATGAACAAAGGTCTATGACCCACAAATGCCAGATAAAGTATCCGAAATTCGTCTGGCTGATCTTGAAGCACTTTATGAAAACAGGTTGCGTGCCCTGCACAATCTAGAAAGGCATCAGAATGTGATAGCTAGAGCCTTCAACAAAAAGGTTCTCCTCCCTTCTTTCATGTAAGGCGACTTAGTATTGGTCCTCAGAGAGCCAATGATCCCTGGTAGGAAACCACCCATGTTGGAGCCCAAATGGGATGGACCTTACATAATTCACAGGCTTTACCCCAATGGAGCGTACTCCCTGGTGACCATGGATGGTGAGTGTAACACCCTGAGATTTTATGAAAAATATTATTTTTAATTTCATTGATGTCTTGTGTTGTATGCTACACCAAAGTGATCTTTCACAATAGGCATCATTGACTTGCCTTGCATTACGCGCAATAGCGACCTTCCTTGATAGCGTGTGTAGTACGCAATACCGAGTTTCACTAAACAACGATATGCTATTAAAATATTATTAAAACTAGCCATTATGAATAGTAATAACCAATTTTTGAAATTTTTTAAATTTTATTTTTCAAAATGGACTTCATTTTTGGATTCGGAATATCAAAATTAGCTTAGGGTGAAATTTTGGTACTTTTCGGATAACTTTCATTTTCTGATGAATAGTGAAAATTACTAAATTTTAATTAAAAACAACCTTTTTAATCAAAATAATTAATTGTGATAAATTATTAATTTGAGTGGTTTTAAAGTATATTTAGAATATATTTTTACAATTTAATACAATGTTGGTCATTGGATGTAATTTCACTTTTAAACCAAACATAAACAAGTGTCAATCTTTTGATATTTATTATCTCTTAAGAACACGCTATTTGTTTTGACGACGGGAATTGATTTTTAAATTAAGTAATGCACCTAATATGTTTTGAATTTGGTAAAATAGACATCATTTTTCAGTTCATAATATCAAATATATCTTAAGCCTAATTTTTGGTATTTATATGGAAACATTTTTTTATGAATATTGAAACCACTAAGTGGTAGTTAAAAAAAATGAATTTGTCATAAAACTTAATTTTACCGCTTCTGTGAGTGGAATTTCATAATTCTGAGAGACATGGTTGATGTCAGTAAGTAAAATGTGGTTCAATGAGATGAAAATAATTTTTGGTGAATAGTAACTTTTTACTTTTTTTACCACGGTTAAAAGTAAATAGGGTAATTAAGGGTAAAAATGATATTATTATTACCTTAAAACATGTCCTAATTCTATTGGATAAGTGTAATGTGACCAAAAACAACCTTAGGAATAAAATATGACCATTTAGGCCCACTTGGATTAGATTAGGACATTTATTATTAACTTATTTGAAGAATGGTTAAAATAGTTAAAATCAAAGTTTAATAAGTATATAATTTTTAATATAGGGTTATAAATAAGATAAATTCGACTCTAAATATTAATTATAAATCTACAAAGATTTCCTACATAATTGTAATTTATTTGTAATTTTTAGACATTAAATGACTTAATTTATTTATGACACAAAGGCGATTCAGTAATTATTTTATTAACGAAATATTGACATAATTGATGTCATAAATACCAAAATAAATGTAATTTGAGACTTTCTATGAATTCCAATAATTTTATAGGTTAATAAGAAATTTTAGTATTGATATAATTAACTATTTTCGAACTAATCAGTCTTTTATGAGTTTCAAAAAAATCAATTACTAAATAGTGTCAAATTTGACATAAAATAGTTTTTAAAACAAATATTATATTATTAATTGTTATTTTATTCCTAAAAATAAAAGGATCTTCCAAATGA
Organism: Viscum album; assembly: GCA_963277665.1. NCBI lineage: Eukaryota > Viridiplantae > Streptophyta > Magnoliopsida > Santalales > Viscaceae > Viscum > Viscum album. Next base: position 150,152 of record CAUJRU010001158.1, read on the forward strand.
CTTATATAAGGTTATATATATTAATAATAAAAAACTTGGGGTTCGTTTGGCTTCTTATTGTATGTTTATTAACCTTATAGTGTAAGAACACAAAAAGACATGGTGAAAGTAAAATTATATATCTTAATGTTAAATCTAAATGATAAGGTTACAATAGGAACCTAAACTTGTCTAAATTCTATTGGATGAGAGTATTTTGACCCATCCCCACCTTATCTTGGAAATAAATCAATTTGGAGCTATTTAAAATCGAATTTGGCTTTATAATAAAATAATATTTTCTGTAATTCCAAATGTGCCCCTCTCCTCCCTTATAAAAGGGAACCTCCTCCCTCTCTTTCTCACACCAATTTGAGCCTTCAAGCTCAGCCAACCCCTGCCGAATTCTCTTCTCCACTTCCCTAGAAACATCCTAGAGATCCTTGTCTTCTTCAAAGACAAATTGTAGTGCCCTAAGAGGTGGACTCAAAGAGGCGCTTCAAAGAAGAGGTAATGTCTGTTACCGATTCTTTCAACTTTATTTCTTCTTCCACATCTTCTTCTTAGGTTGTTTCATTATGAAGTAATAACATCAGTATAACTCATATAATTATATGTTATTATATGTATGAAACAACCCTATTTCACCATCTATCCATCCTACAGAAAACAAAATCACCGCGTGTGCGTACGTACGGAATACCGTCTCCACACCGTGGTGTAATCTATTTTCCAGCACCACCTTACTTGGATGGGTATAATGGTGTACATAATAACTATATATTATTATTATAAAGTGATATTTATTCTGAAATAGTATACATACACTCCAATAGAATTCCACGATCAAGATAATGATATCATCGCTCGTGCGTACGGACGGACTACCGTCTCCACGACGCGATGAGATTCATTCTCCACATTAACCACTCATGAATGATTATAAAGAATATATAATAAGTAATCATGAAATATATGACATAATAATGATACTGGATTTATGTTTATATATATGTATGTCTTCTACTTAACTCCATTCAACTCAATAAGGAAACGAAAACAGCGTTCATGCGTACGTACGGCCTACCGTCTCCATGAGCGATGTATTTCTTTCCATTTACTGATGTATTATATATATGTATATTCTGAATATATATTATATATAAATCATGTTTTATATTTTGGAATTAAGTAATAACGATCTAAGTAATCATATGAATAATTACAAGTCAAAACACGGACGACAAATGAAACGATATTACCCAAAATGCTCTTTAACATGGAATTTACAAACGAACGGGTAATATAAAGTCATAAGTGAACCATATATGATATCATAACAATGAGTATGATTCTGGAATAAGTCAATGACATTATTTAAATCATTATACAGGAGGTTCGGACACTTACGAAGCAAATCGGACATAAGGTGAGGGATAATTGTGCAAATCTCATTTTTATCCGAGATTACTTATTCGTAAGTATTTACTGGGGTTATTGATATCATCCATATCCATGTTTTATAAAACTGTATTCATGTATCTCTAAAGTCCTTTTATACCCATTTTGACTTTTACCCCATGGTATGGAAGGAATCATTCTTTTGTTTACCCTACGAGGTACTTTTTTAACTTTTCCGACAAAAGTACAAGAAGAATGTTTTTTAACTTATACGGCATGAACAGGTTTTTTATGGTTTTATAAAGCATTATTTTCATGAAGGTTTCTCAAAAATATTTCATGAATATTTATACAAAATATTTTTCTTTTAAAATTTCATGACGTTTTGTGAAAAAAAATTGATTTTGAAGAAGAAAGAATATTTTCCTCAAGATTTCATTTCAAGTGTTTTATCAAAACCATTTTTCATCTAAGAAGACATTATTTCATATGTGTATGGTTCCAGTATAAAGTCTATATGATTTACATGGTTTCAATTTTATTATTATGAAATGATGTCCATTTATTTTATATGGATTATGTGATGATGGAATGATGTTTATGATACCCATTTTATTAATTGGGTTATGATGAATGATTTATGTTTATGTTGTGGAATAAGTAAGAATGATTTCATTATGAGATGGGTGGGACCTATATCTTCCTCCAATGCATTGGGATAATATTTATATCTCATGAGATAGACATGGATGGAATGGCAAGTTAAACCGGTTCAGTAATACACGACTGGAATGAGGAGTGAACTCGATTCCGAAAGGGACTTTTTCCACTAAGATGGTCTTGGCAGCAATTCCTTGGTTACATTGGAAATCATGTCATGTGCTTAATGGTTTCAATAATTACATGTTTTATTCCCATTCTATTTTATCATTATTAATGTTTCTTTATGATCTATGCCTTACGTACTTCCATGATTTGTGTCATTTCTCAAGATTTTGATGTTTAAACATTATGTTCACGTTTTTAAGTTCAAATGTATATGGTATGTTTTATTTTATCCATTCTTAACATTACTGAGAATTATATCTCACCCATTTTATGTTTTCTTTTCCCCAGGATATAAAGAAAGGTTTTAGGTAAGAAAAAAAAGTAAGATCATTGTGGGAGATGTTGAAGATCTTTCACCACGATTAGAAGATTACGTTCCACGATTAAAAATACACTAAACTATTACAGTCCTTGTGTGTCTGTTTTGGTTATGAATTAAGTATTCTGCTAATGTAATGTAATTTCCATGAATGTCAAGCTTTGGGTCTCTACAGTTGGTATCAGAGGAATGGTTTAGTCAACCTTTGGAAACTAGGATGCGAAAACGTTAGTGAGATCCCTAGAGATATTTCTAAGGTATTTCTAGGGATGTCCCTAAGGATAAGTATACGTATAGGATATAGTCCCAGATCAATGGTAACGATATTAGATTAAACCAAAGATGTTAGATATTGAAGTTACTCCCCCATTATTATGACTTTTTCCTCTCACACTATTGTTTTGGGTTTTAGAAAATGGATGCAAACAAGATGATTCACGATAATGGAGGATATAATGGACAGTGGAATGATATTCTTCATGAGCAACAAAATTAAATGGGATTTGGAAGTCCAAACATAATTATTTTGCTGAATCAGAAATCTCATAATATGATCAATAAAGTAAAATTTGTTAAGTTTCCTAACTCGGATAATAAGAGAAAGATGGAGTTTCATGATGATCATAGTGGAAAGAATGTTCAATTTCCCCTATGTAAATCATGTGGTAAGAGGATTCAAGGAGATTGTTTCAAAGGAACTGGAAGATGCTTTGGGTGTGGAAAAGAAGTACACAAAGACAGTAAGTGCAAAGGAAAAGGTTAAGTTAACACCAGGGATGAGGATAATGGTATTTCTATGACATAAAAAATGGTTAAATGTTTTAAATGTGGAATGTATGATCATTTTTCAAACCAATTCCCTTAGGAAATGTCTCATGAAGAGAATCAGTATGGTCATATGGGTAGTATTTATGTTGATGATGATGAAGAGACTACAAATGATATGTGAGATGAAAGAATTGTTGAAGCCCGGTTAATGGTTTAAGAATGTAGTGGAATGATTACATGTTTATCATGTGTAATGTTGTATAAGTAATCTCATGGTACTATGGAATAAAGAGACATCTAAGGATTGTTACACTATTGTCTTTCAGTGAGTTTTGAAAGTGTATGATTAATGGCACCATTATCCATGAAAGGTTATTCAGATATTTTTGGAATGTAGATGATATGCGCATAATGAAGGGATAAGGAGAAAATTAAATGTGTGATAATATTCATGAGATCATGACTGATATAAGGAGAAGGTTATATCATGGTTTTAGTATATAGAATTTTTGGATTTTGGTATGTGGAATGAGTTAACTTTTGACATTCTTGGTTGACGACATTTCACGTAATCGTTTTCTTTATACTATGAGCATGGTCTGAAATATTTTAGATAATCCTAAAGATTGGAATGGATTATATTAACCATAATTTAGTATTGTTTAAGGATAGAACATTTTTTTGATATTATTTATGTGATGTTATAGTAATGTAGTTTTTGAAGAAGGACAACCTGCAGGATGGGCGACAGCCCATCGCGTCGGACAAGGCTGTGGCAATCGAACCCACAACCGAAGTACAACTGGACTTTATCGCCTACCACTGGCCTACATGAAGTCCCTGTTTAGTAGAAACTAGTTTCATTATATTAAGCAGTATGATATATGATGTATAAGTCCATTTTAGGAACTATATATGATTAATCTCACTATGGATGGACTTATGTATGTTTTGATAACTTTTTTAACATTTTGTTTGAGACAGATGGAATGAACCATCATTCTATCACATGATCTGCTAACACATCATGAATGACAAATTCGACTTCATTTCTTTAAGAGATGAAGTGGAAATTGTCCAAAGAACGACCAATGGTGAGACTATACCAAAATCACGAAAGTATTTCTTCTAATTCCAATTTCATCAACTTTTGGGAAATGATCTTGAAAACCAAAAATGTTGTCCTAGTGCTCTTATATCTGATGAATCAGATGGTACCATAGATCGTCACAAATTTATGGCTTTGTGATTGCTGGCTTTTCCATAGCCATGTTCTCTACCACTCTCCATTAGAACATGATGGTTAGATTTCTCTTCCATATCCATATTTTCACCTCTGCGGAAACCCAGTGATTAGTTTATTTTGGTATCCATTACGTTTCATACTTTTGTTTAGAAAGATTGGTTTTGGTATTCCTTTTTACGATGTGGGTTTATATTAAAGAAACTTTTGAGGAGTAAACCATTTATAACCCTGACAAATTTCGAGGGCGAAATTCATTTTAAGGGGGTTAGAATGTAACACCCCGAGATTTTATGAAAAATATTCTTTTTAATTTCATTGATGTCTTGTGTTGTACGCTACACCAAAGGGAGATTTCACAACACGCATCATTGACTTTCCTTGCATTACGCGCAATCACGACCTTCCTCGATAGCGTGTGTAGTACGCAATACCGAGTTTCACTAAGCAACGATATGCTATTAAAATATTATTAAAACCAGCCGTTATGAATAGTAATAACCACTTTTTGAAATTTTGTAAATTTTATTTTTCAAAATGGACTTCATTTTTGGATTCGGAATATCGAAATTAGCTTAGGGTGAAATTTTGGTACTTTTCAGATAACTTTCATTTTCTGATGAATAGTGAAAATTACTAAATTTTAATTAAAAACAACATTTTTAATCAAAATAATTAATAGTGATAAATTATTAATTTGAGTGGTTTTAAAGTATATTTAGAATATATTTTTACAATTTAATACAATTTTGATCATTGGATATAATTTCACATTTAAACCAGACATAAACAAGTGTCAATCTTTTGATAGTTATTATCTCTTAAGAACACGCTCTTTGTTTTGACGACCAGAATTAATTTTTAAATTAATTAATGCAACTGATATGTATTGAATTTGGTAAAATAGACATCATTTTTCAGTTCATAATATCAAATATAGCATAGGCCTAATTTTTGGTATTTTTCTCGAAACTTTCATTTTTTGATTAACAGTGAAACCACTAAGTGGTAGTTAAAAAAATGAATTTATCATAAAACTTAATTTTACCGCTTCTGTGAGTGGAATTTCGAAAATCTGAGAGGCACGGTTGATGTCAGTACGTAAAATGTGGTTCATTGAGATGAAAATAATTTTTGGTGAATAGTAAGTTCTTACTTTTTTTACCACGGTTAAAAGTAAATAGGGCAATTAAGGGTAAAAATGATATTATTATTACCCTAACACATGTCCGAGTTCTATTGGATAAGTGTAATTCGACCAGAAACAACCTTAGGAATAAAATATGACCATTTAGGCCCACATGGATTAGATTAGGATATTTATTATTAATTTATTTAAAGAAGGGTTAAAATAGTTAAAATCAATGTTTAATAAGTATATCATTTTTAATAGAGGGTTACACATAAGATAAATTCGACTATAAATATTCATTAGAAATCTAAAAATATTTCATACATAATGGTATTTTATTTGTAATTTTTAGACATTAAATAAATTATTTTATTTATGACACAATGATGTTGCAGTAATTATTTTATTAATGAAATATTAACATAATTGATGTTATAAATACCAAACTAAATGTAATTTGAGAATTTTTATGAATTACACTAATTTTCTAGGTTAATATGACATGTTATTATTGATATAATTAACTCTTTTTGAACTAATCAGTCTGTTATTAGTTTCACAAAAATCAATTAATAAATAGTGTCAAAATTGACATAAAATAGTTTTTAAAACACATATTATATTATTAATTGTTATTTTATTCCTAAAAATATAAGGTTCGGCCAAATGACTTGAATAAGGTTATATATATTAATAATAAACAACTTGGGGTTCGTTTAGCTTCTTATAGTATGTTTATTAACCTTATAGTATAAGAACACAAAAAGACACGGTAAAAGTAAAATTATCTAACTTAATGTTAAATCTAAATGATAAGGTTAAAATAGGAACCTAAACTGGTCTAAATTATATTGTATGAGAGTATTTCAACCCATACCCACCTTAGCTTCTAAATAAATCAATTTGGAGCTATTAAAAACTGAATTTGGATTTATAATAAAATAATATTTTTAATTATTCCAAAGGTGCCCCTCTCCTCCCTTATAAAAGGGCACCTCCTCCCTCTCTTCCTCACACCACTTTGAGCCTTCAAGTTCGGCCAACCCCTACCTAATTCTCCTCTCAACTTCCCTAGAAACATCCTAGAGGTCCTTTTATTCTTCAAAGACCAATTTTAGTGCCCTAAGAGGAGGACTCAAAGAGGCGCTTCAAAGAAGAGGTAATGTCTGTTACCGATTCTTTCAACTTTATTTCTTCTTCCACTTCTTCTTATTAGGTTGTTTCATTATGAAGTAATAAAATCAGTATCACTCATATACTGATATGTTATTTTAAGTATGAAACAACCCTATTTCACCATCTATCCATCCTATGGAATACGAAATCACCGCGCGTGCGTACGTACGGAATACCTTCTCCACACCGTGGTGTAATCTATTTTCCACCACCACCTTACTTGGATGGGTATAATGGTGTAAATAATAACTATATATGATTATTATAATGTTATATTGATTCTGAAATAGTATACATACACACCAATACAATTCCACGATCATGAGAACGATATCATCGCTCGTGCGTACGTACGGACTACCGTCTCCACGACACGATGAGATTCATTGTCCACATTAACCAATCATGAATGATTATAAAGTATATATAATAAGTAATCATGAAATATATGACATAATAATTATACTGGATTTATGTCTATATTTATGTATGTCATCTACTTAATTCCATTCAACTCAATAAGGAAACGAAAACAGCGTTCATGCGTACGTACGGCCTACCGTCTCCATGAACGGTGTATTTCTTTCCATTTACTGATCTATTATATATATATATATATATTATGAATATATATTATATATAAATCATGTTATATATTATGGAATTAAGTAATCATGATCTAAGTAATCATATGAATAATTACAAGTCAAAACACGGACGACAAATGAAACGATTTTACCCAAAACGCTCTTTAACATGGAATTTACAAAAGAACGAGTAATATAAAGTCATAAGTGAACCATATATGATATAATAACAATGAGTATGATTCTAGAATAATTAAATGACATTATGTAAATTATTATACAGGAGGTTTGTACACTTACGAAGCAAATCAGACCTAAGGTAAGGGATAATTGTGCAAATCTTATTTTTATCCGAGATTACTTATTCGTAAGTATTTACTGGGGTTATTGCTATCATCCATGTCCATGTTTTTTAAAAGTGTATTCATGTATGTTTAAAGTCCTTTTATACCCATTTTTCTTTTTACCCCATGGTATGGAAGGAATCATTCTTTTGTTTACCCAACGAGGTACTTTTTTAATTTCTCCGACAAAAGTACAAGAATATTGTTTTTTAACTTATACGGCACGAACAGGTTTTTTACAGTTTTATAAAGCCTTATTTTCATGAATCTTTCTCAAAAATATTTCATAACTATTTTAAACAAAATATTTTTCTTTTAAAATTTCATGACGTTTTGTGAAAAGAAATTGATTTTGAAGAAGAAAGGATATTTTCCTCAAGAATTCATTTCAAGTGTTTTATCGAAACCATTTTCCATCTAAGATGTCATTATTTCATATGTGTATGGTTCAAGTATAAAGTCTCAATTATTTACATGGTTTCACATTTCTTATTATGAAATGATGTCCGTTTATTTTATATGGATTATGTGATGATGGAATGATGTTTATGAAACCCATTTTATTCATTGGGTTATGATGAATGATTTATATTAATGTTGTGGCACAAGTAAGAATGATTTAATTATGAGATGTGTGGGACCTATATATAACTACAATGCATTGGGTAAAGATTTATATCTCATGAGATAGACATGGATGAAAAGGAAAGTTAAACTGGTTCAGTAATACAGGACAGGAACGAGGAGTGAACTCGATTCAGAAAGGGACTTTTTCCACTAAGATGGTCTTGGAAGCAATGCCTTGGCTACTATGTAAATCATGTCATGTGCTTAATGGGTGCAATAATTACATGATTTATTCCCTTTCTATTTTTTCATTCTTAATGTTTCTTTATGATCTATGCCTCACGTACTTCCATGTTTTGTGTCATTTCTCAGGATTTTGATGTTTAAACATTATGTTCATGTTTTTAAGTTCAAATGTATATGGTATGTTTTATTTTATCCATGCTTACCCTTACTGAGCATTTGAGCTCACCCTTTTTATGTTTTCTTTTCCCCAGGATATAAAGAAAGGTTTTAGGTAAGAAAAAAAGGAAGATCTTTATGGGAGATGTTGAAGATCCTTCACCACGATTAGAAGATTACGTTCCAAGTTTCAAAAGACATTAAACTATTACGGTCCTTGTTTGTCTTTTTTTGTTATGTATTAAGTATTCCGCTGAAGTAATGTAATGCCCGTGTACATCAAGCTTTGGGTCTCTATAGTTGGTATCAGAGGAAAAGTTTAGTCAACCTTTAAAAACTAGGATGCGAAAACGTTAGTGAGATCCCTAGAGATATTTCTAAGGTATGTCTAGGGATGTCCCTAAAGATAAGTATACATATAGGATATATTCCTAGAACTATGGTAACGATATTAGATTAAACCGAAGATGTTAGATATTGAAGTTACTCCCCCTTTATTATGATTTTTCCCTCTCACACTATTCTTTTTGGGTTTTAGAAAATGGATGGAAACAAGATGATTCACGATAATGGAGGATATGATGGACAATGGAATGATATTCTTCATGAGAAACCAAATGAAATGGGATTTGGAATTCCAAACATCATTATTATTCCGAATCAACAATCTCATAATATGATCAATGAAGTAAATTTTTTTAAGTTTCCTAACTCGGCTAATAAGAGAAAGATGGAGTTTCATTATGATCATAGAGGAAAAAAAGTTCAATTTCCCCTAAGTAAATCATGTGGGAAGAGGCATCAAGGATATTGTTTCAAAGGAACTGGAAGATGCTTTGGGTGTGGAAAAAAAGGACACAAAGCCAGTAAGTGCAAAGGAAAAGGTTCAGTTAACACCAGAGATGAGGATAATGGTATTGCTACAACATCAACAATGGTTAAATGTTTTAAATGTGGAATGTACGGGCATTATGCAAACCAATTCCCTAAGGGAATGTCTCATGAAGAGAATCAGTATGGTTGTATGTGTAGTATTTATGTTGATGATGATGAAGAGACTACAAATGATATGTGAGATGAAAGAATTGTTGAAGCTCGGTCAATGGTTTAAGAATGTAGTTGAATGATTACATGTTTATCATGTGTAATATTGTATAAGTAATCTCATGGTACTATGGAATAAAGAGACATCTAAGGATTTTTACACTATTGTCTTTTCGTGAGTTTTGGAAGTGTATGATTAATGGTACCAGTATCCATGAAAGGTTATTCATATATTTTTGGAATATAGATGATATGCGCATAATGAAGGGATAGGGAGAAAATTAAATGTTTGATAGTATTCATGAGCTCATAAATTATATATGGAGAAGGTTATATCATGGTTGGAGTATATAGAATTTTTGGATTTTGGTATGTGGAAAGAGTTAACTTTTGACATGCTTGGTTGACGACATTTCAAGTAATCATTTTCTTTATACTATGAGCTTGGACTGAAGTATTTTAGATAAGCCTAAAGATTGGAATGGATTATGTTAACAATAAGATAGTATTGTTTAAGGATAGAACTTTTTTTGTTATTATTTATGTGATGTTATATTAATATAGTTTTAGAAAAAGGACAACCTGTAGGATGGGCGACAACCCATCGCGTCGGACAAGGCTGTGGGAATCGAACCCACAACCGAAGTGCGGCTAGCCTTTATCACCTACCACTGGCCTACAGGAAGTCCCTGTTTAGTAGATACTAGTTTTATTATATTAAGCAGTATGTTATATGATGTTTAAGTCCATTTTAGGAACTATATATGATTAATCTCACTATAGATGGACTTATGTAAGTTTTGATAACTTTTCTTACCTTTTGTTTGAGACAGATGGAATGACCCATAATTCTATCACATGATATGCTAAAACATCATGAATGACAAATTCGACTTCATTTATTTAAGGGATGAAGTGGAAATTGTCCAAAGAAGGTCCAACGGTGAGACTATACCAAAATCACGAAAGTATTTCTTCTAATTCCAATTTCATCAACTTTAAGGAAGTGATCTTGACAACTAAAAATGTTGTCCTAGTGCTTTTATATCTGATGAATATGATGGTACCTTAGATCATCACAAATTTATGGCTTTGTGATTGCTGGGTTTTCCATAGCCATGTTCTCTACCACTCTCCATCAGAACATGATGGTTAGATTTCTCTTCCATTTCCTTATTTTCATCTATGTGGAAACCCAGTGATTAGTTTATTTGGGTAACCATTACGTTTCATACATTTGTTTTTAAAGATTGTTTTTGGTATTCCTTTTGATGATGTGGGTTTCTATTAAAGAAACTTTCGAGGAGTAAACCATTTATAACCCCGATGAATTTCGAGGGCGAAATTCATTTTAAGGGGGGTAGAATAGAAACACCACGAGATTTTATGAAAAATATTATTTTTAATTTCATTGATGTCTTGTGTTGTATGCTACACCAAAGGGAGCTTTTACAACACGCTTCATTGGCTTGTCTTGCATTACGCGCAATCACGACATACCTCGATAGCGTTTGTAGTACGCAATACCAAGTTTCCCTAAACAACGATATGCTATTAAAATATTATTAAAACTAGCCGTTATGAATAGTAATAACCACTTTTTGAAATTTTGTAAATTTTATTTTTCAAAATGGACTTCATTTTTGGATTCGGAATATCTAAATTAGCTTAGGGTGAAATTTTGGTACTTTTCGGATAACTTTCATTTTCTAATGAATAGTGAAAATTAAAAAATTTTAATTAAAAACAACCTTTTTAATCGAAATAATTAATAGTGATAAATTTTTAATTTGAGTGATTTTAAAGTATATTTAGAATATATTTTTACGATTTAATACAATTTTGGTCATTGGATGTAATTTCACATTTAAACCAAAAATAAACACTTGTCAATCTTTTGATAGTTATTATCTCTTAAGAACACGCTATTTGTTTTGATGACCGAAATAAATTTTTAAATTAAGAAATGCAACTGATATGTTTTGAATTTTTTAAAATAGACATCAATTTTCATTTCATAATATCAAATATAGCATAGGCCTTATTTTTGGTATTTTTCTAGAAACTTTCATTTTTTGATGAATAGTGAAACCACTAAGTGGTAGTTAAAAAAATGATTTTTTCATAAAACTTAATATTCCCGCTTATGTGAGTGTAATTTCAAAAATCCGAGAGACAAGGTTGATGTTAGTAAGTAAAATGTGGTTCAATGAGATGAAAATAATTTTTGGTGAATAGTAACTTTTTACTTTTTTTTACCACGGTTAAAAGTAAATAGGGTAATTAAGGGTAAAAAGGATATTATTATTACCCTAAAACATGTCCTAATTCTATTGGATAAGTGTAATTCGACCAAAAACAATCTTAGGAATAACATATGACCATTTAGGCCCACTTGGTTTAGATTATGACATTTATTATTAATTTATTTAATGAAGGGTTAAAATAGTTAAAATCAAAGTTTAATACGTATATCATTTTTAATATAGGGTTATACATAAGATAAATTCGACTATAATTATTCATTAGAAATCCAAAAAGATTTCCTACATAATGGTATTTTATTTGTAATTTTTAGACATTATATAATTTAATTTATTTATGACACAATGATGATGCAATAATTATTTTATTAATGAAATATTGACATAATTGATGTTATAAATATCAAAATAAATGTAATTTGAGACTTTTTATGAATTCCAATAATTTTCAAGGCTAATATGACATGTTAGTATTGTTATAATTAACTTTTTTCTAACTCATCAGTCTGTTATGATTTTCACAAAAATCAATTACTAAATAGTGTCAAAATTGACATAAAATAGTTTTTAAAACAAATATTATATTATTAATTGTTATTCTATTCCTAAAAATACAAGGTTCGGCCAAATCACTTAGATAAGGTTATATATATTAATAATAAACAACTTGGGGTTCTTTTAGCTTCTTATAGTAAGTTAATTAACCATATAGTGTAAGAAAAAAAAAGACACAGTAAAAGTAAAATTATCTAACTTAATGTTAAATATAAATGATATGGTTAAAATAGGAACCTAAACTTCTCTAAATTCTATTGGATGAGAGGATTGCGACCCATCCCCACCTTAGCTTAGAAATAAATCAATTTGGAGCTATTTAAAACCGAATTTGGATTTATAATAAAATAATATGTTTAGTTATTCCAAAGGTGCCCCTCTCCTCCCTTATAAAATGGCACCTCCTCCCTCTCTTCCTCACACCACATTGAGCCTTCAAGTTCGGCCAAACCCTGCCAAATTATCTTATCCAATTCCCTAGAAACATACTAGATTTCATGGTCTTCTTCAAAGACCAATTTTAGTGCCCTAAGAGGAGGACTCAAAGAGGCGCTTCAAAGAAGAGGTAATGTCCATTACCGATTATTTCAACTTTATTTCTTCTTCCACTTATTTTTATTAGGTTTTTTCATTATGAAGTAATAAAATAAGTATCACTCATATACGGATATGTTATTATAAGTATGAAACATCCTAATTTCCCCATCTATCCATCCTACGGAAAACGAATTCACCGCACGTGCGTATGTACGAAATACCGTCTCCACGCCGTGGTGTAATCTATTTTCCACCACCACCTTACTTGGATGGGTATAATGGTGTACATAATAACTATATATGATTATTATAAAGTTATATTGATTCTGAAAAAGTATACATACACTCCAATACAATTCCACGATCATGAGAACGATATCATCGCTCGTGCGTACATACGGACTACCGTCTCCACGACGCGATGAGATTCATTCTCCACATTAACCATTCATGAATAATTATGACGTATATATAATAATTAATCATGAAATATATGACATAATAATGATACTGGATTTATGTATATATATATGTATGTCGTCTACTTAATTCCATTCAACTCAATAAGGAAACAAAAACAGCATTCATGCGTACGTACGGCTTACCGTCTCCATGAACGGTGTATTTCTTTCCATTTACTGATCTATTATATATATGTATATTCTGAATATATATTATATATAAATCATGTTTTATATTATTAAATTAAGTAATCGTGATCTATGTAATCATATGAATAATTAAAAGTCAAAACACGGACGACAAATGAAACGATTTTACCCAAAACGCTATTTAACATGGAATTTACAAAAGAATGGGTAATATAAAGTCATAAGTGAACCATATATGATATCATAACAATGAGTATGATTCTGGAATAAGTCAATGACATTATTTAAATCATTATACAGGAGGTTCAGAAACTTACGAAGCAAATCGGACCTATGGTAAGGGATAAGTGTGCAAATCTCATTTTTATCCGAGATTACTTATTCGTAAGTATTTACTGGGGTTATTGCTATCTTCCATGTCCATGTTTTATAAAATTGTATTCATGTATGTTTAAAGTTATTTTATAACCATTTTGAATTTTACCCCATGGTATGGAAGGAATCATTCTTTTGTTTACCCTATGAGGTACTTTTTTAACTTTTCCGACAAAAGTACAAGAAGAATGTTTTTTAACTTATATGGCACGAACGGGTTTTTTACAGTTTTATAGAGCCTTATTTTCATGAGGCTTTCTCAAAAATATTTCATGACTATTTTAAACATAATCTTTTTCTTTTAAAATTTCATGTTGTTTTGTGAAAAGAAATTTATTTTGAAGAAGAAAGGATATTTTCCTCAAGAATTCATTTCAAGTGTTTTATCAAAACCATTTTCCATCTAAGATGACACTATTTCATATCTGTATGGTTCAAGTATAAATTCTCTATTATTTACATGGTTTCACTTTTCTTATTATGAAGTTATGTCCATTTATTTAATATGGATTATGTGATGATTGAATGATGTTTATGAAACCCATTTTATTCCTTGTGTTATGGTGAATGATTTATGTTTATGTTGTGGCACAAGTAAGAATGATTTCATTATGAGATGGGTAGGACCTATATCTCCCTCCAATGAAATGGGTAAAGATTTATATCTCATGATATAGACATGGCAGGAACATAAAGTTAAACCGATTAAGTAATACAGGACTGGAACGAGGAGTGAACTCGATTCAGAAAGGGACTTTGTCCACTAAGATGGTCCTGACAGCAATGCCTTGGCTACTATGGAAATCATGTCATGTGCTTAATGATTGCCATAATTAAAAGTTTTATTCCCATGCTATTTTATCATTCTTAATTTTTCTACATGATCTATGCCTTACGTACTTCCATGTTTTCTGTCATTTCTCAAGCTTTTGATGGATAAAAATTATGTTCATGTTTTTAAGTTCAAATGTATATGGTATGTTTTATTTTATCCATGCTTACCCTTACTGAGAATTTGAGCTCACCCTTTTTATGTTTTCTTTTCCCCATGATATAAATAAAGGTTTTAGGTAAGAAAAAAAAGGAATATCTTTATGGGAGATGTTGAAGATCTTTCACCATGATTAGAAGATTACGTTCCAAGTTTCCAAAGACACTAAACTATTACCGTCCTTGTGTGTCTATTTTTGTAATGTATTAAGTATTATGCTAAAGTAATGTAATTTCCATGTACGTCAAGCTTTGGGTCTCTACAGTTGGTATCAAAGGGAAAGTTAAGTCATCCTTTGGAAACTAGGATGCGAAAGCGTTAGTGATATCCCTAGATATATTTCTAAGGTATTTTTAGGGATGTCCCAAAAGATAATTATACGTATAAGATATAGTCCTAGAACTATGGAAACGATATTAGATTAAACCAAAGATGTTATATATTGAAGTTACTCCCCCTTTATTATGATTTTTTCCTCTCACACTATTCTTTTTGGGTTTTAGAAAATGGATGGAAACAAGATGATTCACGATAATGGAGGATATGATGGAAAATGGAATGATATTATTCATGATCAACAAAATGAAATGGGATTTGGAAGTCCAAACATCATTATTATGCCGAATCAAAAATCTCATAATAAGATAAATAAACTAAAATTTGTTAAGTATCCTGACACGGCTAATAAGAGAAATATGGATTTTCATGATGATCATAGAGGAAAGAAAGTTCAATTTCCCCTATCTAAATCATGTGAGAAGAGGCTTCAAGGAGATTGTTTCAAAGGAACTGGAAGATGCTTTGGGTGTGGAAAAGAAGGACACAAATCCAGTAAGTGCAAAGGAAAAGGTTCAGTTATCACCAGGGATGAGGATAATGGTATAGCTACGACATCAACAATGGTTAAATGTTTTAAATGTGGAATGTACGGGAATTATGAAAAACAATGCCCTTAGGAAAAGTCTCATGAAGAGAATCATTATGGTCGTATGGGTAGTATTTATGTTGATGATGATGAAGATACTATAAATGATATGTGAGATGATAGAATTATTGAATCTTGGTCAATGGTTTAAGAATGTAGTGGAATGATTACATGTTTATCATGTGTAATGTTGTATAAGTAATCTCATGGTATTATGGAATAAAGAGACATCTAAGGATTGTTACACTGTTGTCTTTCCGTGAGTTTTGAAAGTGTATGATTAATGGTACCAGTATCAATGAAAGGTTATTCAGATATTTTTGGAATGTAGATGATATGAACATAATGAAGGGATAAGGATAAAATTAAATGTGTGATAGTATTCATGATCTCATGAATGATATAAGGAGAAGGATATATCATGGTTTGAGTATATAGAATTTTTGGATTTTGGTATGTGGAAAGAGTTAACTTTTGGCATGCTTGGTTGACGATATTTCAAGTAATCATTTTCTTTATACTATGAGCTTGGACCAAAGTATTTTAGATAAGCCTAAAGATTGGAATAGATTATATTGACCATAAGTTAGTATTGTTTAAGGATAAAACTTTTTTTGATATTATTTATGTGATGTTATAGTAATGTAGTTTTAGATAAAGGACAGCCTTCAGGACAAGCGACAACCCATTGCATCAGACAAGGCTGTGGGAATCGAACCCACAACCAAAGTGCGACTGGCCTTTATCGCCTATCACTGGCCTACAGGAAGTCCCTGTTTATTACAAACTAGTTTTATTATATTAAGCAGTATGATATATGAATTATAAGTCCATTTTAGGAACTATATACGATTAATCTCACTATAGATGGACTTATGTAAGGTTTGATAACTTTTCTAACATTTTGTTTGAGACAGATGGAATGACCCATCATTCTATCACATGATATGCTAACAAATCATGAATGACAAATTCAACTTAATTTCTTTAAGAGATGAAGTGGAAATTGTCCAAAGAACGACCAAAAGTGAGACTATACCAAAATCAAGAAAGTATTTCTTCTAATTCCAATTTCATCAACTTTAGGGAAATGATCTTGAAAACCAAAAATGTTGTCCTAGTGATCTTATATCTGATGAATCAGATGGTACCTTAGATCGTCACAAATTTATGGCTTTGTGATTGCTGGCTTTTCCATAGCCATGTTCTTTACCACTCTCCATCAACCATGATGGTTATGATGTGGGTTTCTATTAATGAAACATTCGAGGAGTAAACCATTTATAACCCCGATGAATTTCGAGGGAGAAATTCATTTTATAGGGGGTAAAATGTAACACCCCGAGATTTTTTGAAAAATATTCTTTTTAATTTCATTGATGTATTGTATTTTACGCTACACCAAATGGATCTTTCACAACATGCATCATTGACTTGCCTTGCATTACGCGCAATCACGACCTTCCTCGATAGCGTGTGTAGTAAGTAATACCGAGTTTCACTAAACAATGATATGCTATTAAAATATTATTAAAACTAGCCGTTATGAATAGTAATAACCAATTTTTGAAATTTTGTAAATTTTATTTTTCAAAATTGAATTCATTTTTTGATTCGGAATATTGAAATTAGCTTAGGGTGAAATTTTTTTACTTTTCAGATAACTTTCATTTTTTGACGAATAGTGAAAATTACTAAATTTTAATTAAAAAAACTTTTTAATCGAAATAATTAATAGTGATAAATTATTAATTTTTGTGGTTTTAAAGTATATTTAGAATATAGTTTTACAATTTAATACAATTTTGGTCATTGGATGTAATTTCACATTTAAACCAGACATAAACAAGTGTCAATCTTTTGATAGTTATTATCTCTTAAGAACACGCTATTTGTTTTGATGACGGGAATTAATTTTTAAACTAAGTAATGAAACTGATATGTTTTGAATTTGGTAAAATATAAATCATTTTTCAGTTCATAATATCAAATATAGCTTAGGCCTAATTTTTGGTATTTTTCTGGAAACTTTCATTTTTTGATGAATAGTGAAACCACTAAGTGGTTGTTAAAAAAAATGAATTTTTCATAAAACATAATTTTACCGCTTCTGTGAGTGGAATTTCAAAAATCTAAGAGTCGCGGTTGATGTCAGTAAGTAAAATGTGGTTCAATGAGATGAAAATAATTTTTGGTGAATAGTAACTTTTTAATTTTTTTTACCAAGGTTAAAAGTAAATAGGGTAATTAAGGGTAAAAATAATATTATTATTACCCTAAAACATGTTCTAATTCTATTGGATAAGTTTAATTCGACCAAAAACAACCTTATAATTAAAATAGGACCATTTAGTCTCACTTGGATTAGATTAGGACATTTATTATTAATTTATTTAAAGAAGGGTTAAAATAGTTAAAATCAAAGTTTAATAAGTATATAATTTTTAATATAGGGTTATACATAATATAAATTAAACTATAAATATTCATTATAAAGCTAAAAATATTTCCTACATAATGGTATTTTATTTGTAATTTTTAGACATTAAATAAGTAAATTTATTTATGACACAATGATGATGTAGTAATTATTTTATTAATGAAATATTGACATAATTGATGTTATAAATACCAACATAAATGTAATTTGAGACTTTTAATGAATTAAACTAATTTTTAGGTTAATAAGACATGTTAGTATTGATATAATTAAGCTTTTTCAATCTAATCAGTCTGTTATGAGTTTCACAAAAATCAATTACTAAAGAGTGTCAAAATTGACATAAAATAGTTTTTAAAACAAATATTATATAATTAATTGTTATTTTATTCCTAAAAATATATGGTTCGGACAAATAACTTAGATACGGTTATTTATATTAATAATAAACAACTTGGGGGTCGTTTGGCTTCTTATAGTAGGTTTATTATCCTTATAGTGTAAGAACACAAAAAGACACGGTAAAAGTAGAATTATATAACATAATGTTAAATCTAAATGATAAGCTTAAAATAGGAACCTAAACTTGCCTAAATTCTATTGTATGAGAGGATTTCGACCCATACCCACCTTAGCTTCGAAATAAATCAATTTGGAGATATTTAAAACCGAATTTAGCTTTATAATAAAATAATATTTTTAGTTATTCTAAAGGTGCCCCTCTCCTCCCTTATAAAAGGGCACCTCCTCCCTCTCTTCCTCACACAACTATGAGCCTTCAATCTCGGCCAACCCCTGAAAAATTCTCTTTTCCACTTCCATAGAAACATCCTAGAGGTCCTGGTCTTCTTCAAAGACCAATTTTAGTGC
This sequence comes from Viscum album, assembly GCA_963277665.1. NCBI lineage: Eukaryota > Viridiplantae > Streptophyta > Magnoliopsida > Santalales > Viscaceae > Viscum > Viscum album. Next base: position 169,510 of record CAUJRU010001158.1, read on the forward strand.
CCTAAGAGGAGGACTCCAAGAGGCGTTTCAAAGAAGAGGTAATGTCCGTTACCGATTCTTTCAACTTTATTTCTTCTTCCACTTCTTCTTCTTAGGTTGTTTCATTATGAAGTAATAACATCAGTATCACTCATATACTGATATGTTATTATATGTATGAAACAACCCTATTTCACCATCTATCCATCCTATGGAAAATGAAATCACCGCACGTGCGTACGTACGAAATACCGTCTCCACATCGTGGTGTAATCTATTTTCCACCAACACCTTAATTGGATGGGTATAATGGTGTAAATAATAACTATATATGATTATAATAAATTTATATTGATTCTGAAATAGTATACATACACTCCAATACAATTCCACGATCATGAGAACGATATCATCGCTCGTGCGTACGTACGGACTACCGTCTCCACGACGCGATGAGATTCATTCTCCACATTAACCATTCATGAATGATTATAATGTATATATATAATAAGTAATCATGAAACATATGACATAATAATGATACTATGTTTATGTGTATATATATGTATTTCGTCTACTTAATTCCATTCAACTCAATAAGGAAACAAAAACAGCGTTCATGCGTACGTACGACCTTCTGTCTCCATGAACGGTGTATTTCTTTCCATTTACTGATCTATTATATATATGTATGTTCTGAATATATATTATATATAAATCATGTTTTATATTCTGGAATTAATTAATCATGATCTAAGTAATCATATGAATAATTACAAGTAAAAACACGGACAACAAATGCAAGGATTTTACCCAAAACGCTCTTTAACATGGAATTTACAAAATAATGGGTAATATAAAATCATAAGTGAACCATATATGATATCATAACAAGTAGTATGATTTTGGAATAAGTCAATGACATTATTAAAATCATTATACCGGAGGATTGGACACTTACGTAGCAAATCGGACCTAAGGTAAGGGATAATTGTGCAAATCTCATTTTTATCCTAGATTATTTATTCATAAGTATTTAGGGGGGTTATTGCTTTCATCCATGTCCATGGTTTATAAAGGTGTATTAATGTATTTTTAAAGTCCTTTTATACCCATTATGACTTTTACCCCATGGTATGGAAGGAATCATTCTTTTGTTTACCCTGCGAGGTACTTTTTTAACTTTTACGATAAAAGTACAAGAAGAATGTTTTTTAACTTATACGGCACGAACATGATTTGGTATTGTTTTATAAAGCCTTATTTTCATGAAGTTTCCTCAAAAATATTTCATGACTATTTTAAACAAAATATTTTTCTTTTAAAGTTTCATGATGTTTTGTGAAAAAAAATTGATTTTGAAGAAGAAATGATATTTTCCTCAAGAATTCATTTCAAGTGTTTTATCAAAACCATTTTCCATCTAGGATGACATTATTTCATATGTGTATGGTTAAAGTATAATGTCTCTATGATTTACATGGTTTCCCTTTTCTTATTATGAAATGATGTCTATTTATTTTATATGGATTATGTGATGATGGAATGATGTTTATGAAACCCATTTTATTCATTGGGTTATGATTAATGATTTATGTTTATGTTGTGGAAAAAGTAAGAATAATTTAATTATGAGATGGGTGGGACCTATATCTCCCTCTCATGCATTGGTTAGAGATTTATGTCTCATCAGATAGACATGGATGGAACAGAAACTTAAACCAGTTCAGTAATAGAGGACTGGAATGAGGAGTGAACTCGATTTAGAAAGGGACTTTGTCCACTAAGATGGTCTTGGCAGCAATGCCTTTGCTACTATGGAAATCATGTTATGTGCTTAATGGTTTCCACAATTACATGTTTTATTCACATGCTATTTTATCATTCTTAATGTTTCTTTATTATCTATTGCTTACGTACTTCCATGTTTTGTGTCATTTCTCAAGATTTTGATGTTTAAAAATTATGTTCATGTTTTTAAGGTCAAATGTATATGGTATGTTTTATTTTATCCATGCTTACCCTTACTGAGCATTTGAGCTCACATGTTTTCTTTTCCCCAGGATATAAAGAAAGGTTTTAGGTAAGAAAAAAATGAATTTCTTTATGGGAGATGTTGAAGATCTTTCACCACGATTAGAAGATTACGTTCCAAGTTTCCAAAGACACTAAACTATTATGGTCCTTGTGTGTCTGTTTTTGTTATGTATTATGTATTCCGATAATGTAATGTAATGTCCATGTACGTTAAGCTTTGGTCCTCTACAGTGAGCGTATAACTCCTCCCACCAATTCCATGTTTCTCAAGCAATGATTTGGATGACCCAGATGGTTCGACATGACCCTAAAATGTTTGGTCCTACACGACCTTAAACTAGTTGGTCCCACATGACCCTAAACTACTTTGTCCCACAAAAAGATAAATTGTATGTCATCCTACAAGATGTTAAACTGCGTCCTTAGAAATACATAGGGCTTTATTACCATCCTTATGAGATATGTAGGAATACCCAAGAATTTATTCTTATGTTTAGCCCAAAACTCTTATCTTTGAATATTCCCCCTAAGTATAGTTCCCACGAAGGATCCTTGCATGATATGGTGTAGGTTTCTTTATCCCCACTCATGCCAGGATTATAACGGTCGCACCACGTGCCTGATCCCCGTTATTCTATCCTCCCACATCTTCTCCATATGACATTAAACTGCATGGCCTTCAAGAACTATGTACGACTTGATTCCCATCCTTATGGGATACATAGGAATGCCCGGTCATTTCATCTGTTGGCCTAGAACAAACTCTAGAATATCCTCACGAGTCAAGGTATATGGTGTGGTGAAAACGTTTTCCTCAATACACATCATGCTCATCTCAATTTCTCAATAAGTCCCACTCCCCGGAGGTGTCCACCTCTTTCACCTCCATTCTTGACTTTAAAATGTATGGGTACAATTTTGCTTCACCCACTCCTTTGATTGGAACTCCATCACCCTTCCCATCTGGAAGGGCCCCCGAACAACAAGGATTCTTGGACCAAGGGATATCCTACCCCTTCGAGCTAATGCCCTTGTGGGTGTTGAGAAAAAAAAGATACAATTCCCACATTGTGAATATGGTCAGAGGTCTCTACCAATTTTTTGTTCCCATTCCAGGTCATATAAGGATGATTTGTTTCTAACATGGTCAAAAACTATCCCTTTTCATCATTGTACACCCCACGATGTCCCAAACATCATGTGCAGTGTTTCTTTCTTCCCCATTTTATATCCATTTGATGAACTCCCCTCGGGCGATGCCAGCTACAAGACCATAATATGGCAGGGAGAGCCGAATCTGGCTCCTTGTTTCCCACACCGAGCACTACTCACGTCAGCTTCGGAGTTGTGATGAGGCGGGAATCGTACAAGAGGTCGAATGGATACCATTGGATGAGATTCCTGGCCTCAGGACCCTTGTCATTTTTGGGCCCCTAGGCCCTTTCTGGCCCCTGGCACAAGTTCTCATTTAGGTTTGTGTGGTGTGGTGCAGGATTATGTCCTCATTCACATCGGGCTATTTATACATGCCACACATGTCCCCTTAAGGAATCCTTACCTTTGTTTATCATCCATACCGCGAATACAAGCCCAATCATGCTCCGTGTGCCCAGTCTCGGGCCCCAGACTAGGTTCTCTTTAATGGGATTATATGGTTTGGTATGGGATTATATCCTCATTCACGTTGGGTTACTCATCGTGCCGTACACATCCCTAGATGAGATACCTTATCCATACTTGCCCTCACTACAAGATGTTAAATTGAAAACTGGTTGGGCCTTACCAATTGAGGCCTAGCCTCAAGCCCTCAGTCTATTCCGGTCACTTGGCCTTCTCAAGCCCCAGCCCAAGTTATATCTTGGAGTGTATGGTGTAGTCTAGGATTATGTACTCATTTACATCTTGTTATTCGCCGCATTGTACGACCCCTGTATTTGGGGTATCTTACCCATTTGTTCCCTTACTATATGATGATAAACTACAAATTACTCCCTTAAATAACTACGTGCATCTTGATTCCCATCCTCATGGGATACGTAGGACCACCCGAACATCTAGACTTATTGTCCAGCCCCATATCCTAGAAATATCCCTTTCACCCTTGCCCCTTTACCTACCCATTCCTAGGGAGGGGAGTATATGGTGTGGTCTGGGATTATGTCCTCATTCATGTCGGGTTGTAATGACAGTGCCATGTACCTCTCCATCATGGGAGTTCTTGATCCCTATATTTTATACTCATACCTTCAAATAGGTTACTCTGAAGTTGATCACCATCCTCGACCCTCGTCGTCAATGCACCAATCTACCTAAGGGTACTCTGGTGCAGTGTTTGGAGTGTCAGATTTCACATGGACATGATTTCCCCCTTTTTAGGCTTCTTGTTCCCCTTCGTTTGGGCTTCCATAATCGTCCACACCTGAAGGTACCCCCAAATGATGTGGATTCTACGCCAAAGGTATCTTTTACCCTCACAGGCCAACGTCCTCGACGGTTTCAGACAATAAATTTATACAAGTCCTCCGTTGCAAAAATGGTTAGCGGTCGATGCACATTTGTTTGTCCTCATTATAGGATAGCAGGATATGGGTGTTGTGTTTCAAACACGGTCAACATTCATCCTCTATCATCACGCCAAATCCTTTATGTCAGGAATGTTGGTTACAAGATTCACATCAATGTCCACCACATCATGTCTAAGTGGAATTTTGAAACTCCTGACAGTATCCCTTAGTTCGCATTGGTACGATAGGAGGGCAAAACCACAGCAAAGGAGCCAATCGAGGCTCTACGCTGACTTCCCTTCTTCATGGTTGGAGATCTAAGACCACAAACTATGATCCCTTTTAGAACTACATGTAGCTTGATTCTCATCCTCATGGGATAAGTAGGAACACACAAATATATTATTTTCGGGTCCGGCTCATTTGGGAGCAAGTTTATCCTGCCCCTAACCCTCTTACCTCTATTTTGGCCCCTTGGACCGAGGTTTATTTCTCAAAATCGTGTATGCCCTACTGAAAATCCGGCCATTAGCGACCGCCATTGGCGGTCGCTGTTGCCTCGTCGCTAGAGGCTTTCAGCGACCGCCAATGGCGGTCGCTATAGAAGGCCGGCAGATCGGCCTTCAACGACCGCCACGCGGTCGCTGCAGCCCCTCTGCCGGGCACCCTATAACGACCGCCTATGGCGGTCGCTAGTGTAAAATAATTTTTTTTTAAATTTTTTTTATTGAATTGAATATATAAATATATAAATATATATATATATATAAATATTCATATATATACTATTAAATACAATATTTTAAATATATATATATATAATATATTTTAAATGTTTTAATATATATATAATATATATATAATATCAAATCGTTGTGCTATAATAATTTAAAAACTTCGATTCAAGAAATAATCTCATTTCAGGTTTTTCGGAGAACGTTTGCTCCGAATGGGACCGCCGCACGCCGTTTTGGTGTTTTATGGCGCCGGAAACGCGTTTCCGGCCGCCGCGGTCAAACGGCACCTCCGAATGAGGTGCCGTCTGGCCGACCATTTCACAATTCACGCCCCGGATGTTGTCGAACGGTTTCGTGGCATTCGGAGGTCGTTCGGGTGGTTTTGACCCTCCAACGCGCCATTTCAGCGCGCGCCGCGCTGCTGAAAAGGACACAATCGGACGTGTCACGTGCACCGCATGTCCACTGGATGTCATGCCTCCTCCTGCATCTCAGGAATAATATTTCTATCGTTCCCGTGCGGTTACAGGTCTTTCGGAGCACGTTTTCTCTGAATGGGACCGCCGCACGCCGTTTTGGTGTTTTGTGGCGCCGGAAACGCGTTTCCGGCCGCCGCGGTCACACGGCACCTCCGAATGAGATGCCTTCTAGCCGACCATTTCACAATTCACGCCCCGGATGTTGTCGTACGGTTTCGTGGCATTCGGAGGTCGTTCGGGTGGTTTTGACCCCCCAACGCTTCATTTCAGCGCGCGCCGCGCTGCTGAAAAGGACACAATCGGACGTGCCGCGCGCACCGCACGTCCGATGGACGTGAGGCCTCTTCCTGCATCTCAGGAGTAATATTTCTATCGTTCCCATGCGGTTTCAAGTCATTCGGAGCAAGTTTTCTCCGAATGGGACCGCCGCACGCCGTTTTGGTGTTTTATGGCGCCGGAAACGCGTTTCCGGCTGCCGCGGTCAAACGGCACCTCCGAATGAGGTGCCGTCTAGCCGACCATTTTGGAATTCACGCCCCGGATGTTGTCGTATGGTTTCGTGGCATTCGGAGGTCGTTCGGGTGGTTTTGACCCCCCAACGCGCCATTTCAGCGCGCGCCGCGCTGCGAAAAAGGACACAATCGGACGTGCCGCGCGCACCGCACTTCCGATGGACGTGCTTCCTCTTCTTGCGTCTTAGGAATAATATTTCTATCATTACCGTGCGGTTTCAGGTCTTTCGGAGAACGTTTGCTCCGAATGGGACCGCCGCACACCGTTTTGATGTTTAATGGCGCCTGAAACGCGTTTCCGGCCGCCGCGGTCACACGGCACCTCCGAATAAGGTGCCGTCTGGCCGACCATTTCAAAATTCACGCCACGGATGTTTTCGTACGGTTACGTGGCATTCGGAGGTCGTTCGGGTGGTTTTGACCCCCCAACGCGCCATTTTAGCGTGCGCCGCGCTGCTGAAAAGGACACAATCGGACGTGCCGCGCGCACCGCACGTCCGCTGGACGTGATGCCTCCTCCTGCATCTCAGGAATAATATTTCTATCATTCCCGTGCGGTTTCAGGTCTTTCGGAGCACGTTTGCTCTGATTGGGACCGCCGCACACCGTTTTGGTGTTTTATGGCGCCGTAAACGCGTTTCCGGCCGCCGCGGTCACACGGCACCTCCGAATGAGGTACCGTCTAGCCGACCATTCACAATTCACGCCCCGGATGTTGTCGTATGGTTTCGTGGCATTCGGAGGTTGTTTGGGTAGTTTTGACCCCCCAACGCGCCATTACAGCGCGCGCCGCGCTGCTGAAAAGGACACAATCGGACGTGCCGCGCGCACCGCACGTCCGATGGACATCCGACCTCCTCCTGCATCTCAGGAATAATTTTGCTATCATTCTTGTGTGGTTTCATGTCGTTCGGAGCACGTTTGCTCCGAATGGGACCGTCGCACGCCGTTTTGGTGTTTTATGGCGCCGGAAACGCGTTTCCTGCCGCTGCGGTCAAACGGCACCTCCGAATGAGGTGGCGTCTGGCCAACCATTTCACAATTCATGACCCGGATGTTGTCGTACGGTTTCGTGGCATTCGTAGGTCGTTCGGGTGGTTTTGACCCCCCAACACGCCATTTCAGCGCGCGCCGCGCTGCTGAAAAGGACACAATCGGACGTGCCGCGCGCACCGCACGTCCGATTGATGTGCTGCCTCCTCCTGCATCTCAGGAATAATATTTCTATCGTTCCCGTGCGATTTCAGGTCTTTCGGAGCACATTTGCTCCGAATGGGACCGCCGCACGCCGTTTTGGTGTTTTATGGCGCCAGAAACGCGTTTCCGGCCGCTGCGGTCAAACGGCACCTCCGAATGAGGTGTTGTCTGGCCTACCATTTCACAATTCACGCCCCGGATGTTGTCGTACGGTTTCGTGGCATTCCGAGGTCGTTCGGGTGGTTTTGACCCCCCAACGCGTCATTTCAGCGCGCGCCGCGCTGCTGAAAAGGACACTATCGGATGTGCCGTGCGCACCGCACGTCTAATGGTTGTTCTGCCTCCTCCTTCATCTCAGGAATAATATTTCTATCGTTCCCGTGCGGTTTCAGGTCTTTCGGAGCACGTTTTCTCCGAATGGGACCGCCGCACGCCGTTTTGGTGTTTAATGGCGCCAGAAACGCTTTTCCGGCTGCCGCGGTCACACGGAACCTCCGAATGAGGTGCCGTCTGGCCGACCATTTCACAATTCACGCCCCGGATGTTGTCGTACGGTTTCGTGGCATTCGGAGGTCGTTCGGGTGGTTTTGACCCCCCAACGCGCCATTTCAGCGTGCGTCGCGCAGCTGAAAAGGACACAATCGGACGTGCCGCGCGGACCGCACGTCCGATGGACGTGCTGCCTCCTTCTACATCTCAAGAATAATATTTCAATCGTTCCCGTGCGGTTTCAGGTCTTTCGGAGCACGTTTGCTCCGAATGGGACCGTCGCACGCCGTTTTGGTGTTTAATGGCGCCGGAAACGCGTTTACGGCCGCCGCGGTCACACGGCACCTCCGAATGAGGTGTCGTCTAGCCGACCATTTCAAAATTCACTCCCCGGATGTTGTTGTACGGTTTCGTGGCATTCGGAGGTCGTTCGGGCGGTTTTGACCCCCCAACGCGCCATTTCAGCGCGCGCCACGCTGCTGAAAAGGACACAATCAGACGTCCCGCGCGCACCGCACGTCCGATGGACGTGCGGCCTCATCCTGCATCTCAGGAATAATATTTCTATCGTTCCCGTGCGGTTTCAGGTCGTTCGGAGCACGTTTGCTCCGAATGGGACCGCCGCACACCGTTTTGGTGTTTTATGGCACCGGAAATGCGTTTCCAGCCTCCGTGGTCAAACGGCACCTCCGAATGAGGTTCCGTCTGGCCGACCATTTCAAAATTCACGCCCCGGATGTTGTCGTACGGTTTCGTGGCATTCGGAGGTCGTTTGGGTGGTTTTGACCCCCCAACGCGCTATTTCAGCGCGCGCCGCGCTGCTGAAAAGGACACAATCGGACGTGACGCGCGCACCGCACGTCCGATGGACGTCCGACCTCCTCCTGCATCTCAGGAATAATATTTCTATCATTCTCGTGCGGTTTCATGTCGTTCGGAGCACGTTTGCTCCGAATGGGACCGTCGCACGCCGTTTTGGTGTTTTGTGGCGCCAGAAACGCGTTTCCGGCCGCTGCGGCCAAACGGCACCTCCGAATGAGGTGCTGTCTGGCCGACCATTTCACAATTCACGCCCCGGATGTTGTCGTACGGTTTCGTGGCATTCGAAGGTCGTTCGGGTGGTTTTGACCCCCCAACGCGTCATTTCAGCGCGCGCCACGCTGCTAAAAAGGACACTATTGGACGTGTCGCGCGCACCGCACGTCCGATGGATGTTCTGCCTCCTCCTGCATCTCAGGAATAATATTTATATCGTTCCCGTGCGGTTTCAGATCTTTCGGAGCACGTTTGCTCCGAATGGGACCGCCGCACGCCGTTTTGGTGTTTAATGGCGCCAAAAACGCGTTTCCGGCCTCCGCGGTCACACGAAACCTCCGAATGAGGTGTCGTCTGGCCGACCAGTTCACAATTCACGCCCCGGATGTTGTCGTACGGTTTTGTGGCATTCGGAGGTCGTTCGGGTGGTTTTGACCCCCCAACGCGCCATTTCAGCGTGCGCCGCGCTGCTGAAAAGGACACAATCGGACGTGCCGCGCGGACCGCACGTCCGATGGACGTGCGACCTCCTCCTGCATCTCAGGAATAATATTTCTATCGTTCCCGTGCGGTTTCAGGTCGTTCAGAGCACGTTTGCTCCGAATGGGACCGCCGCACGCCGTTTTGGTGTTTTATGGCACCGGAAACGCGTTTCCGGCTGCCGCGGTCAAACGCCACCTCCGAATGAGGTGCCGTCTGGCCGACCATTTCAAAATTCACGCCCCGGATGATGTCGTACGGTTTCGTGGCATTCGGAGGTCGTTCAGTTGGTTTTGACCCCCCAACGCTCCATTTCAGCGCGCGCCGCGCTCCTGAAAAGGACACAATCGGACGTGCCGTGCGTACCGCACGTCCGATGGACGTGCTGCCTCCTTCTCCATCTCACGAATAATATTTCTATCGTTCTCGTGTGGTTTCAGGTCTTTCGGAGCACGTTTGCTCCGAATGGGACCGCCGCACGCCGTTTTGGTGTTTAATGGCGCCGGAAACGCGTTTCCGGCCGCCGCGGTCACAGGGAACCTCCGAATGAGGTGCCGTCTGGCCGAACATTTCACAATTCACGCCCCGGATGTTTTCGTACGGTTTCGTGGCATTCGGAGGTCGTTCGTGTGGTTTTGACCCCCAAACGCGCCATTTCAGCGCGCGCCGCGCTGCTGAAAAGGACACAATCGGACGTGCCGCACGCACCGCATGTCCGATGGACGTGCGGACTCATCCTGCATCTCAGGAATAATATTTCTATCGTTCCCGTGAGGTTTCAGGTCGTTCGGAGCACGTTTGCTCCGAATGGGACCGCCGCACGCCGTTTTGGTGTTTTATGGCGCCGGAAACGCGTTTCCAGCCGCCGAGGTCAAACTGCACCTCCGAATGAGGTTCCTTCTGGCCGACCATTTCACAATTCACGCCCCGGATGTTTTCATACGGTTTCGTGGAATTCGGAGGTCGTTCGGGTGGTTTTGACCACCCAACGCGCCATTTCAGCGCGCGCCGCGCTGCTGAAAAGGACATAATCGGACGTGCCGTGCGCACCGCACGTCCGATGGACATACGACCTCCTCCTACATCTCAGGAATAATATTTCTATCATTCTCATGCGGTTTAATGTCGTTCGGAGCACGTTTGCTCCGAATGGGACCGCCGCACGCCGTTTTGGTGTTTTATGGCGCCAGAAACGCGTTTCCGGCCGCTGCGGTCAAACGGCACCTCCGAATGAGGTGTTGTCTGGCCGACCATTTCACAATTCACGCCCCGGATGTTGTCGTACGGTTTCGTGGCATTCCGAGGTCGTTCGGGTGGTTTTGACCCCCCAACGCGTCATTTCAGCGCGCGCCGCGCTGCTGAAAAGGACACTATCGGATGTGCCGTGCGCACCGCATGTCTAATGGTTGTTCTGCCTCCTCCTTCATCTCAGGAATAATATTTCTATCGTTCTCGTGCGGTTTCAGGTCTTTCGGAGCACGTTTGCTCCGAATGGGACCGCCGCACGCCGTTTTGGTGTTTAATGGCGCCAGAAACGCTTTTCCGGCTGCCGCGATCACACGGAACCTCCGAATGAGGTGCCGTCTGGCCGACCATTTCACAATTCACGCCCCGGATGTTGTCGTACGGTTTCGTGGCATTCAGAGGTCGTTCGGGTGGTTTTGACCCCCCAACGCGGTATTTCAGCGTGCGTCGCGCAGCTGAAAAGGACACAATCGGACGTGCCGCGCGGACCGCACGTCCGATGGACGTTCAACCTCCTCCTGCATCTCAGGAATAATATTTCTATTGTTCCTGTGCGGTTTCAGGTCGTTCAGAGCACGTTTGCTCCGAATGGGACCGCCGCACGCCGTTTTGGTGTTTTATGGCGCCGGAAACGCGTTTCCGGCTGCCGCGGTCAAACGCCACCTCCGAATGAGGTGTCGTCTAGCCGACCATTTCACAATTCACGCCCCGGATGATGTCGTACGGTTTAGTGGCATTAGGAGGTCGTTCGGTTGGTTTTGACCCCCCAACGCGCCATTTCAGCGCGCGCCGCGCTGCTGAAAAGGACACAATCGGACGTGCCGCGCGTACCGCACGTCCGATGGACGTGCTGCCTCCTCCTCCATCTCACGAATAATATTTAGATCGTTCCCGTGCGGTTTCAGGTCTTTCGGAGCACGTTTGCTCCGAATGGGACCGCCGCACGCCGTTTTAGTGTTTCACGGCGCCGAAAACGCGTTTCCGGCCGCCGCGGTCACACGGAACCTCCGAATGAGGTGCCTTCTGGCCGAACATTTCACAATTCACGCCTCGAATGTTGTCGTACGGTTTCGTGGCATTCGGAGGTCGTTCAGGTGGTTTTGACCCCCCAACACGCCATTTCAGCGCGCGCCGCGCTGCTGAAAAGGACACAATCGGACGTGCCGCGCGCACCGCACGTCCGATGGACGTGCGGCCTCCTCCTGCATCTCAGGAATAATATTTCTATCATTCAAGTGCGGTTTCAGGTCGTTCGGAGCACGTTTGCTCCGAATGGGACCGCCGCACGCCGTTTTGGTGTTTTATGGCGCCGAAAACGCGTTTCCAGCCGCCGCGGTCAAACGGCACCTCCGAATGAGTTTCCGTCTGGCCGACCATTTCACAATTCACGCCCCGGATTTTGTCGTACGGTTTCGTGGCATTCGGAGGTCGTTCGGGTGGTTTTGACCCCCCAACGCGCCATATCAGCGCGCGCCGCGCTGCTGAAAAGGACACAATCGGACGTGCCGCGCGCACCGCACGTCCGATGGACGTGCTCTCTCCTCCTGCATCTCAGGAATAATATTTCTATCGTTTCTGTGCGGTTTCAGGTCTTTCGGAGCACGTTTGCTCCGAATGGGACCGCCGCACGCCGTTTTGGTGTTTAATGGCGCCGGAAACTCGTTTCCGGCCGCCGCGGTCACACGGCACCTCCGAATGAGGTGCCGTCTGACCGACCATTTCAAAATTCACGCCCCGGATGTTGTCGTACGGTTTCGTGGCATTCGTAGGTCGTTCGGGTGGTTTTGACCCCCCAACGCGCAATTTCAGCGCGCGCCGCGCTGCTGAAAAGGACACAATCGGACGTGCCGCGCGCACCGCACGTCCGATGGACGTGCGGCCTCCTCCTGCATCTCAGGAATAATATTTCTATCGTTCCCGTGCGGTTTCAAGTCTTTCGGAGCACGTTTGCTCCGAATGGTACCGCCGCACGCCGTTTTGGTGTTTAGTGGCGCCGGAAACGCGTTTCCGGCCGCCGCGGTCACACGGAACCTCCGAATGAGGTACCGTCTAGTCGACCATTTCAAAATTCACGCCCGGATGTTATCGTACGGTTTCGTGGTATTCAGAGGTCGTTCGGGTGGTTTTGACCCCCCAACGCGCCATTTCAGCGCGCGCGGTGCTACGGAAAAGGACACAATCAGACGTGTCACGCGTACCGCACGTCCGATGGACGTTCTGCCTCCTCCTGCATCTCAGGAATAATATTTCTATCGTTTCCGTGCGGTTTCAGGTCTTTCGGAGCACGTTTGCTCTAAATGGGACCGCCGCACGCCGTTTTGGTGTTTAATGGCGCCGGAAACGCGTTTCCGACCGCCGCGGTCACACGGCACCTCCGAATGAGGTGCCGTCTGGCCGACCGTTTCACAATTCATGCCCCGGATATTTTCGTACGGTTTCGTGGAATTCGGAGGTCGTTCGTGTGGTTTTGACCCCCCAACGTGCCATTTCAGCGCGCGCCGCGCTGCTGAAAAGGACACAATCGGACGTGTCGCGCGCACCGCACGTCTGATAGACGTGCGGCCTCCTCCTGCATCTCAGGAATAATATTTCTATCGTTCCCGTGCGGTTTCAGGTCGTTCGGAGCACGTTTTCTCCGAATGGGACTGCCGCATGCCGTTTTGGTGTTTTATGGCGCCGTAAACGCGTTTCCAGCCGCCGCGGTCACACGGCACTTCTGAATGAGGTTCCGTCTAGCCGACCATTTCACAATTCACGTCCTGGATGTTGTCGTACGGTTTCGTGGCATTCGGAGGTCGTTCGGGTGGTTTTGACCCTTCAACGCGCCATTTCAGCGCACGCCGCGCTGTTGAAAAGGACACAATCGGACGTGTCGCGCGCACCGCACGTCCTATGGACGTGCGGCCTCCTCCTGCATATCAGGAATAATATTTCTATCGTTCCCGTGCGGTTTCAGGTCGTTCGGAGCACGTTTTCTCCGAATTGGACCGCCGCACGCCGTTGTGGTGTTTTATGGCCCCGGAAACACGTTTCCGGCCGCCGCGGTCAAACGGAACCTCCGAATGGGGTGCCGTCTGGCCGACCATTTTCACAATTCACGCCCCGGATGTTGTCGTACGGTTTCATGGCATTCGGAGGTCGTTCGGGTGGTTTTGACCCCCCAACGCGCCATTTCAGCGCGCGCCGCGCTGCTGAAAAGGACACAATCGGACGTGCCGCGCGCACCGCACGTCCGATGGACGTGTGGGATCCTCCTGCATCTCAGGAATAATATTTCTATTGTTCCCGTGCGGTTTCAGGTCGTTCGGAGCACGTTTGCTCCGAATTGGACCGCCGCACGCCGTTTTGGTGTTTTATGGCGCCGGAAACGCGTTTCCGGACGCTGCGGTCAAACGGCACCTCCAAATGAGGTGATGTCTGGCCGACCATTTCACAATTCACGCCCTGGATGTTGTCGTACGGTTTCGTGGCATTCGGGGGTCGTTCGAGTGGTTTTGACCCCCCAACGCGTCATTTCAGCGCGCGCCGCGCTGCTAAAAAGGACACTATCAGACGTGTCGCGCGCACCGCACGTCCGATGGATGTGCTGCCTCCTCCTGCATCTCAGGAATAATATTTCTATCGTTCCCGTACGGTTTCAGGTCTTTCGGAGCACGTTTGCTCCGAATGAGACCGCCGCACGCCGTTTTGGTGTTTAATGGCGCCAGAAACGCGTTTCCGGCCGCCGCAGTCACACGGCACCTCTGAATGAGGTGCCGTCTGGCCGACCATTTCACAATTCACGCCCCGGATGTTTTCGTACGGTTTCGTGGCATTCGGAGGTCGTTCGGGTGGTTTTGACCCCCCAACGCGCCATTTCAGCGTGCGCCGCGCTGCTGAAAAGGACACAATCGGACGTGCCGCACGGACCGCACGTCCGATGGATGTGCGACCTCCTCCTGCATCTCAGGAATAATATTTCTATCGTTCCCGTGCGGTTTCAGGTCGTTCAGAGCACGTTTGCTCCGAATGGGACCGCCGCACACCGTTTTGGTGTTTTATGGCGCCGGAAACGCGTTTCCGGCCGCCGCGGTCAAACGCCACCTCCGAATGAGGTGCCGTCTGGCCGACCATTTCACAATTCACGCCCCAGATGATGTCGTACGGTTTTGTGGCATTCGGAGGTCGTTCGGTTGGTTTTGACCCCCCAACGCGCCATTTCAGCGCGCGCCGCGCTGCTGAAAAGGACACAATCGGACGTGCCGCGCGTACCGCACGTCCGATGGACGTGCTGCCTCCTCCTCCATCTCACGAATAATATTTCTATCGTTCCCGTGCGGTTTCAGGTCTTTCGGAGCACGTTTTCTCCGAATGGGACCGCAGCACGCCGTTTTGGTGTTTAATGGCGCCGGAAACGCGTTTCCGGCCGCCGCGGTCACACGGCACCTCCGAATGAGGTGCCGTCTGGCCGACCATTTCACAATTCACGCCCCGGATGTTGTCGTACGGTTTCGTGGCATTCGGAGGTCGTTCGGGTGGTTTTGACCCCCCAACGCGCCATTTCAGCGCGCGCCGCGCTGCTGAAAAGGACACAATCGGACGTGCCGCGCGCACCGCATGTCCGATGGACGTGCGGCCTTCTCCGGCATCTCAGGAATAATATTTCTATCGTTCCCGTGCGGTTTCAGGTCGTTCGGAGCACGTTTGCTCCGAATGGGACCGCCGCACGCCGTTTTGGTGTTTTATGGCGCCGGAAACGCGTTTCCAGCCGCCGCGGTCAAACGGCACCTCCGAATGAGGTTCCGTCTAGCCGACCATTTCACAATTCACGCCCCGGATGTTGTCGTACGGTTTCGTGGAATTCGGAGGTCGTTCGGGTGGTTTTGACCCCACAACGCGCCATTTCAGCGCGCGCTGCGCTGCTGAAAAGGACACAATCGGACGTGCCGTGCGCACCGCACGTCCGATGGACGTGCTGCCTCTTCTTGCATCTCAGGAATAATATTTATATCGTTTCCGTGCGGTTTCAGGTCTTTCGGAGCACGTTTGCTCAGAATGGGACCGCCGCACGCCGTTTTGGTGTTTAATGGCGCCGAAAACGCGTTTCCGGCCGCCGAGGTCACACGGAACATCCGAATGAGGTGCCGTCTGGCCGAACATTTCAAAATTCACGCCCCGGATGTTGTCGTACGGTTTCGTGGCATTCAGAGGTCGTTCGGGTGGTTTTGACCCCCCAACGCGCAATTTCAGCGCGCGCCGCGCTGCTGAAAAGGACACAATCAGACGTGTCGCGCGCACCGCATGTCCGATGGACGTGCGGCCTCCTCCTGCATCTCGGGAATAATATTTCTATCGTTCCCGTGCGGTTTCAGGTCTTTCGGAGCACGTTTTCTCCGAATGGTACCGTCGCACGCCGTTTTGGTGTTTAATGGCGCCGGAAACGCGTTTCCGGCCGCCGCGGTCACACGACACCTCCGAATGAGGTTCCGTCTGGCCGACCTTTTCAAAATTCACGCCCCGGATGTTTTCGTACGGTTTCGTGGCATTCAGAGGTCGTTCGGGTGGTTTTGACCCCCCAACGCGCCATTTCAGCGCGCGCCGCGCTGCTAAAAAGGACACAATCGGACGTGTCGCGCGCACCGCACGTCCGATTGACGTGATGCCTCCTCCTGCATCTCAGGAATAATATTTCTATCGTTTTCGTGCGGTTTCAGGTCTTTCGGAGCACGTTTGCTCCGAATGGGACCGCCGCACGCCGTTTTGGTGTTAATGGCGCCGGAAACGCGTTTCCGGCCGCCGTGGTCACACGGAACCTCCGAATGAGGTGCCGTCTGGCCGACCATTTTCCAATTCACGCCCCGGATGTTGTCGTACGGTTTCGTGGAATTCGGAGGTCGTTTGGGTGGTTTTGACCCCCCAACGCGCCATTTCAGCGCACGCCGCGCTGCTGAAAAGGACACAATCGGACGTGCCGCGCGCACCGCACGTCTGATGGACGTGCGGCCTCCTCCTGAATCTCAGGAATAATATTTCTATCGTTCCTGTGCGGTTTCAGGTCGTTCGGAGCACGTTTGCTCCGAATGGGACCGCCGCACGCCGTTTTGGTGTTTTATGGCGCCGGAAACGCGTTTCCAGCCGCCGCGGTCACACGGAACTTCTGAATGAGGTTCCGTCTGGCCAACCATTTCACAATTCACGCCCCGGATGTTGTCGTACGCTTTCGTGGCATTCGGAGGTCGTTCGGGTGGTTTTGACCCCCCAACGCGTCATTTCAGCGCGCGCCGCGCTGCTGAAAAAGACACAATCGGACGTGCCGCGCGCACCGCACGTCCTATGGACGTGCGGCCTCCTCCTGCATATCAGGAATAATATTTCTATCGTTCCCGTGCGGTTTCAGGTTGTTCGGAGCACGTTTGCTCCGAATGGGACCGCCGCACGCCGTTGTGGTGTTTTATGGCGCCGGAAACGCGTTTCCGGTCGCCGCGGTCAAACGGCACCTCCGAATGGGGTGCCGTCTGGCCGACCATTTCACAATTCACGCCCCGGATGTTTTCGTACGGTTTCGTGGCATTCAGAGGTCGTTCGGGTGGTTTTGACCCCCCCAACGCGTCATTTCAGCGCGCGCCGCGCTGCTCAAAAGGACACAATCGGACGTGCCGCGCGCACCGCACGTCCGATGGATGTGATGCCTCCTCCTGCATCTCAAAAATAATATTTCTATCGTTCCCGTGCGGTTTCAGGTGGTTCGGAGCATGTTTGCTCTGAATGGGACCGCCGCACGCCGTTTGGGTGTTTTATGGCGCCGGAAACGCGTTTCCGGCCGCCGCGGTCACACGGCACCTCCGAATGAGATGCCATCTGGCCGACCATTTCACAATTCACGCCCCGGATGTTGTCGTACGGTTTCGTGGCATTCGGAGGTCGTTCGGATGGTTTTGACCCCACAACGCGCCATTTCAGCGCGCGCCGCGCTGCTGAAATGGACACAATCGGACGTGCCGCGCGCACCGCACGTCCGATGGATGTGCTGCCTCCTCCTGCATCTCAGAAATAATATTTCTATCGTTCTTGTGCGGTTTCAGGTCTTTCGGAGCACGTTTGCTCCGGATGGGACCGCCGCACGCCGTTTTGGTGTTTAATGGCGCCGGAAACGCGTTTCCGGCCGCTGCGGTCACACGACACCTCCGAATGAGGTACCGTCTGGCCGACCATTTCAAAATTCACACCCCTGATGTTGTCGTACGGTTTCGTGGCATTCGGAGGTCGTTCGGGTGGTTTTGACCCCTCAACGCGCCATTTCAGCGCGCGCTGCGCTACTGAAAAAGACACAATCGGACGTGCCGCGCGCATCGCACGTCCGATGGACGTGCTGCCTCCTCCTGCATCTCAGGAATAATATTTCTATCGTTCCCGTGCGGTTTCAGGTCTTTCGGAGCACGTTTGCTCCGAATGGGACCGCCGCACGCCGTTTTGGTGTTTAATGGCGCCGAAAACGCGTTTCCGGCCGCCGCGGTCACACGGAATCTCCGAATGAGGTTCCGTCTGGCCGACCATTTCACAATTCACGCCCTGGATGTTTTCGTACGGTTTCGTGGCATTCGGAGGTCGTTCGGGTGGTTTTGACCCCCCAATGCGCCATTTCAGCGCGCGTCGCGCTGCTGAAAAGGACACAATCGGACGTGCCACACGCACCGCACGTCCGATGGACGTGTGTCCTCCTCCTGCATCTCAGGAATAATATTTCTATCGTTCCCGTGCGGTTTCAGGTCATTCGGAGCACATTTGCTTCGAATGGGACCGCCGCACGCCGTTTTGGTGTTTTATGGCGCCGGAAACGCGTTTCCAGCCGCCGCGGTCAAATAGAACCTCCGAATGAGGTGCCGTCTGGCCGACCATTTCACAATTCACGCCCCGGATGTTGTCGTACGGTTTCGTGGCATTCGGAGGTCGTTCGGGTGGTTTTGATCCCCCAACGCGCCATTTCAGCGCGCGCCGCGCTGCTGAAAAGGACACAATCGGACGTGCCGCGCGCACCGCATGTCCGATGGACGTGCGGCCTCCTCCTGAATCTCAGGAATAATATTTCTATCGTTCCCGTGCGGTTTCAGGTCGTTCGGAGCACGTTTGCTCCGAATTGGACCGCCGCACGCCGTTTTGGTGTTTTATGGCACCGGAAACGCGTTTCCAGCCGCCGCGGTCAAACGAAACCTTCGAATGAGGTGCCGTCTGGCCGACCATTTCACAATTCACGCCTCGGATGTTGTCGTACGGTTTCGTGGCATTCAGAGGTCGTTCGGGTGGTTTTGACCCCCCAACGCGCCATTTCAGCGCGCGCCGCGCTGCTGAAAAGGACACAATCGGACGTGCCGCGCGCACCGCACGTCCGATGGACGTGCGGCATCCTCCTGCATCTCAGGAATAATATTTCTATCATTCCCGTGCGGTTTCAGGTCGTTCGGAGCACGTTTTCTCCGAATTGGACCGTCGAACACCGTTTCAGTGTTTTATGGCGCCGGAAACGCGTTTCCGGACGCCGCGGTCACACGACACCTCCGAATGAGGTGCCATCTGGCCGACCATTTCACAATTCACGCCCCGGATGTTGTCGTACGGTTTTGTGGAATTCGGAGGTCGTTCGGGTGGTTTTGACGCCCCAACGCGCCATTTTAGCGCGCGTCGCGCTGCTGAAAAGGACACAATCGGACGTGCGGGGGTGCGGGGGGCTGTACGGGGGTGGCGGGGGGCTGTACGGGGGTGAGGGGGGCTGTACGGGGGTGGCGGGGGGCAGTACGGGGGTGCGGGGGGCTGTACGGGGGTGCGGGGGGGGGGGGGGGGCTGTACGGGCGTGCGAGGGGGCTGTACGGGGGTGGCGGGGGGCTGTACGGGGGTGCGGGGGGGCAGTACGGGGGTGCGGGGGGCTGTACGGGGGTGCGGGGGGGCTGTACGGGGGTGCGGGGGGGCTGTACGGGGGTGCGGGGGGCTGTACGGGGGTGCGGGGGGCTGTACGGGGGCGGGGGTGCGGGGGGCTGTATGGGGGTGCGGGGGGCTGTACGGGGGTGCCGGGGGTTGTACGGGGGTGCGGGGGGGCTGTACCGGGGTGCACGGGGGGGGGGGGGGGGGGGCTGTACGGGGGTGCGGGGGGCTGTACGGGGGTGCGGGGGGCTTTACGGGGGTGGCGGGGGGCAGTACTGGGGTGCGGGGGGGCAGTACGGGGGTGCGGGGGGTTGTACGGGTGTGCGGGGGGGTTGTACGGGGGTGCGGGGGGGCTGTACGGGGGTGCGGGGGGCTGTACGTGGGTGCGGGGGGCTCTCCGGGGGTGCAAAGGTCATCCCATTGATTACAAAAGTGAAAAATAAAAGTGATAACATCTAATTAATACATATTTCTTTTATCGATACCATACAGAAATTTATAAAAAATATATTGGATAATACATAATCTATAATATCAGATTTATTGATCTGTTGGAATTAGTTTGACTTTTTCAAATGTAGAATCATTCAAGATTATCTGATCAAAAACTCAATATGTGTATAAAATATTTAAAAGACCACCATGGATGGTAATAATGCATTACTTAAATGAATAAATACAGTACATCAATGTCAACCCTACCAGTAAAAACAAAAAACATATCTCGTGAATATATGGTGCGTCACGCGTTCTCATCAATGCTACCTCCTTCTAGTGGGCCAGGTGCCTACAACAAATAAACATTATAAATATTTTAATAACAAAAATAATTTAAATTAAATAAATAAATACAGTATATACCTGCGTCGTATGATCCCCTGTACCATCAGCTCGACGCACATATTCCCGCAGTGCTCTAACCTCAGCTGTCAATTGTGCATTTTTCTCCTCGGAAGCGCGCAGCCGTGCCTCAAAATCTGACATCTGCTGTGTCATATGAGCAACAGCAGGATCGACAACCGCAGCGCGTGACACTACAGAACGAGGAATCCCTGCTCCATAGGTCAAACTATAGCCATGCCCGTCCCGACCAATAATGCGATGAAAGATCTCATCCCGTCGCATGGGAAGCTGTCGCTGGTCCTCTGGCAGATGTTCTAACTCAGCTTCAAATTGAGCCTGCGAAATATTTAAATATATATAAATATATATATGTGTTAATATATAGATTTATGTAATTATTGGTAAGTACAGACACTTACTATCAATGCTGCAACCTCTGGATCATTGCGATCACGAGTCCTTATCCACACCGACATTTTATCAGTTGCTGCACCTTGCCCTCGCAACTGTATATTAAAAGAATATAAACAAAAAAACCTATTAATTAATAAATTTAAAAATGAATAATATATACCTCATGTTGGATCTGAGACACGTGACGAGTCCCGAGCCTGTGAGCTGGTCCCTGCAACGCTCGATTTTCCGAATGGCGTGTTGACACCTCCTACATTCAATTCATTCAAATTTCAAACAAATCACATATTCTTGAAAATATATATACAGAAAAATAATTAATATACAAACCGCAACACCCTCAGTAGACCAATATGCAACCAAGTCACGCCACTGAGCCGGGAGGACACCTCTCGGGACTTTTTCCAAAATGTCAAAGGCACCCACATTTGGTACCCAGTGGTCCCTCTTCACTTTGCCTTTATAATCTTTCCACATCTTACGGCATTTGCTCATACACACGGGCCGAAACTCTTCAGGGCATACTTTCAAATTTTGCTATAAAAAAAATAATCAAACATATTAGTATTCTGTATAAATAGAAAATAAAGTAAAATTATTTTCTTACCTGAACCTCCCTCTATAGACGATCTAATGTGTCATGAGGGATAGAAGCCCAATCACGCGTTGTCAATGGAAATCGATGTGGGTCACATATGATATGACCCAGCTGACGAATAAATGCCGGGGCATTCGGTCCCACGGGATGAAATACCTCATCAAATGAAACATCTATCGTCGTGTCGAAATTCCATGATAATATGCCACGACCAGGGCCTCTCCTGCGAGAGGAAGAAGCAACCGAGTCTGATCCTGTTGAAAACAATTTTATATATAAATTGAAAAATGTTATTAAGTCAATTACATAAAAAATATAGACAATGACATTCAAACATACCTCGACCCTGAGACGTAGATGCCTCAGATGGATGCTGTGGATCTTCTGCCTCTTCCCCTGACATGTCTGCAGTCATAGAAAATATCAGTAATGAGTCCAAAGTGTTTAAAAGATAAATTGGATTGTTCTTAATAAATCAAACTTGTACAACTATTAATCAAACAAAAAATGGATTGAATAATTAGTTTTGAATGAATTTTAAAAAATCAGAAAGTTAATCAACCTAAATATTTATGACTGAATTAACTTACAAAAGTGAGGATTACAACTTATAAGGATTTATAAAATGATTAGATAATTTATGATATCCCAGGACATTCTACTGAATAGCGGAAAAACAATTATACCTTTCATTAAGCATGAAAATCGACCGTTTCTCCATCAACAGCCGCTCTGACCCAATAAATATCTTCTTCATGATGAACTACGGTATGTTGATCAAGTTGTTGGTAAAAAAATGGAACAGTCTCGGGTTCATCTTCTTCAAATAAAAACACTCCTCGCCGAGACATTTTGACAACAACTTGCCAACTTGGATCCGAAGGCAAAGTAACGAAGAATACTTGTTCCGCTTGTGATGTCAAAATGAAAGGTTTATTCTCAAATCGTTCATTATTTCTATATAACATATAGTTAAAATTCACCAATGAAAACTGATATTGATCGACTTTACATCCACGCACTGGATCAACCCAATTACACTTTAGCAATATATACTTCAAACTGTGTGTGTATACAACTTCAATGATGTCTATCAATTGACCATAGTAATAACCAGAATCGACAAAGGGACAACCGATGCCACTGTTTTGTGTTGCTCGTTTGTCGTCAACATCTTTAATGCGAAATCGAAAACCATTAGCATCAATAGTTTTATAACGAAAAGCCGTTATAGATGGACCCTCAGCCAGTTGGATAAATACTTCAGGTAGCGTGGGGTCCCCTAACTCCCTCAGCTTACGAACCTACATAATTTATAAAAATCAATACTGATATATGCAGAAAGAATTAGTTTAATACTTCACTCATAATGAAAATCAATTTATACATACATAATCCTTGAACCAATCATGAAATGCCGCATAATGAGATTGTTGAATTTGCAACTCAGTCGTACGATGCATCTCTTCTTTTATCTCATTAATGTGTTTCCTGCAAATGATTACGCGATGTTTAAAAGATCAACTTATGCAAACAAAACATGTAAAAGTTATACAAGCACATTGATAAGATACTTACTGCATTAATGGTGCAACTGATGGAGTATTGAACAAGATATATCGATGTGCTTGTATCCACTCAATGTTGTCCATATCAAATGTGGTTCCTTCTCCAACTGGACCATCATGAATCCGAGAGGGCTTATCTAATTTTGTT
This sequence comes from Viscum album, assembly GCA_963277665.1. NCBI lineage: Eukaryota > Viridiplantae > Streptophyta > Magnoliopsida > Santalales > Viscaceae > Viscum > Viscum album. The sequence continues at coordinate 192,667 of CAUJRU010001158.1, forward strand.
TCAACATCCGTAAGATATTCTGCACAAAAGGTAGTACACTCATCCATCAAATAACCATTGGCTATTGATGCCTCTGGATGAGCTCTGTTGCGTACAAATCTTTTCAATGTACTCAAATACTGTTCAATAGGATACATCCACCTGAATTGCACTGGACCAGCAGCCATTACTTCATCAGTTAGGTGCACTGTCAAGTGGACCCTAACATCGAAAAATGAGGGGGGGAATAGTTTCTCAAAGTGACAAAGCGTAAGTACAATTCGGTCCTGGAAACTTTTTAAATCACTCATTCGTTGATTTCTTAAACAAAGCTGTCTAAAAAAATTACTCATCTCAATCAAGGGCTGAACAACATTGGGGGATAAACAATCACAAATTGCGATTGGAATCAACTGCTGAAGTAATATGTGATTGTCATGACTTTTCAACCCTTGCAATGTCTTGCTTGTCAGATTCACACACTTTGAAATATTAGAAGAGTAACCATCAGGCACCTTGACCATCTTCAAAATTGAACGAAATGTCTCTTTCTCCTCTGTAGTCATCGAATAATGTGCAGTAGGCATATATGCCTTGTTTCCCTCAGCTAACTGTAAATGAAACTGTTTCCTTAAACCCATTTCTTCCAAATCATGGCGTGCATTAACATGGTCCTTTGACTTTCCACTGACACCTAAAATGGTCCACAATATGTTATCACAAACATTTTTTTCAATGTGCATGACATCCAAATTATGCCTCAACATGTTAGTTTTCCAATACGGAAGACTATAAAAAATACTTTTCTTTTTCCAATTGTGACTGCGCTGCCTACCCGCAGCACGAATATTACGTACTGGAGGAGCCACCAAATCCTGAATTTCATATACCGTGCGGATGTTTTCTTCCTCAATCTGCGATAACATTTCGACTCCTGTCATGATCTTTGGTGCTGGGCTCAACTCTCTAGAACCATCAAATGCCACTCTGTTCTTTCTGAACCTGTGCTGGGGAGGGAGAAAACGCCTGTGACCCATGTATGCCCATTTTTTGGAATGTTTAAGCCATACAGATTTTTTACTTTTATTGCAACAAGGGCAAGAAAATTTCCCTTTCGTACTCCAGCCTGATAAATTTGCATAAGATGGGAAGTCGTTGATTGTCCACAATAAAGCAGCATGTAGTTTGATCATTTCATTTGTTTCGCAGTCATAAGTCATCACACCATCGCCCCAAAATTCATTCAACTCATCAATCAATGGCTGAAGGTAAACATCAATCTTATCCCCCAGACTTTTAGGTCCATTAATAAGAGTGGAAAGTAATATAAATTTTTTCTTCATACAAAGCCACAGAGGAAGATTATATGGAACCAACACCACGGGCTATGTGCTATGAGTTGCACCAACCATAGACTTGAATGGATTGAAACCATCTGCTGCCAATCCCAATCGGACATTACGAACATCTTTAGCAAAGTCGAGATGTCTCTTATCAAAATCCTTCCATGCATGAGAGTCTGCCGGGTGGGTTAACATGTCACTTTCATGAACTCTTTCTGCATGCCATCTCATTAAATTAGAAACTTTAGATGACATAAAAAATCTTTTCAACCTCAGTTTAAGGGGAAATTAACGCATTTTCTTTACGGCAATCGGTTTCTCCTGTATCGCAATCTGACTTTGATGAGTCTTATTTCCACTGTTCTCTTTCCACCTGGAACCGCCACAAACCGTACAAATATCCAAATGAGCAGTTTAATTTCTAAACAACATACAGTTGTTTGCACATGCATCTATAGTCTCATATGTAAAACCTAAGTTCTCTGTCAACTTACGAGCATAGTAATACGAATCAGGAATCTTAGCGTCGACAGGAAGAACTTTTTTCAATAAAACCAAAAGCATGTCGAATGATGTGTCTGACAAATTATTCAAAGTCTTCAAATGCAACAACTCCATGATAAATGAC
>CAUJRU010001159.1:0-194272 GCA_963277665.1 Viscum album
TTCAATATTGTAGGGTGCCAATAGACTGAGTTTAGGCCATTTAATCTAACCTATATTTGAGATGTTGACTTCCTTTGATTGAAAAGAGATAAATTAATATGTCAATCAGAAATCCTAAGTGCATGAGGCTTCAATTTAACATTGCTAATATTCTTCACTGATTCTAGGTTATCCTTACTCTTCATGAGAATATGGAAGAAACATTTTCCATTCATTGCCACCCCAAAAATGTGAAATCCTCAAATTTATATTTTAATTGGTCCATGGTTTGTCTCATTTGGAATACAAAATACATCCAATAATTGTGAATTTACACATATTGATTCACTGTTGAAGGGCTTCAGGATTAGCGATGACTGAGAAACCACCACAATCAAATTTCCTAAAACAAGGTGGTCTGGAGAGGTCCTCCTTGATGATATTAACACCATGAAGTGTATCCACAAAATAAATTCCTTTGTTTTTTGATGTCCTTGAATCTCCTATAATATTTAGGATTTCAATCAGATTTTTCTAAATTTCTGTAGATTCACATACCAGATCCTTGAAAGAGCATTCCCACTCTGGAAAAACGCATCCATGATCAGAAGGAAGGCTAGAGAGAAGAAGATTCATTCCATCGATTCACCAAAATACTTAAAAGGAATTTTCTCAAAGGTATCCTTTATTAAATAGACCTGTTAAGTAGGTGTTGGTTTTTTCATTTGTGGAAGATGGAATGAAGGTTGAATTTCTGTTACTTCATATGGTACATGGGAATGAGGTTTGGCTAGATCAAGCATATAATTGGGAAAAAATTTTCTAGACTCATATGTTGTAGCTCTTGTAACTAGTGTTGTGGCTGCAGATCACTCTAAATCTGCCCTACCAAATGTTGTTCGATTCTTTAGGGAGTGTATTATTGAGGATGTCTTTGGCGAAATATCACCAAATACTGAAATTACAACCCTCCTTCACCCACCCCTACACCCACCCTCCCACATGCACCCCTCCGTCACCCCCACATCACCCCACCTCACCCCTACTATCACCACCCCACTGCTCCCCACCCCACTAAACCCACCCTATCCCCTACCCCCTCTTTCTCTCCCACTACCCCCACTACTATCCCCACCCCACTAATATGAAGAGAATTGATATAAAATAACTAATGGTTCCCAAACCAAACTGACTTAAACTATAAATATATATTTGATTTCATTGAATGATATCTCTAAATATTCTTTGTTTTATTGTTTTTAGAAAAAAAAATTTGGTTTATGTGTGAATGAACCCAATAGATTTCCAAAATAGCCATAATTAAATTACAGGCAGGAACTAAAACTCAAATTCTAAAATTAATCTTAACAAGTAGTTCAGCCACACACCATAGGATTTGGGAGGAGATAAGACACATCTTGAGATATATGTGAGTTCTGAAATATTGTGACACCTAAAGCTCTATTTCATAAGTTACTATCACCATTATTCTAGCACTATTTATATCAATCAAATCACTATTTCCAATATGCATCACCTTAATAAAAATTCCATTCCAAGGAAACTGAAAACCACTGCTTCTGACCCAGTTTCATCTGAAATTCCATTTTTATCATTGAATAAAGAAAATATTAAACCAAAAATAGACAAACCATCATCAAATTACACATTATTATAACACCAAAAATGACCTTCACCAACTATAACATCAACCATGAATACAAACCATGCTCAATAAATACTTTAACTTAATAAATCTAATCAAAACAAATTGATTCACTAAAATATGAAGAACCCAAAGATATGGACTTAAAATAAACCAAATAAAAGTGACATGATCCAAATCAAATAGGACATGTAACTAATAATACTAGAAATGAGAAAACCAATCTAGTTTTAATTAAAACTAATAAAATCTTCAAGGATCTAACTAAATCAATGTAATCCAAACAAATTGACTCACAAAAATAAGAACCTAATGTAATAGACCTTAACAAAACCAAATAGATTTAGAATAATCAAAAATAAATGAAATTAAACTAACAATACTACAATAGAGACAACCCTACTTAAAATCTTATCATCATAACTTTTGATTTCTAGCATTTTTATATTTAAACTCTATAAGACAATCAAACCAAAAGAAAAAAAGAAAAGAAATAAATCATATATAATATAGTAAGTGAAAACAAATAAACACTATCAAAGACAATTGTGATAATTAAGAAGACCATAAATCAAATCAAATGAATCTTACCCAATGAAAATTATAGAGGTTGTGCATTTGAAATAAAATAAACCCTTTCTCCATGGAAAATATCACAAGGCATGTGAGGAATTAGAACCATCCTGGTTCATATGAATGAAATTGTAAATTATAGAAAATCGAAGATAATTGAATGCACAATAACATAAATAGAATAATTATTTCAGGAAACATAAAACAAACCCTAACACACCCTACCGTAGGCCAATCACAAGCTGTGAGTCATGGACTACCCACCATTTAGAATTAGAGGGGCACCTGGAATGTGTGAATACTGAAAAAACATTACACATTGGTGATTCGAGTGGGAGGGTGACCCAAAGGAAGAGGCGGATCTGGAGCCCCGTTGGATGAAGAGGAACACAACAAGGTTGGGTAGTCGCGTTGTTGGAGGAGGATCGTCCCGAGGTTGGTTGGATGCATCGTGTTCAGAGGATTGTATCGAGGTTGGGTGGTCACATCATTGGAAGAGAATCATCCAGAGGTTAGGAGGCCGCATTGTCAGAGGAGGATAGTGGGAGGTTGGATAACACCATCAGGCTAGGACAAAGGCCAGACAACGATTAAACGAAATCCGTGAGGAATATTCCCCGAGGAAGAGTCCGTGAGGAAGAGGAGAAGGGTTTCGAGGCGAGTCGGCAAGCGAGAGAGGATAGTCGTGAGGGAGGTTGAAATTTCATGGCTAAAGCCACTATTTTTTAACAACCATAGTTATATAATAGTATTTAGCCACAATTTTTTTAAACTGTGGATATATAAGTGTGGATAAATCTGAAAATTCTAGTAGTGTGAATTCTACTTTGATTTTGATGGAATAACAAGGTTCAGGAATCATGTTTTCAATCTTACCATACCAAATTAATGAAAGATCTATTAGTTGAGGTTCCTAGTTTTTTATTCTCTATTCACAAGTGAAGAAAATAATATGTACCACGTGATGAAAGAGTATTTATAGTGGGATGACATGAAAAGTGATATTTCCTATTATGTCTCTTGTTGCTTGGTTTTTTTGCATGTTAAGGATGTGAGATAGAAGTCTAAGGGGATTTCCATGCACTATTAATATTATAATGGATGTGGGAGAAAATAATTATGGACATTATCATCATTCTTCCCAAAAAATCTAAAGTCCATATTGCTAAATGGGTTATATTTGATCGCCTTACGAAGTCATAAAACATAATATCTATTAGAGATGATTTATCTATTGATCATATTTCCCAGATATGTGTAAATAAATTAGTAAGATTGCATCGAGTACAACTTTACATTACATATGATAGAGATCTAAGGTTTACCTCTATGTTCTGGAAAATAATTTAGTAGGCTCTGGTAATAGATTTATGTTTCAGCACTATTTATCATCCTCAGACAGATGGTCATTCTATGAGGACAATTTAAACTCTAGATGGCATGTTGAGAGGTTTCTCTATGAATTCAAATGGTTTTTGGGATCAACACCTATCAATAGTAGAATTTTACTATAACAATAGTTTTTAACCTAGTATTTAGATGCGTCTTTATGAATCCCTATATGGAATAAAGTTTATAACTGTAACATGGTGGGATTAACTTAGTGAAAGAAAGCTATTAAGACCTAATCTTGTTAGTGAAAGATAAAAAATGTTTGATCTATTCAAAAAATAATAATATCATCTTAGATTCACCAAAAATTTATGATGATTACCGAAGAAAAGACCAAGATTTTGAAGTGGGTGAGAAGTTGTTTCTACGAAAATCTACCTGGAATAGAGTAATGAGATTTATATAGAAGGGAAGGCTAATCCATGGGTGTATCGGTCCATTTGAAATATTTTATTGTGTTGGGAAGGTAGCATACTGATTGGCGCTTCCACTGAATCTCTCTCATCTTCATGATGTGTTCCATGTATCTCTCCAATAAAAGGGCACACCTGAACCTTCAAATACTCTAATATCCAACATTTTTCCATTGTAGAAATATCTTTCTTATGAATAACAACTCATAGAGATTCAGGGGTGTAAAAATAGTTTCTAAAAATAATTCAACTCGCTTGGTTAAAGGTTTATTACGATACCCAAAATTTGGGGAAGCTATGTGAGAACTTAAAGATGTGATGTGGAAAAGGTATCCTCATCTTTTTTTTCAAAATGTTAAATTTTGAGGGTAAAATTATGTTTTATGGGTTATAATGCTATCCCAATATGTTTTTATTTAATTTTTTTATCAAATAATTTTAATTATTCAATAACATATAGTGCACACAATCGTGAGTTTAAAATAATAGTTAGACGAGCTCAGTAGAAAATGACCATTTAAACCTTTCGAATAGGTTAGTTGGAATAAATATAATTATCTTTTGAAAATGTATGGTGAATCCATTATCAACCAATTATTTATGAAAAAATATAAATCTTTTATATATTTGTATTATTTTATTAATAAATTTAGTGAATCTCTATTAGTAATTGAAATTAGTGAAATATATTTGTTATATACTAAATAAAATATTTTTTTTATATTTATCAAATAGATATTTCACTCATAGTGTATGAATATACTAGGTTTGATGAATAAAAACCTTTATTTCTGAAAAGGGTAAATTTCTTCATTTTAATGGACAACACATTTTAAATTAATATTTTTACACATTAATAATTTTTATATGACAATATATCCATGTTCTTTGGAATCAGGATATAAAAATATTCTTTGGATATTTCTGATTACTTTCATATATTGATGAATAGTAAGAATGCACTAAATTTTAATTTTAAACAACTTTTTTCATCGAAATAATTGATTTGGTTAAATTATAATATTTGATGGTATTAAAATATAAATAGAATATATTATTATCATTTATTATAATTTATTTTATGATAATTAATTTTACATTGAATTCAAATGTCCAATCATTTTAATATTTTGCAACGCTTTATCTTTTAAATACCCATTCTCTATTTCCATGTATAAGCTTAATATATAATTAAATAGTAAAAAAAATTTGTTTCCAATATTGAAAAATGGATTCCATATTTGAAATGATTAGGTTCAAATAATTTGAATAGAGTTCTTTTATTTTGGGGGATTTTGAATAATAACTTTGGTAATATTCATTAATACAGTAAAATGGAAAATCAGGTAATTACGGGTAAGAATACTATTATAAAATTACATTAAAAATTATATTAATATCATTAGATGAGTGTGTTTTGATATAAATTATCCAAGGGCTGACATTTTTTCCTTTGAAATCTACTTGGATTAGATAAATAAATTTATTTTATTTTATATATTAAAAAATTAAATTTGTCTTATTCAAATTTCAAAAACAATATCATTTTTAAAACAAGGTTTCATAGAAGAAAAATTAGGTTATAAATACATATTTAAAAGCCAAATTTTTTTCATTTTTCAGGATTGATTATTTTTATTTTTTTAGAAATAAATAATTACCTTAAAGAGTTATATAATATTTCTGAATACATTATTTAATTGATGAGAAATCCATAAAAAGTTATTATTAAAATGATAATAACCATTACAAAACGAAAAAAGTTGGAAAAATCTTATTGGGATAATATATCATAACCATAACCATCCAATAGTCATGTTTTGTCCATTTGAAGACTTACAGATGAGATTATGACACTTATATTATTTTATATTAAGTGATGTTAGTGTTGTCATATTCATGTATTCAAAATTATAACAATTTTAATCAATGGTTTTTTAGAAGATAAATTCAACTATAAGTATTTATTTGAAATATATTAAATTTATATTAATAATATAATTGCATTTTTATTTTTTATCCAACATATAATTATATTAATTTTATTAACAAAATAGATTTATGAAATATTTAATTAATAGTGATAACCAATAAATGTTGTTAAAATATAAAAATAAATATACATTGGGATAATTAATATGTCTTATGAATTATAAATATGACCATGAAATGTTTTAACAAAAATAAAAATATTTTATTCAATGTTAACATGTTATCTTAACATTTTTTAAAATCAGTGAATTTCATAGGGTAAAAATTGACAATATTGTCTGTTTACCAAAATAACATTTTATTAAATTTTAAAATATATTAATTATTATATAAAATATATATAATAATAATGATATATTCTAAAAAGTTATAATGTATTTACTTATGGATTAATTGAATTTAAATTTGTAAATATTTAACCCATTTAATTTATGAATATTTGTTACCCTAGTTAAAAATTAAATATAACAACTAACTGTTAATTAAAATATTAAGGATTCAATTTATAGAAAAACATTTCAAAAATTTATTAGTTGATGATATTACAACCCCCTATCTTATCATCATCAATATTGGGACATTTGGGAGGTTTTTGGGTAGGGTGTGATTTTATTAAGAACTATTATTTATGATGTTTCCAAAAGTTCCCTTCACCTCAATTATAAAAACAAACCTCTTGTAACACCTATTCACTTCACATATATACTTTAATATAGACCACTGCCTACCAATATACCTTAAAAATTTTCCTAGTAACATTCTATAGGTTCTTTTCTTCATCAATGATCAACTCGCTTGCTTGAAAAGAAGACTTAGAGGGAGCATGTCGAAGAAGAGGTAATATCCTCTAGCGATTCTTTCAAACTTAATTTTTCTTCCACTCCATATTAATTTTGTTATTCATTATAATGTAATAACTGTATTAACAATTATATAATTATATGTCATTATCATTATGAAAAAACCATATGTCACCTTCTATACATCCTACGAAAAACAGAATCATCATGTAAGTGTATGTACGACTTACCGACTCTGCGTCGTGGTGTAATTTGTTTTTCACCACCAACATACTTGAATGGGTATAAAGATTGAGATAATAAATCTATATAATTATTATAACATTATATTTATTATTATATATTATACACCAACTACTTTAATACCATTAAACCGTTATGGAAATGATATCATCGCTCGTGAGTACGTACGACCTACCATCTCCATGATGCAATACGATTCATTCTACGTGATATTCATTAAATAATGGTTATATAATTGTATAGAACGAATAATAATTGTATATATTATGTTCATATCATTTTTAATGATATAACTATGAAATAAAAAGTATAACTAGATCTTTTTCGACAAAACCAGCAAAAGCAAATGAAGCAGTTAATACAGATAAATTATGTATCAATGAAATGTTATTAACAAACTGATGATTATATGATCATATATGATATCATAAAAATATTTTTTATTCTATAATAAGTCAATATATTTTTTTAATCATTATATTCAATGTTTGGACCCATACAATGGTTTTTAGACCTAAGGTTAGGGATAATTTTGTAAACTCATTATTCTTCGAGATTGTTTAGTCATAGATATTTACTGGGGTATATTTATCATCAATGTCTATATTTCCAAAAAATGTATTCCAAAATATTCATTAAATCCTTTAATAATGTTTTTAAATAAAATTTTACACATTATAGAATGTTTCTTAAATATAATGAAATGAATCTTTTTTTGTTTTCGGTATGAGGTACTTTTTGACATTCTAATAAATGTATGAGAAGAATCTTATATTAAAACTGATATAGAGTAAATGTATTTTTAAATTTTCATAATTAATTTTTTCAATGAATATTACTTCAAAATATTTCATGTTTATTTTCAATTAAATTATTTTCTTTTAAAATTGTGCTGCATTTAGAAAACATAAAATATTTTTTTGAAGAATAATGAATATTTTCCACCGAATTAATTTCATGTGTATTATCAAAATTGGTTTCTATCTACGATAAAATTATTTAATAGGGTTCAGTTTCATATATGTGATATCAATTATTCATATGGTTTTAGTTTTTTTTGAAAACGTCTATTTTTGAAATCTATTTGATTTATATGGATTATGATATGATGTATTGATGTTGAAAACCCCATTTTATTCCTTAGGTTAAACTAGAATGAATTATTTATGTTATTTTAGAACATGTATGAATTATTTCATTAGCAGATGGGTGGTACATGTATATCCTTCTAATGAATTGGGTAAATATTTTTATATCATGAGATAGATATGGCTGGAATGAGAAATGATCTAGGTTCAGTAGCACAGTGCTGAAACAAAAAGTGAACTCAGTTCAGTAATGGATGTTTTCAACTATTATGGTTATAGAAATGAGCATAGAAAAATATGAAATGATTTTCTATTTGTATTTATTTTCCCAAAAAAATTCGATTATTATGTTGTGACTTTTGGAATTACATTCATTTATTCTTATTAAGATTTTGGATTTATACCATGGAATAATATCACAATCCTTAAAATGTAGAATAATATTTTAAATTTTATGTTATTATGTCTTAGGATTATTATATAGTTGATATCTTTTGTGTTTACCCTCTATGATCATTTGATCTCACCCTTTAATATGGTTATTTTTCCTAGGACATGAAAATGTTTATTAAAAATGATATGTCAAAAGTGTTCCAGTTATCAATAAATAAGTGGGAGACTAGGAAGATGTCTTATGAACTAGTTCTTTATATTTCCCAGTTTTGAAAGACACTATACATATACGGTTCTATCGTGGATTTTTTATATTGTGAAATGAATATTCTATAACTTTGATGTAAAATCAATGTATATTAATTTTGGTTAATTATAAATGAATTAATTATTATTAACACTTTCTAATATAATCATTGGCCTAAATATATACCGATATACAACAACCAATAGTCTAGTAGACCAATCCCCTTTTCTCCCTAAAGGAATTTTTTTTCACAATAAATGGGTTTCACTTGTATCAAATGATTCATAATCAAGTATTTTCATAAATCCACCTCTATAGTGTGTTTTAATATGATTCTTGGTTATGTGTCTAAGGTAAAAATTATAAAGGTATGTGGGATTAGAATTAACCCTTAACTTCTAATATTTAATGTAATAAATTATATTATCCATATCATGAATATATAATTCATTTATTATATTCTTAATACAGTGAAAACTTTCATTCTTATATATATAAGATGACTATTGATCATAATAATGAATGAATAACGCATCTTGTACAAAAAATATATAGAAATCCAATTCTATTTTATGGTAATGAAGTTATAAAATATTTTACCTTTTAGGATCAATACACTTGGTAAAATGAAATCATTTTCATTGATACATATTATAGAATATTTTTTACATTTTTTGAAAAAAAGATATAGTATATCCTTTATCAATTCCCACTTATCTCAGAGTCTATATTTCTCAATAAAACTGTGTGATGCACTCCCAATATCTAATACCAATGAGTCATATGTGTGGATTATTATTAACAATTTTTTACTCAAAATTTTTCCCCATGATAACACTTCTCAATCATATATACAAATATTTTACTAATTTATAGGTCATACATGTTGATTGGATCAATATATTTTTTGTGAAGTATGAAATAATCTAAAAAATTGAAATGTCATTAGGATCGTATCATGTATTACATATTTTCATTAATGGGTTTAAATAAACGTGTTCCCACTAAAGACTATAAAAATAGTCATCATAAAAATTTATCCAGTCATGATCCATATTTTTCCAAGAATTTAGTCTGGTTGGTCATTCCTCTAACTATATAGTAATTTAGGAAATGAATCATCCAAATAAAATTAGTTGTGAATCGTGGATTTTTAGAGGATAATAACTTATATTAATCCATTATATCAATATACTAATCTTTGTTCCTCTAATATCCTAACTATTATGAAATCCCAACTAGTGTAACCAAAACCAATAAATGAAAACAAGATAACTAGGGAAAATCTAGGGGAACACAGAAAAGGCACAAAAATACCCAACAAGACAATCCGGATTCACTCATTACTTAAATTCGTTACAAATGATAATTTAGGGGAACCTTAAAAAGGCACAAAACTACCTGATTGGATGATTGGGGATTTGAAAAGTTTTTTATTGGAAGGAATCTCTCACATAGTATTAATGGGGTATTGAGTTTCATCAATTTATTATAAATCATATGCATATTAAATTGTGTAGAATTATATTTTCTTGTTTTATTTCCTATTTTTTATTTTTTTTGTATAATAATATAGTTTTTCAATCCATATTACAGCCACATAAATAGTATGTTCAGATGATATTAATGTGTAACTATTTAAACAACATAGTATTCTATAAAAATTACCAATAAAAAAAAGAAATGAATGATTATTCATATCTAAATTATTTTTTATTAAAATTGAACATGAATGCTTCATGTAAGTTATACTTTTTAATGATATTGAAAATAACAACATGAGTAAGCCAGAATCAACGGATAAACAACCCCAATCACTTTCTTTTCCAAGGCAATCCCCTAACAATGTATGTGGGATGACCAAATATACCTCTACCCAATAATACATTTCTCCACATATATTTCAATTAATGAAAAAAATAAAACCAAATATTAATCAATTTCCCCCAAAAAAATATTCTAAATATCATAACTCAAATTAAGAACCTTGTTCATGGAAGATGAAAATAAATTTTATGACATCAAACCTATCATGACAAGAAACACTCTATTATAGAATATATATATCATAAAAATGGGTATACCCAATATTAATATTTCACAAACAATGAAAAAAACATGATTAGTTAGGATCATAATATATTAATAAACATTTTATTTATTTTCCAAAATAAGAAATGTTTTAAAAAATTCATAAATAAATGATAGTTTTTAACATTTTCTAAATTATAAATATTACAATCATTTTATATTCATTTAAAATTTCTCCCATCATATTTTTTTTATATATAACTCATAGTATACTTCATGAAATATATACATTTTATTATTCAATATATATTATGTATTTTTTTTATATAATAAAAATATAATATATATTGTAATTTATAATTTTTTTGTAAATAAAATTTCACGATTTCTAACGAAACTATTTATTTCAATAACATAATGTATTCCATTAAATTTTACAAAAAGGTATTTCAGAAAATAAATAACAAGTATCCATAAATTCTTGATTATAATTTAATTTATAAAACACTTTTATATATTTTGATAAATATTACAAAAATATTCTTCATCATTTAAAAAAATAATATTCAATTCATAATATAATTCTATATAAGAAATTAAGTACATCATTAATTTTAATAAATAAGAGTAATAAATACAAACTTTTCATATTTGAAAAAGGTGATTAAAATATGTTTTATTAAATCTAGATATTATTGCTATTAAAATTTTATAAATAATTATATATATATGAATAACATAAATAATTAAATAATTTTTTTCTTTAATTACATAATATGTATTTTATTATTTATTTCTAGGATTGAAAAATATTATTTTACATTTAAATCATGTTTTTTCATAAAATAATATACATGATTATTCATCAAATAATCCTACAATTTTATTCCTATAATTGGATTTATACAATTTTTATAAGATTATATGTACTCTCTAATAGCCCAACCATTGGATTACATATCTTAAAAAATCATCACAGAAAAAAACTATAAAATAAAATTACCAAGAAACTACCAACAGTAGTACTCCTCTTATTCTATGGTGAAGGATAATTGTTAAGAAATATTAAAAATCAATGAGCAAAAGAACCCTTAATCCAAGGGGGACAATGGACAATGGATATGCAATCCAATCATGAAGGTACAAGGGTAATAATGGTGTAAAAATGCATCATCATAGACGATAAACAATTGTATGTGAGGAAGATAGAATTTTATAAACTCAATAGAAGTGGACACCATTCTCTTATATAATAAGAGACAAAAGATCCTCCCATCATATTTGATTCATATATTTTGATAACTTATTAAAAATATGAAGTGAATTAATATAAAACCATTAAATCAGTTATCATGGTTTTTAACTAATATGCATACCATCCTAAAGATATAAATATATATCACATATTTATATATATATTTAGTTATTTTTTTATCACATCAAATGAATGTATTAAATATAATTTTTTAATATTATATATTATATATTACTTTTAGTTCACACCCTACAATGGCAATAAATTTTTTATACTATAAGGTGTTAGTTTGTTTGATGATTACATTTAAACATAATACATTTCTTCAGATATATTTTACATATGTATACTCATTATTCTAAGATATTGTTTTACTAATTATTGTGGAATCATGGTTCTATATTGCATTGGATATTTGTTCCATCATACGATGAATTTATTTGACTAAATTAGTGATAAGTTGGTACTGATTATGATATCCCATCTCTATCTTTGTAGGATTAATGAGATATGATAACATTATAATTTTTTGAATTCCAGAACATAAAAATTATTACATAGACATAATGTTGTGATAGTATGATCGTGAGGTATAAGGCCTTGATGACTTATTTTAGGGAATTTAATTACCTGTTCGACAATATGAATTTCCTTTCCATTGAACCAGATATTTTTATACATGTAATCATTTCATTTCAATTATTATAAATGGAAATATTATACATTTAATTTTATTCTATTATAGAATTTTTTTCTGCCATATTATGTACCCTAATCTTAGGCTTCGTTATGGTGTTTTATTTTTTTCATTTATGTTCTCCCTTATAGATAAACTGAGCTCATGATTAATATTTTTTCATTTACCAACATTATGATGAAATTTATTACACATGATATGTATAATAGAGTAGATTGGGTATATAATATAAAGTAAGTGTAGAATGATTATAATGTATTAATCAATTTCTTATAAAGTGTAAAAAATTATATTTGATGAAAAAAGAATGTAATTTTTTAGTTTATATATTTATATTATCTCTAAAACACTTAATAAGACTTTGTAATGTATGTGACTCAAGATTTATAGGAGATTTTGAAATTATTTATCATTAAAATTAGGTTTATTCAATTCATTTCAATGATGGAATGTAATGAAGGTTTTTATTCACATCAGATACTAATAATGTGGGTCCGAAGATTCATTGATAGTATCTAATAAGGGTTTATATAACATTATATATTAAGATTCCATTAGTTTAGGATAATTTAAGAGTTATAGATTTCATTAAGGGTTTATAATTTATGGTTTTTCATAATTTTAATTGTATTGAAAACCCATTGGGTTAGTTGAAGTAATATTGAGTAGTTTATGGTTTAAGATAAGTGATCGTTAGTTAAATTCCTATGGATAAGTATAAGAGATATATTTTGGTATATGATTGAATCACATGGTTTTGATAAAGTTGTGATATTGTGGTAATTTTTAATATTACATCTCTACAAGGGAACAAAAAGTGGATATATTCTCTGGAATAGAGTTATATATGGGTAATGACCCCAAAAGAGCAGAATTGTTTTTAAAATCTTCATCACTGGGTGCATGTAAAAGGTTTCCTAGCCACACACATGGTTTTAAAATCATATGGGTTATTCATTTTTTAATTAATATACCATTATATTTAATTCAACATTATTTATAATGTTTGTTATTTAGGATAAAATTATTATAAAACATTACCGAAATAAACCTAGATTGAATCAAGAGTTATTTAGATTAAACTGTAAGAAAATGTGATAAAAAATAATAATAAATTTTGAAATTGAATTTCATTATCTTAAAAAATAATAATTTATGGTGTTCATCACCCTTGATAAATTATATTGGTATTATTAAGTTCTATACCCTAATAGAAACATGTTAACATTTAATGCTATATAAAATGATGAAATATTACAAATTAGAAACCTAACATGATAATATATGAGGTGAGGAATGTTATTTTTATGAAAAAACTGGTTATTTGGGAATATGGTTATTTATTTGAACAAATATGAATAAAAAATACACCAAATGAGTGGATTTTGGTGTCTCATTGATGTTTGGGTAGAAGGATGATGAAAAAAATAATATTTAAACATCTAAATCTGTAAAATTTTGGATGAAACACCCTACCTAGTAATTTAATGGAATTTAAATTCCTATTTATTGTTAAAATAATGGTAATCAATCACATGGGTCAAGGGATGGAGATGTGAAATAAATATTCCTTTATTAAATTAAATAGAAATAGGTAACTATGGAAATCAGTTCTATAATTCATCATCCAACAAGGAAAATAGTCACTATGAACCTCCTAGACCATGGGAATTGGGTGAATCCTACAAAATGAATATTTTTTAAGAGGATAACGATTCATTAATTTATAGTTTCTAATATAATATGACATGAATGTTTTCAATACCTTTTTGATATTGAGTTATAATGAAAATAACATGGCGGTATTGTTATTATTCAGTATTATTTAAGGTTTGTGGGATGTTACTTCATAAAAATATAGTTATTCTATATTTTGGTGTGGTATTCAGAATGAATTAGCTCGATTTTCAATGGAATTTATCATGTTACAAATTGTGAAATCTCATTACATGACCAAAATCAATACATGATCAAATATTAATGATTACTATGAACATACTATTAAAATTACTTTTATCATACTGGTTTTATACCCAATCATGAAATTATTTATATTTAAATAGTAAACTCTACATCTCAACAAGAAATAAGAATTTAATGTTTTTCATATTATATATAAAATCAAAATTTTTCCTTAAAAATAAATAATTAAAAAAATTTCATATAAAATTTATTTAGGAGGGTGAATGTAAAACCCTGAGATCTTAAATTATTTATTACTTTAAAACCTTAAAGTGATCAAAATTTTTCAAAACACACAACATTGAATATAAAAAACTCGAAGAACATTAGATTACCATTTAAATTTAATCATAAAAATCATGTGTTAAAATAGTTGAAACAAAATTATGAAATATCAATAGGAATGAAAATCAATTTCTTTATTAATACCATATTATCAACCAAAATTTAAATAAAGTAAATAAATAAATAATTGGACTTATTTTTACATTAGAATGTGAACTTTATAAAAAAGTATTATTTTGTGTTTTTACAATGAATCACAATATATTATGTATAAAATATATTTTTGATATGAATATTATATTAAAAACTATATGATAATAATTTTTTTAAATTAGGAAATGAAGATAAAATATTTTTAAAAAATTTAATTTCCTATAAAAAATGTTATCTCTACTATTTTATATTTTAATTTCAATGATATACTACCACCTTTTAGAATTATTGTTGAATAAATAATCATTATTTTCATATTGGACATATATATTAAGATTAGTGTTTTTTTTCATTCTAAAATAATAGATTTCTAGAAGAATAGTAATTATTACATATTTTTCAAATATTGGTTCTTTGTAACATTTTCATAGTAAAAGCACGAATTAAATGTTTCTAAAACAAATTTTATATGAAGTAAAATAATTTTTAACTTAAACAAACAATTCAAAAATATTTTTTTTAATTTATAAAACCCATGAGAAGTTTTTTTTAAATTCAAATAATATTTAAATCAAAATACAGTTTTTATTCAATTATATTAAAATAATTTCTACATATTTTTGAAATAAAATAAAACAAAATGTATTTTATATTTTTTATAAAAATGATCCCAGAAATAAATAAGGTCAATTTTATTTTCTTCATAAAATTATGAATACTAAAATTTAGGATAATGAACATGAAAATAGAAACACTAATATTTAAAAAGAATTATTTAATTTAAAATGTGTTCGTTTTAATTAATAAATAAAATTAACATAACCTGCAAATAAATTTAATAAAATGGATATCACAATATTTAAATAAATTATCACTCAATGAATTGTTAACATGTCCTAAAAATGATAAAGAACACTTCATTTTAAAAAAAATACTTTTATACAAAATAGATTCTATATATAAAATATTTTAATATATGTGTTAAGAAACTATTAATTTTAAATTGAAGTATATTATATGTAAATTAAATTAGGTTTCACCACACCTAAAATTTACAATAGGGGTTATGTTTTATGTTTCTAAAAACATATGTTACTATCGTAAAAACATATCATCCCTATAATAACGAAAAAAGTAAATGTAAAATTATAAGAACAAATGACTAAAACAAGATTACATCATGAATGAAAATACTTGGTTGAATCTTTGATGACTCAATATTAACCAAAACATCATGATTTATCACATAAGGAAACAGTGAACAATATACAGTGTAAATCAATTATTGAATAATAATTGGTGTTCAAAAAGTGTTCCTTTCATCACTTATAAATGGTGACAATTAAACAAATTTCGTCGTATTTATTCATAAAAATCATCCATATTAATCAACCTAAAAATATATATATTCTTTAAAATCATATGGTGATAATTTGTTATCATAACCCTTTATTTCGATGGGGACATTCAAGAGAATGTTAACGGTCCAAAAATGTATTATTACATAATCATTTTCCTTTTCATCATTGTATTTCATTTTAAAATATACCCAAACCATTATATTATAATGACCTCAACATCATTATTATACTAATGTGTTACTATTTTAATCAATCAACACTTATTTATTACTTACCATACACTTATGTAAAGAAAAAAACATCAATATTAAGTTGAGTGGACTTCTGCTTCTATGAAGCGACATCATTAGTATTTTCCCACAACATATCCTCGTGAGTTATAAATATATATTAAGATATTAAATTTTAAATATATTATATAAATATGATGATTAACAAATAAATTCTAGTCAACCATCATTTTCCTATCATTTATTAGGAAATGAAAATGTTATTTTTCCATTGTACAGTCTACCACCTCCATTAAGTAACATATCTCATTTTTCATATCGATTTTAAATATTTATCCAAAACAATTAATATCATATAGAAAACATTAAAATAAATAATATCATTATAATTTTTCTACAATGATATTATGTCAAAAAATGAAAAACATTGTAGATGTAGTCACCCATTGAATTATGGTATGTTCATGTTTAGGTTATTATAAACACCAATTTAAACTATGCTACAAAACAGTATCATGAAATAATATTGTATGTGATATATTATTTAAATAATAAAATACTTATTTTTTTACAGTTTTATATGAGATAAATTAAATATTTAACAACTATCATTGATCAGTAAAATTTTATAAATAATGTTACCATAATTTCATTTTCATGCACACATAATAAAAGTGTAAGTAAAAAATAAATAACATATTATAATAATTTCATTATATAAAAGTAAATATCGATGAATTAGTTTCCTATGAAGTAATATAATAAAATTTTAATTATTATTCAGAATGTTTTGTGCACCTGAAAGATTAATTATGAACAAGGTAAGGGTTTGGATAACTAAATTTTCTATCATTATGTTACACACTTTATTAATTACATCTATTATTCCATGTTGTATTTGATTACCAAAAAATTGTATTATATTTCTTACTTATTTTATAGTGTAATAAGAATATTAATTATAAAATCATTATCAAATGATTCTTACCACAATAATAGTGTCACTTTGTAATTGTTTCAATAGAAAATTTTCACCCTATGAGTCATGTTTAATATAATAAATTTGGTTATGTTTAGAATGGTGTATATAATTATACATTAATATATTCTATCATGATACTCTAATAATTAATGATATTTTATTCTTTATTTAATTCATATCCTTAAAGTGGATATTGTTTTAATGTTTCAAATGTCATAATGTATTTTTTGACAGAGTTTCTATTCCCTGAGACATGTTTATGATTTCCCACCATATATTAATTTATGTCGAGTATTCAATACCCTATTGCATTAAATAATGATAAATATATTTCATTTCATGGATTTTAAATTTCATTTAATCTTTCTCGTGTTCTTTTAATTCATACATTAGAAAACTATAAGGGTTTTTGGATCTCAATTTTTCTCCATTGTGACGTGATTTATATTCACAATGTGTTTCCATTTTTTGTGTACTTATTGGCCATGGAATACCATATATATACATTCATAATATTTTAATTTATTTTGGGTATTATACTTATTTTAATCCATTACTAACTTTTTCATTCCATATCTTTTACTACTAATGGAATGATTTTTCTTTCAGTCCCTTTTATCATTTAATATTCTATTTTTTATTACATTTTGTTTGGTGAATTAAACTAGATGGAATAAAACAATTTATTTATAAATTTTTTGAAGTATATTTATAAAAAAAAATTATGTTATATTTTGTGGATATTATGTATAAGGATATCTATTTTATTTATTGGTGAAATTATTAACATTACCATATTCCCGTTGTTCAATACAATGTTAGTTTTTGGGATTTTTACATTGAAATTTATTATATTTTTTGATTTTGGAAGTAATTAACTTTAATATATATCCAATACTCTATATAGGTTTAGTTTGATGTATTTTTACATTGAAATAAATAACATTAATTAACAAAAAATAAAAAATATATATACTCATTATTGAAATATGGATGATTTTTTTTATTTGTATAAATTTTTTGTTATGTAATGTATATAACATGAATCATTTCATATTGTATAATTGTTAGAAATAATTAATGACTAGTGGGGATTGATATAGATTTCACCTCAATGAATCCATAAGACTCATGAGAAAAAATAGATATGTTATTTTTGTATATTTTAGACTAGAAAAAAATATTTCCTTCACATAAAGCCCCATGATAGGGTCATGTTGCACAATATCATGATTTAATAGCTTAGTAAATAGAATTATTTGCCAAAAATTATAAATTTCATCACTCAAAAACTAGATATTTCTATCAATGTGATATAATCATTCCCATTATTATCTATGTATATATTATTATTTTAGTTTCATTCTCCAACAGAATTATTTTTTTGATATCCAACCCCACCATAATATTTTCTCACATATTATGCCCAATTATGATATTTTGTTACCATCACTTATGTTAAATATTATTGTGTGTTTGATTTCACCGTAATTATATTTATATATTCTAATGATATGGAGAATTTTTTAGTACATTATATATATAACACAATCATATGATTAGGGAATTTGTAGGATATATTGAAAATTTATTTTTTCATGTATGAGTTAAGACACATATTTTAGAATTAAAAAAAATAAAACCTCTTTATTATTAGTAGTGGGATCCCATTACATGTTCTGGTAAGAATTAAATACCACTACATCATGTAATGTTGTCATTGTGAATGGGAAATGAGGCATATGATACAATGTAATTCTCTGACACAATATCATCACATATCATCATCCCTTTCACTGACCTTCTATTTTCATCACCACACCTCATCTTCTAAATCCTATAATCCCATCCAATCTATAAGGTGGTTGCTAGAACATTTCGTAATCGAAGGCCATGTCTTATTGACTTGAATATTTCAATACACCACCAGTCATGCATGATATAATATCTAAGGTTAATTTTGGATTTACACGTTGATTAGATATGCATTACAATAGTGTCTATTTAATTGATAAACCATTAGGTTAGTGAATTAATATGGATATTTTATTGATTAAGAAAAAATATATTTAGTGAAAACGCTATGGATTAGTCTAATGGATATGTTTATTTATAGGATAACATCCCAGTTGTTTTTAAAAATTGATATTATGTAGATATCATAGTTGTTAAATCTGAACCTAGATACTACATGTGGAGTTTGGATCTTTTATAGATGTATCATGGGGTAATTAAACTAAAAAGGGAGGATTCATTTTTAATATGATCTTCACATAGTGAATGAAAAAGAGGAATAATTTCAATACTTTTTTGACACTCCAATGGGATATATATTTTATTATCTCATATATCCATTACAAAGGATTAATTATTTTATGGATTTATGATATGATGTTTGAGAGAACAAAACATAAAGAATCCTAGATTGATAAAAGACTGATTTAGGTTGAACTGAAGGCTAATATAAAAATTCCAGTGAGTCAACCATTTTGATGTTGAATTATATTATCATGAAATTATTCTGTCATGGTTTTAATTAACCATGTTAACTCATTTTGGTTTTAGTAATGGTTGGATATTAAATGAATCAAGATACTAATTTATTGCACATAAAAATTATATTTTTCTAATTTGTATCTTTGCAGGATAAGATCTAGAGTTACAAAACCTATTATTATGAAAAACTATCAATACAGAAATATAATTTATAGTATGAACATATTTGAATACCCACACATATAAAATAATAGGTATATGGTATCTCATGGATTCTTAGGAGAAAAATATGATGATGTAATGAATATTATTTTTCAAACATGTCAAGGATATGGGAAGAAACACCAAATTTATTTCTTTAAGGAAATGATTGTTCTCAATATGTGTGATAATGAATGTCACCTTGAAAATCAATTAAAATAAATGAGAGAACCTACAAAATTTCACTACATCAATTAATAAAAATTGAACACTCTCCAAATCAATGAACTAACTAATGGACAATAGGTAATATAGTCACAATAGGCTACCTTGCCTATTGGGATAAATAAATGTATATATAATAATTGAAATTAATAATATAGTGATTCTTGACATTATATTTTTAAAAGAATTGTGACATGAATGTTGTCACCATTTATAGAATATTGAGTTATAAATAAATATGATATATTATATGAATGTTATTAAATTTTATTCATGGTTTGTTAAAATCTACATCTTATGGATCTAATACAACTTCTATTTATTTAATTTTGTACAAATAATGTAATAGACCTATTTTTAAATGAATTATTCTAATTTTCATTTTGGGAAATTTCAGTACATTTTCAAAATAAAAAATTTATCCTCAATCAATGTACGCTTTGAATATCATATGGAAGTTACTATTATCAAATTTTATTAATCCTAAGCATTAGTTTCGTAGTATATCAATTAGTTCCTAGATATGTTATAATAAATTAAACCACAAATCTTGTCAATTTTTTTGAATAAAATTATCTATTTTCCCTAGAAAAAAATAATAAAATAAAATCCCTAAATAAATTAATATTTGGATAGGGGAATATAACACCTCTTGATCATAGAAGAAATGTTACTTTAAATGTAACACCCCAAGCTTTCACGATACACTTCTCTTTGAATAGTACAACAGCGTGTGTTGTACGCAACTTCGAGTTCTAAACACACACCACAACTAATCAATGTAGCCATTATGAATAGTAATACCCACTTTTTAAAATTATAGAAATTTTATATTTCAAAATGGACTTCATTTTTGTATTCGTAATATCGAAATTATCCTAAGTTGAATTTTTTGTAATTTTCTAAGAACGTCCATTTTTTTATGAATAGTGAAAAATACTTAAAACAACTTTTTTAATCAAAATAATTTATAGTGATAAATTATACTATTTAGTGGTTTTAAAGTATAATTAGAATATATTTTTACCATTTTATCCAATGGTGTTCATTAGAATTAATTTCACTTTGAAATTGGACATAAACAATTGTTAATCTTTTGATATATATTGTTTCTTAAAAACACGCTATTTGTTGTGACAGTGGGAATTAATTATAAAATTAATTAATGCAACTTATATGTATATAATTTTGTAAAATATACATAATTTTTGAATTTGGAATATCAATTATAGCTTAGGGTGAAATTTTGGCATTGTTCTGAAAAACATCAATTTTTGATGAATAGTGAAACCACTAAGTGGTAGTTAAATAACTGATTTTTCATTTAAATGAAATATTACCACTTCTGTGATTTTATTTTCAAAAATCTGACATAGATGGTTTTCATTAGGAAGTAAAATGTGGTTCAATGGGATTAAAATAAATTTTTGGTGAATAGTAACTTTTAAGTTTAATTAATCGCGATTAAAGGTAATTAGTGAAATTTAAGGTAAAAAAAGTTTTATATAAATATTGAATGACCTTTAAACTTGTCCTACCCCTATTGGATGTGTCATGGAAGACCAAGAAAATCCATGGGTCAACTTGGGGACCCCATGGAGCCACTTTGGTAGGAAAATGACATAAATAACTTTTTATTTAATGTTAAAATTAAAAGGTCACAAACAAGAGTTGTCTTACTAAAACAATTTTTAAATGGGGTTATAAAAGTCATATTTTTGACTATAAATATTCATTAGAAATCTAAAAAGATTTCCTACATCATGATATTTGTTTTATAATTTTTATACATTAAATAAAATAAATTATTTATGACACAATGATGATGCAGTGATTACCTCATTAATTAACGATTTAAATAAAATGAAAGGATAATGTAAAATCTAAGGCATACACTTGTCAAAAACCTATTGTATGAGTATATTTAGAACCCTTATCACCTTATACTCTAAATATATCATTGTGGGGCCTTTAGAATCCAAAAAAGCATATCATAATAATGTAACATTTCATGAGTTCCAAGAGTGCCCATCCTCTCCTCTTATAAAAGGCCCCCACCACTACCACCTTATTCACACCTTCCAAGCCATTTGGCTCGGCCAACCTCTGTCCAAATACTCTCTCCACTTTCCTCTATTACTCCTAGAAGCCTCACTTTGGGTAGAACTCTTCCCAATGAAGCCTTTGGCTCAAATCAAAAAGAGTTACATGATTTTAAGGTAATGTCTTCTCTTGTGTTCTTTTATTTTATTTTTCTTCTCCAACCCCCTAAACTCTTTTATAACAACAAAAGTATCCTAAATATACTCGGATGTTGTTATATGAAGTATTTGAGCTACACTAACACACACCTACATCTAATGGTTAAAGAATATACTGTTTCTGTGGATGGCAAAATTCTACCTCACGAAATGATGATTGTTCAACACTCATATAACACCTTCAAAGGTGGCCATTGAGATGTCACTAAATTTATATATGATATATAATATGTTTATGTTTTACTTAAGCTTCTGTATTTTTCATTTATGGCATACCTTTATGGTTTCCATTATGGGTAAACGCGATATTTTCATTTTAGAAAGTGCGGACTACCGCCCCCTCAAAGTGATTTGAATCGTTAATGCCATATGTGGGATGTATAAAGGATAGAGTAAATGTTATTATACATTATATTATACTGTAATAATATTATACCTTTATATAATTATAATTTTATTCCATTAAATATGAAATAGAAATGAAAGTAGTGTTCATGCGTACGTACGGCTTACCGTCTCCATGAACGGTGCATTTCATTTCTTACCTCTAAATGTTATGTAATATTATAAATGAATGTATATACTGGATATATATGATATATATGATATATAAATCATGAATATAATTATGGATATAATGGATATTTTACCACATGAACAAAGTGTAATTATAAGAAGTTTATTTTTGACTCAAGTACCTAAGATCGAAAAAACGACCGTTATAAACTTAAATAATTACATAATGTTCATAACATGGTAATAAGCGATATAAAAGGAATAATAAACATGAAAAAGGTTCTTAAGAAATTATAAATTAACTCTAGTTTATTATTCAGGAGTTTAAAGAATGGTTGAGTCGAGTCGGACACGAGGTAATGGAACTTCTTAACCCAATTTCCATTCTTTGGGTTAATCTCCTACTTTCAAATTATGTCATGATATTATTATGTCCTATCTTGTATTTATACTTTCTTTATGTGTACATATAGTGAATACACATAATAGATATATTTTATTTAAAAATGATCTTTTTAAGGGACTTCGTCTCAATATCCATTCATGAGGCATATTTTGTTTTATACACATACTTCTTTTATACGGTGTATAAACCCCTTTGACTTCTACATTTATCCAAAAGGAATATTTTTTATACGAAGATTTTTACTAAACGACAAAAGGGAATGTTTTTGTCGTATGTATGCGGCGACAACTACTTCTCCGCCGTCGTGACAATTATTTGAGTTTCGGCTTCCTTTACAAGAAATAACTTTTTAAAATGAAAAATAAATACAAAGTTTTAATTTTCTTTAATTTTGGTATTGAAAATGGTTTCGAAAGTGTTTTAATTACATCAATGTGTTGTATTCATATCTTGTGATTGAAGTGTGGGAATCTTATGTTTCCTTTATGCATGTTTTATGTGATACAATTATGTTATGGTTTATGATATGTTTAAACCTGTTCATATGAGGAATGCATTGGACTTAATAAGTGACGGGTGGAGCCCGCTATAGCTCCTCGATGCATCGGTAGGTCTCATGAGACAAACTAGTGTCTTGGAACGAGGCCTTGATAAAATCTTATTGTAGACATAGCACGAGGCCTTGGCTACATGGTTATGATAGTCTGGCTTTATGCATTCCATCATTATGAAAGTGGTTATTGATATTGCATGTGATTATTCGACCAGTAGAATATCCATGTGAATAAGTAAATGGCATTATCTCATTTTACTTTTACCATATTATGTTTAAGTTCATGTTTAAATGTCTTTTGTTTTAGTTATACATTGCCTTAAATGTTAATGTTTATTTATGAAAGCTTCCACAATATTGTTATCCTTACAGAGCATCTGAGCTCACCCCTTTCAATGTTTTAATATTTTCCAGGATGTGAAGAAGTATTTTATGAATGACCTGAAGGGACAGTCAGAAGAGGATATGAGTGTGGGAAATGGATACTATGTTATTGTAGTTTTTCACTATATGATGTAATGTAACATTTATAAATTTATCTAGTGTATCCAAGGCTACTAAAATAATCGGTATTTCGAGAAATGATCTTTTGTGATCATGCCAATGTTACGAAGTAATGCACCGACTCTGGGTAACTGGGGTCGGGGCGTTACAGTTGGTATCAGAGGTAGTTTAGTACTAACCTTGGAAGCTATATTTAGATAAACTCTGATTAGAGCACATAGCCCGAAGATGGACTTTGAGGATTAGTATAGAAGAACTTCCTAGAATTTTGGTATTGTAGAGATGTTGGGAGTTTTCCGAGCAATACATCTCTGTCTGGATATGAGTAGGTAGAGGCGGCTCTGGCACAGATGTACCTAGGGGTAAAACCCGAAAACACCGCTTTGAGATAGACTCGAACGGGAACTGGTGCACGACAACGGGCCTTGCTACACTCTTTGTTACAACACTCCCGGGGGATATGCTTTGGATAATTATCATTTTCTTTACAAACCACTATGAAGGGTTATGAGTATATACTTCCTCAAAGAAAACATTTTTATGGACTATATCCATAAATAGTTCAATTTATGTTAAGTATATTACAAGTATGGAATTATGTATTTTGATTCATAAACTAATATAGTTTATGCCATTGTTTAGAAATGGCGCCTAGTGGAAGGAATGGAAACCGTATCAATGCACGCACTCCATTTAGGGATTGACCTCCTGCTCAAGATAATTATTGTGGAGCTGAAGATGCAACTAGTGCTGATCAACTTATTACCATACTGGGATAACTCACTCAGGTTATGAATAATAACCTTACTCGTATGGAGCACCCTGATACGCAATGTGGAGGATCAATGTTAGACCGCTTCATGAGGGAACAACCACCAACATTTAATGGGGGTACAAATCCATTAGTATCTAAGCAATGGATAAACTCCTCAGAGAAAATATTCCATGCCTTGGGGAGTAGTGAAAGGGAGAAGGTTGTCATGGAAGTCTCCCGCCTCAGTAGAGATGCCGATCAATGGTGGTCACTGATTCAAAACAAAAAGGAAGATGAATAAGTATCAAATATGGAATGGAGAGAGTTCAAAGATCTTTTCCTAGAAAAATACTTTCCACATGACCATCGAGCAGATATGGAAAGACAATTTTTGAGTTTGAGACAAAAGGAGGATGAGAATGTCGCAAAGTATGAGGCTAACTTTACAAGGTTAGAAAGGCATGCTACAGATTATATACGTAACCCAAGAAGTAATATTGATTGTTTCTTTGATGGGTTAAAACCATTTCTCCGTCGAGCTTTAGTATCACAATCCTTCTCATCATATGAAGATATTGTCTCGTGTGCTATCAAGACAGAAAAGGAATTCTCTAAGTCTTATGACAACAAAGTAAAGCAAGAGAAGAAGATAATGGTGGAACAAGAGACAGATAAAGGGGAAAAGGGAAATAAGGATTTTCCATTATGTGATAATTGTGGGAAGAATCACCTCGGTGCTTTCCTAAAAGGAATGGGAGTTTGTTATAAACGTGGAGAAAAAGGTCACCAGGCTCGTGATTGCAAGGGAAAGAAAGAGGCTATCAATGTTGAATGCTATACTTGTAGGGAAATGGGGAATTATGCAAATGAATGTCCTAAGAATCAGGGAAACTTACCTTAGAAAAGGCCAAGGGATCAAGGAAAATCTTATGCCATTAATATAATTGAAGTGGAATAATTAATGTATTGGGGCTTTTGGACTCAAGGATTATATTCTGGTTATAATAATAATGTGATATATATAAGGATTGTACTGCACTACTTGTTTTTTTTTTCATTAAGGTTTTAATATGACGAAGGTAATCATATTTTTAGTATGTGACAATAAGAGAAACTTTACATTTTTTGGGGAATCTGATGTTACAATTGATTTTGGAATTTTGAGACCTTTTAGAGAAAGTCTGTATAGAGGTATTTTGGATAACTATAAAGGTTGGAATGAATTAAGTTGAACTCTAGATAGTATTGTTTAAGGTTAAAACATTTCTGAAGATTATTTTTGGAAAAAGGATAACCTGAAGGGTGGGGCATAACCCATCGCGTCAGACAAAGTTGCAGGAATCGAACCCACAACCATAGTGCGACATGCCGTTATTACCTACCACTAGCCTACAGGAAGTCCCTGGTTATTAAAAAATAGTTTTCCTAATTTAAATGGTCTATGTTAATATTTTTAACTTTGTACAATCAGGATAAATATAATATTTTTGAAATCTATTACCTTTTGGAGTGAAAGATGGGTTAGTGGTAAAAATTTATTAAAGAATGAAAGTCTACATGACAAGTATGTATATTACCTTACGTTCTTAGTAAATCTCTAAAATAAATTCCTCAACTTTATAAAAGGTAACTTAAAACAAAAACGTTGCCGGTTAACTTTTCCAACTGGGGATTCAATGACCGTTTAACCAATCACAAGTTTGTGATTTTCTTATGGTTAACTTTCTCCTAATCCTATTTTCTACAACTCTCCATCAGACCTTAATGGTTTGTCTCTCCTCTATATCCATATTTTCATAGAATCCTAGTATGGGCTATCTCGGGTGACCTTTGTACTTCTCTTTCTTTCTTTTAATGTTATATTCTTATTAACCCTATTTCTGATGTGGGTTTTCCACAAAGGTATTTTGTATTTTCAACCTTTTATTTTCGAAGAATATTTTCTAATTGCGAGGACGCAATTTATTGAAGGAGGGGATAATGTAACACCCCAAGATTTCACGATACACTTCTCTTTGAATAATCCAGCAGCGTGTGTTGTACGCAACTTCGAGTTCTAAACACACACCACAACTAATCAATGTAGCCATTATGAATAGTAATACCCACTTTTTAAAATTATAGAAATATTATATTTCAAAATGGACTTCATTTTTGTATTCGTAATATCGAAATTATCCTAAGTTGAATTTTTTGTAATTTTCTGAGAACTTACATTTTTTATGAATAGTGAAAAATACTTAAAACAACTTTTTTAATCAAAATAATTTATAGTGATAAATTATAATATTGAGTGGTTTTAAAGTATAATTAGAATATATTTTTACCATTTTATCCAATGGTGTTCATTAGAATTAATTTCACTTTGAAATTGGACATAAACAATTGTTAATCTTTTGATATATATTGTTTCTTAAAAACATGCTATTTGTTGTGACAGCGGGAATTAATTATAAAATTAATTAATGCAACTGATATGTTTGGAATTTTTTAAAATATACATAAATTTTGAATTCGTAATATCAATTATAGCTTAGGGTGAAATTTTGGCATTGTTCTCAAAAACTTCAATTTTTGATGAATAGTGAAACCACTAAGTGGTAGTTAAATAACTGATTTTTCATTTAAATGAAATATTACCACTTCTGTTATTTTATTTTAAAAAATCTGACATACATGGTTTTCATTAGGAAATAAAATGTGGTTCAATGGGATTAAAATAAATTTTTGGTGAATAGTAACTTTTAAGTTTAATTAATCGCGATTAAAGGTAATTAGTGTAATTTAAGGTAAAAATAGTATTATATAAATATGGAATGACCTTTACACTTGTCCTACCCCTATTGTATGTGTCATGGACGACAAAGACAATCCATGGGTCAACTTGGGGACCCCATGGAGCCACTTCGGTAGGAAAATGACATAAAGAACTTTTTATTTAATGTTAAAATTAAAAGGTCACAAACAAGAGTGGTCTTACTAAAATAATTTTTAAATGGGGTTATACAAGTAATATTTTTGACTATAAATATTCACTATAAAGCTAAAAAGATTTCCTACATCATGATATTTTGATTATAATTTTTAGACATTAAATAAAATAAATTATTTATGACACAATGATGATGCAGCGATTACCTCATTAATTAACGATTTAAATAAAATAAAAGGATAATGTAAAATCTAAGGCTTATACTTGTCAAAAACCTATTGGATGAGTAGATTTAGAACCCTTATCACCTTATACTCTACATATATCATTATGGGACCATTATAATCCAAAAAACCATATCATAATAATGTAACATTTCATGAGTTCCAAGAGTTCCCATCATCTCCTCTTATAAAAGGCCCCCACCACTACCACCTTATTCACACCTTACAAGCCATTTGGCTCGTCCAAATTCTGCCCAAATACTCTCTCCACTTTCCTCTCTTACTCCTAGAATCCTCACTTTGGTCAGAACTCTTCCCAAGGAATCCTTTGTCTCAAATCAAAAAGAGTTACCCAATTTTAAGGTAATGTCTTCTTTTGTGTTCTTTTATTTTATTTTTCTTCTCCAACCCCCTAAAATCTTTTTATAACAACAAAAATATCATAAATATACTAGGATTTTGTTATAATAAGTATTTTAGCTACACTTACACACACCTACATCTAATGGTTAAAGAACATACTGTTTCTGTGGATGGCGAATTTCTGCCTCACGAAATGATGATTGTTCAACACTCATATAACACCTTAAAAGGTGGCCATTAAGATGTCACTATATTTATATATGATATATAATATGTTTATGTTTTACTTAATCTTCTGTATTTTTCATTTATGGCATACCTTTATGGTTTCCATTATGGGTAAACACGATATTTTCATTTTAGGAAGTGCGGACTACCGCCCCCTCAAAGTGATTTGAATCTTTAATGCCATATGTGGGATGTATAAAGGATGGAGTAAATGTTATTATACATTATATTATACTATAATAATATTATAACTTTATATAATTATAATTTTATTCCATTAAATATGAAATAGAAATGAAAGTAGCGTTCATGCGTACGTACGGCTTACCGTCTCCATGAACGGTGCATTTCATTTCTTACCTCTAAATGTTATGTAATATTATAAATGAATGTATATACTGGATATATATGATATATATGATATATACATCATGAATATAATTATGGATATAATGGATATTTTACCACATGAACAAAGTGTAATTATTAGAAGTTTATTTTTGACTCAAATTCCTAAGATCGACAAAACGACCGTTATAAACTTAAATAATTACATAATGTTCATAACATGGTAATAAGTGAAATAAAAGGAATAATAAACTTGAAAAAGGTTCTTAAGAAATTATAAATTAACGATAGTTTATTATTCAGGAGGTTAATGAATGGTCGAGTCAAGTCGGACATGAGGTAAGGGAACTTCTTAACCCAATTTCCATTCTTTGGGTTAATCTCCTACTTTCCAATTATGTCATGATATTATTATGTCCAATCATGTATTTATACTTTATTTATGTGTAAATATAGTGAATACACATAATAGATATATTTTATTTAAAAATGATCTTTTTAAGGGACTTCGT
The DNA here is from genome assembly GCA_963277665.1 of Viscum album. Classification (NCBI taxonomy): domain Eukaryota; kingdom Viridiplantae; phylum Streptophyta; class Magnoliopsida; order Santalales; family Viscaceae; genus Viscum; species Viscum album. The sequence goes on from CAUJRU010001159.1 coordinate 30,266, forward strand.
CTCAATCTCCATTCATTGAGGCATATTTTGTTTTATACACATACTTCTTTTATATGGTGTATAAACCCCTTTGACATTTACGTTTATCCAAAAGGAATATTTTTTATATGAAGCGTTTTACTAAATGAAAAAAGGGAATGTTTTTGTCGTACGTATGCGGCGACAATGACTTCTCCACCGTCATGACCATTATTTGAGTTTCGGCTTCCTTTACAAGCCATAACTTTTTAAAATGAAAAATAAATACAACGTTTTAATTTTCTTTAATTTTGGTATTGAAAATGGTTTTGAAAGTGTTTTTATTACATCAATGTGTTGTATTGATATCTTGTGATTGAAGTGTGGGAATCTTATGTTTCCTTTATGCATGTTTTATGTGATACAATTATGTTATGGTTTATGGTATGTTTAAACCTGTTCATATGAGGAATGCATTGGACTTAATAAGTGACGGGTGGAGCCTGCTATAGCTCCTCGATGCATCGGTAGTTCTCATGAGACAAACTAGTGTCTTGGCACGAGGCCTTGACAAAATCTTATTGTAGACTTGGCACGAGGCCTTGGCTACGTGGTTATGATAGTCTGGCATCATGCATTCCATCATTATGAAAGTGGTTATTGATATTGCATGTGATTATTCAACAAGTAGAATATCCATGTGAATAAGTAGATGGAATTATCTCATTTCACTTTTGCCATATTATGTTGAAGTTCATGTTTAAAAGGCTTTTGTTTTATTTATACATTGCCTTAAATGTTAATGTTTATTTATGAAAGCTTTCGCAATATTGTTATCCTTACTGAGCATCTGAGCTCACCCCTTTCAATGTTTTAATATTTTCCAGGATGTGAAGAAGTATTTTATGAATGACCTGCAGGGATAGTCAGAAGAGGATATGAGTGTGGGAAATGGATACTATGTTATTATAGTTTTTCACTTTATGATGTAATGTAACATTTCTGAATGTATCTAGTGTTTCCAAGGCTACTAATATAATCGGTCTTTCGAGACATGATATTTTGTGATCATACCAATGTTACGAAGTAATGCACCGACTCTGGGTAACTGGGGTCAGGGCGTTACATTAAAAACCAAATGCGTTCAATAATTTTTTTCACATGCATCATTGAATCAGAAGGAACTGTAAAATGTTAAATAGCCTAAAATATGTAATGGTAGAAATGAAAGGACACAAATAAATAAAACTAAATTATGTAATACATTTAAATATATAAAAAAATCATTATTCATATAAAGTAAATTATGAAAATTTAATTAGTGTATATAAATGTATATTATTATTTGTTTATGGTTTAAAATGTAACCTTGAATTTTTTGGGTTTATGTCTTTGTTTAAGAATGAAATAATGTAATTGTTAAAATATTTATTTATACTCATAATTTACTAAAACCAATTATATTATTATGTTATTAAATGTGAATAATTATTGATTAAACATCTGATAGTGTAATTGTCTTATAAAAATAGTTTAACCATTTCATTTTTTATTTTAATATTAACTTCTTAATATATTAAAATTTAACCTGAATAAACACACGTAGTATTTCTATTCATCTTTTTAATATTATTTTTAATATTAATATTTCATAATTTTATAAAATAAATATTTTTAGGTTAATAGTAGGAAAAAATTTCTTGTAAATACCAACCCTTTTATAAAACTATCATTATAAAAATGGATTAAAATTCATTACAACCATTTTTATACAAAATTTTATATTTTAAAATTAAAAAAATCATTAAAATATACTTTGACTAATTAAAAAACAAACTCTTGTTTAATGTTTTGGAAACTCTGGCAATATTATATTCTAAAAAATATTTTTATAAAATTATATTAAAATTTTGTTTTCATAACATGTTGAAATAAAATTGAAATGATATATTTAATATTAATATAAAAATTATAATATTATATAACAAGGTTACTTTAATTTTTTTCTATTAATGTATGATAACTAAGATTAATTATAATAACTATCATAATTCAAAAAGTTCTATTTTTAAAGAATTTATTCATAATGTTTTTTAATTTTTATCTAAGAAAAAAAATTAATCTATATTAATAACACAATATGTAATAATTTTCATAGATATATATAATTTTTTTTCAATAATTTAATTGGTAATCAATACAAATTCAGATTAAGAACCCTTAATGGATATTATAGAGGGTGATCGTGAATTCCTTAAGGTGTAAACCAAATTGGGATACTGTAGAATATAGAGATATTGAACTATGGATACCATATTCACTAGAACATTTGAGTTTTTGGAAGGAATCATCCTGGTGGCATACTAATTTTCACTACCATAGAGATACAATGATATTCATGGAATTTTCCATGTGTTGTAGCCTCAGAAGTATAACCCTGACCCTTATCATGTAATCGTTGTGGGTGAGGAAATTCTTGAGACCAATGTTTCCCTTTTGGAGAATTCAATACATCTGTTGGATTGTAGTGTTATTGTGTTTCGTGGAATGACCCAGTCGATAGTCCGTGTTTTGTGGCCACATGGCTATGTTTTGGAGGGAACTATGGAGACATAAGCAGTTATTCGGGCTCATTATCCCAATAATTTGGAATCATATTCATAGAAAATATAGGGAATGATACACTATAAAAATTGAAAAAACATTATCTATTCTTTCCCACTCACTAAGAATAACACAAGAACGTTTTTCATGTGTTCATAGAATTACCAAACCCATAATGAGACATATCAGATTTGTCACCACCACCAAACACTAATTCTTATAAGGATGTAATGAAGAATAAATGGGACATTTATAATATAGCAATGAATATGATGTGATAAATTATAATCCACCTTCATTTCTTCTCATTCTCCTTTAAATGAAAATGTTAATTGTTCATTGTTTGTGCTACTACTTCAACGATGTAAATTTTTTAAATTTTAATGATGATATTAAAATTTAAAAAAATTAATTAATTATTTTTAAAAAAATATAATAATACATAAATAATGTATGATATATTCTATTATAATTAAATTAGTTAAAAATAACAATTTCATTAAAAAACACATCCACTAAATTATGTAAATTTCATTTTCGGGTCAGTTATACCTCTGACTTCAAAAATGATATACATGTATATAATTGATAAATTTCATAAAGTAAATACTAATATGATTATAATTAAATAAGAAAAAATTAATTTCAATAAAGATCTGTACTGGTGATATTAAGTATTTACCTATCATTCTCAATTACTAAAATTAACGAAACAATCTGACGCCTACGTAATTTTCAAGAAAACATAAGAACAACTATAAAATAAATATATCGAATATGATAATAAATATTATATATTAGATTAAATATTCAAAATTTATATTCATAATATGATATGAAATAATGTAAATTTAATTATAAATGATGTCAAACCCATGCATAGAAGGAATGATGAACAAGGTAAGGGTTTGGGTGAACTAAATTTTGTTCCATTGAGTTGTATTTTTTTATTTAAATAATCTGGTCCATTTTTTATTTATTATACATAATTAATTATTTGTATTATATTTCATCCTTTATTTTTCTGAAACCTAAAATTATTCCTTACGACCTCATTCTCAAATGATTCATACTTTAATTATTATGTTACATGTAAGGCTTCTTGCCTTAAATATTAATCCCTTGATATATATTTCCTATTATGCCCAATGTTTTTTTATAATGGTGTATCTAATATCTAGTTAATATTTTTTCATGTTATTCAAATCACGCATGATATTTGATGTTTCATTAGAAAAATATCATTCAACTGGTTTTTATTTTAAGGGTTTTAATTTCCAAAGGGAATATTTACCTCATTTTAAATTCTCGGAGTCATGTATAATATCTCACACCACCATTAAATTTATATGAAGAATATGTTTCCCAATAACCATAACATATATATTATATATTTAATTTACATTAATATTAATTCTAAGAAATTCCTCTAATTTTTGTTTTACTCTTACTCAACCATTACTATAAGGGATTTTTCATCTAATTTTTTTTCATTATGATATAATTTTACATCAGTAATCATTTCCATTTGTGGTGTATATATATTGGTCATGGATTACCATATAAATAATCTAAAAATATTTTCTATTAGAGTAAAAATTATTTATAAATTCATTAATACCCTTGTCTTGCAAACACATCATTTATTAAATTTAATATTTTTCATCCAATTCCATTCTTATATGAATACCCTATTTTTTCATTATATTATTTTTAGGGAATTATACTATATTACATACATCAATTTATTTTGAAAATAAATAAATTAACCATGTACAATTACACTATTTGGGGTTAAATTAAGAGATTCATTCGAATATTTTTATCCAATTTGTTGATTGGGGATATTATTGACATAATCATATAACCCTTACACTATATAGTGTTAGTTTTTGGTATTCTTACATTGGATGATATTACCTTTATAGATTGGGAAAATTTTTGACATAAAAATAACCCTTTACTCAATATAGTGGTAGATTAAAGGATTATTTAATGGAATTATTTTAAATTTATTAGATAAATTTTGAAAAATTTTATATAGATTATTCCAATGAGGTTTTTATTTGATTACTAATGAATATCAGTTAAGTGTTATATATATTATTCAATACATCATATGATGAATCCATAAGTCATAAATTGCGATGGGTGAGGCCCTATAAAGATAGTACCTCAATGGATCAATATGTATCATGAAACAAACTAGTTTGGGTCTTGGGTTATGGCTTCTTAGGAAAAAATATTTATTGGAAATAAGTCCATAAGGTAAGATTAGGATATTTATTTTCTTTAATTCATGTATAAGGGCATGCAATTAGTTGTCCAACATTAATCATGTCATTACTAATGGACCAGTAATTGTTATCTACGTGATAATTTCATTTTTATTATTATAAATTGATATATTATTCTTTTAGTTTCATAATATTTTTTTTAATTTATATTAATTTCATATAATATATGGTCATATTATTCTCTATTATGATCATTGATTGATATCACATACATTTACACATACTTTTTGTTTGAGCTCCCCCTTAATATTGTTCAATTTTCCCATGTAATGAATTTGTGTATTAAATTTTATATGTCTAATATAATATCATATATGGAGAGTTTATGGGAGATGATGGAAAATTATAATATATTATGTTGTTTGTTATATAGTTGCTTAAATTTCTATTTAATGAGAAAGGAATGGGATTTTTTATTTTATTATTTTTCTTAACACTCTAAAACTCTACAAATAAAATATCCTTTGAATGTATTTGACTCAATATTTAATAGTGATATTGTAATTATTTATTTTTAAAATTATTTATCATTAGATGATTTCCAATCATCTATTTAAAACGTGTTATTATTTTCCTTGAATTGTAGGAGTGCACTTTTAAGGAATCATATTGATGCACTAACATCTATGCGATTAAATTAGATGATGTCAACCAGTGTTTTGGAGAGATATTGTAACTGGTCATGGTATTTTCTATACCTAGTTATATATTATATATATATATTGAAGAATAATGTGATTCTGAGTGAGTGAGAGATTTTAAATATAGTCGAGATAATTCCCATGGTACAAAATACATTATATAGTACAGAATATATGGATCATGATAATAAATAGAGACCTCAAGGAGTAGGTTCCCATTATAGGTTTGATCCATATAAAAAACACTTGTACTAACTTTAATTTAACTTCTATATTAATTTTTTTTGTTTTTTGGGTGATAGTTATATAGATTCACTCATATTAATAGGTAATTGGAGTTCAGATTTTTTTTAGCAGTATTTTGATAGGGTAAAGATGTCAGTGGATTAGAATTACATAAATAATAATCCACCCCAGTATCACCACTTCTATTGTTAATGCAAATGAACATTTCAATATCTAAAATGGTATTAGATAAAACCTGATTACTCTTGATGGAATTATTTTTCAGTTTAAATTTTATTAAATAATATTTTGTTAATATTATAAGATTTTTTAAAATAATCGCATATTAATGTTTTATTCATATTTCTAAAAAAAGATTTTTATTTTTCAATACTCTAAAAATTATTGGAATACTATAGATAATAATATTTGTTTGATATCAAATGTGAACATGGAATCACAACTACCCAAATATACTTAATTAGGATTGTGTGTATTAAAATATATTATAATTGATTACACTAAATAATAAGGTTCATGTTATATAGAATATGAGTAGTTCTCGGATGATGAATAACATAGTGATTTTTTATGATGTTAAGGATCATTATAAAATGGTTCATATTAAAGTTGTCACAGAAATGTATATAAACATTAATGGAATTACAGATAAAAAACCACAACTAGATTTTAATGTACATACTACGGATGATACAATGTATAAGAATATATAAATGTTTATCACTCTATAAAATTTATTGAAGATAAAAAATAATATTTATTACTTTGAAATGGTTGATTTTATTTCATTAGTATAGAACCATAGAGGGATGATTTTGAGAATCTTTTGTTTGAGAAATATATTTAAAAAAGTGAGTCATGCATTGGAAAAACTAAAATTTTATCTATAATTTCTAAAGATATATAACTGGTACAAGACTTCCCTGATAAATATTTGTAATTTTGTGAGAGGTTCTATTAAAATGGTTGACCCTAAAGAAATAGATTTTTTATAGATGGTTAAAAATTTGTAGTCATATTTCTCTCAAATGTATAACTATTTCACCAAGACAAACAGAGTAATTAATAAAAAAGGGAAGGAACTAGTGACTCTAAGTACCAGGATAGATGGAATAGAAAGGAATCCTAAAAAATTAAGTATAAAAAATATCATAATAATTTAATAATTTTATAGATTGAAATGTTAGAGTTGACAATGATGATGGAAGGACCACAAAAAGGAAATTTTCATTGATTGATAAATTAGAGAAGCTTATTCTATTTGAGAAGAAATATTAAGAATTAGTGAATTCAATTCATCCCAAATATAATTATTTTTGAAAAATAAATTGTGTAGCTATCATGAAGAGATATAATAATTTTTGAGTTTAAGGTAAAACTATATCTTTATTCAGATATAAGTATCATCCCTATATCTGATATTAAGATTCGTATGGAGACTCAAATTATTATCATTATTTCCTATTTTTACTATATTATAGAGTTAATGTATGGTGGATCCTCAAAAGGGAGAAACAACTCAATTTTTTTAAGATCATATTACACAAAATATCCATCATGGAGTAATTTAATATTTTCTCCTTGCAACACATTATTTTCATTAGCTCCAACGATATGAGGCATCAAATATTACAATATTTTTTTAATAATTATTTTTGAAATTATTATTGTCCATAATGATGTATATTAGTTAGAATACCTTGTGATAATGATATTAAATAGGTTAATTATTGAGTGCTTTGTCTTATTTTTAAATTTTAAATTTTAGATAGTCTTTACAAAACTAAATATTAATTTATGTTGGCCAATCTCCCATCCATTTTTGAATTTCATTAATTTTTCTATTATGTGGTTGTGGATATTAAATTGAAAAAAATGAAATGGGGGAAAAGGTTCAAATAATTTAATCTTTTTATGTTATTCTTTCTGTTGAGTAAAATTTTATAAAATTTATTTATTTTTTATACAACCACTATGATGGGAATTCAGGGTTAACATCATATGATAGAGAGTTCGTGGAAACATTTCTCATATATAATGATATATTTTATTTTCTATACTGATAATTTATCACATAATATTAGAGTATATTATTCTATGGATTAGTGATAAATGTTGTTTGATTGCACCTTTCTCTCATGGGAAATTGAATAATTCTATAAAAAAGTGGGAGAAGACATAATGAGGGGGAACAAAGGCACAAAGATTATTTTCAAATAATGAATTTTGAATACATGACAATACCTTCCCTTAAAATATAACCTTTGAATTTATTTTAAATATGGTGGAGAATAAAAACATTGAATTTATAACAGAGATTTTTATTGTAATCAAATCGACATGTAATGATTAAAGTTCCTAAATATATTAATGGTGATGATGTTACATTTCCTGTCAATAGTATTGTCTAATATAAATTCAATGTTCTTAAAACATGGGAGGGGGAATAAGATCCAAGTTATGATTATAAATGAACTAACTATAAAAAAATGTGTAAAAAAGTTTATATAATTTTTTTGTTGGATTCCTATAAATCAAATGATTTTATAGCTAATATTTACAGAAACGAATGACATGTACTGATGGTTGTGATAAGAACTATCCACAACATATTCTAGTGATATGGAGATGCTGGATAAAATAAATCAAATTAATTTATAATAAAAATAATGATTTTTCTTTGAAAATCCCTAATAATCAATCTATTATGTATTTATCCCGATGGATGTTGTATTCAGTGATGATTATCTCTTGAATGACGTTTATTATAAGTCTAAATTGATAACGAAATATATTGAAATAAATGTTTCATTTAAAGACTCAATTTAGAGGTTATATTCTATAAGAAAACCGTGAAATGGTGGGACATTATTTTTGGATGGTTACAAAATTTATAAATGTATTTGAATTTTTTTAGAGGCTGAAAGAACACAGAATATGGTGAATAAATTAAGAGTTTATTTGATGAATTTTTTAATTCTAGATGTCAATGTATAATTTCATAAAATCCACATAGATAATGTATTTTATTTATTTATGATTTTAGATGATTTATTAATACATCGGGTTACATTGTAAGACTTGTTATGTATTTTAAAAGACATAATATTTTAGGATATGAATGAAAAATAAAAAATGGTTTAATAATAATTAATTATTTAAATTACTTATTTATTATTCAAATAACTGTAGGATAATTTTTTAAGTATTTCAATATTGTATAATACATACATGATTATTTCCCAACATTTTGTCTCATGAGTCATAAAATTGACTATATTTTATTTTTTGAGGCATGATATGAATTTTTGTAGATATTATTAGACTTTATATGTCATAAAAAAATACCATAAAAAATTCCGTAAAACTTATCATTCATTTTATATTTTGAAATTCATTATTTTTTATATTATAATATAAAAAATATAGTAATGATTTAGAAATTTAATTCTACCATATCAGTTTTTGAATATTTTTCAATAGTTTCTAAATCTTGAGAAATATAATTTTTAGTATAAAAATTATAAAAGGCATGGAAATGAAATGTGTTATGGAAATGCGAACATGTTAATTCGAAAATATTAATTGTATTTTTTAGAAAAGTGATTTCTTCTAATAAGATATATTTCATATTAAATATTTATAGAAATTTAATTCATTCAATATTTTAATAATTATTTTGTATATTATAAATCATGACTAGTTTTTTATTTATAAAAAGTTACTGAAATGGAATTCTTCGGACCATGGAGAATAATATCAATGATATGATAAACCAATGAAATAAAATTCATTTAAAATGAGGATATTAAGGAATAAATATATGTCTAAATTAAATATGATGATTTTTAAAATATTACTAATGGATTTATTTATCAAAAATTGGTTTCCATTTCATTAAGATAAATAAGTAGATCATTCATTTATAATATATATAAATTAAAATGTATGTTGATTTTGGATGTTCATTAATTGTCATGATATTGAAGAAATAATGAATTCAATAGTAGAAATATCTTTTTATTCTATTTATATTATAATAAAACTGATTTCTTTAATTAGTATTTTATGAAATTTGTTTTTAATAATCATATTTGGTCACTAGAATGAAAGAAAATTAGTAAATATTTGTTTTCGAAAAAATTCTGAAAGAAAAGATAAAAGGGTGTTCTAAGAAAATCACTGGGGGATATTGGTTTAATGTGAAGCAATATCCAGAGATTGTGAGAATATTACCTTTTTATTATATTTAGGAAAATGAGTTATAGAATCATGGAATTAAGATTAATTTGATTTTTATTCATAATATATATATATTATGATTTGACTGTACATATTTTTGGGAAAAATATATAGAAATGCAATCTCTATGGAAAAAATGAAGGATATGTATATGAAGAGAAAACATGATACTTAATTAAAAAAATAACACTATATATATTAAATATGAAGAAGAATATGATGAAATTTCAATTAAGATGATTTTGTTAGACAAATGTTTTTCAAGAAGAAGAAGAAGGGGAATATGGTCTAGAGACTACAACCAATGATACACAGTATTTTAAAAGGCCAAGACAATATAATACTAAATTAGAAAAGGAGTTGATAAAGGATATTATTCATTAATTAAAACTTTTAATTCATTATTACTTGTGATAATAGATGACTAAATTGTTAGATTCTTGTAATAAAATTCTTTCAATGATAATAATTTCTGTTATTTGTGTAATCCATATTTTATAACATTTGTTTGACTATCAAAGGTAGTTGAAAAATATTATGATGAATAATATCTATTTAATTGATATAGGGACATCATTTTCGACAAATAAGATTATGATCACTTGTTCTTGAGGGAGAAATTATAATTATAAATGTGATGTTGTGTTCCTTGGTGATATATTTTAAATGCTTGAAAAAATAGTTTGTTGTTTTGGGACTACAAGATCCACTATGGGATCATGATGATACCCATTATACCACATGAATTATTCAATTGAGATCCCATGGAACATGATAAAAAACATTAAGTCAATGAGTAGGTTTTATAAGAAGGGGTCTATCCATTTAAAATCATTTTTTGTTGATTTATTATTTCCATTCCATATTTCATGTGGTTTCTGTGTGTTGGATAATGGATAAAGAATGAATTTATATGATAATAAGTAATGGGGTTTTAGATATTTATATAATTATTTTAAACTAAAAAAACATTATGTGGATAATGTTCATTAGAAAATTATTCATACCTGACATCCCCTAACATAGGTGACTACCCATGATCCTTTGGGAACCCATGGGATAATAAACTATTTCCCATGGTGATAATTTTCCTTCAAATAATTTATAGTTATTTTTAATATTATACACAAATCAATTCCTAAAATTAATGAAACTGGAATATGAATTATACTAGTTAGTCCTTCCATGATTATTTTAGGGCATTGATTTAATGAATTTAAATATTTATTTCAGTTCGCATGAAATATCACATTAATTATTATGTAATGATACATAATTTGTAAAAAATTATTTACATAAATATTTTAAGATATAGAATCTCCTAGTTTATTAAAGCTTTATTAATATGTTATTAAATAATATTTAAATATACCTTTACCTATATAGTCTTTAGAATAGTAAAATTTAATATTAAATTGTTCCTTAAAATTTTTCATTTACGTTAATGGTTCAAATATTCATGCGTATTTATGGATTTTATTCTTAAAATGATGTAAATGATTACTCTATCATGATAAAGATAACATAGTCTCCTTCCGATCATTCTAAGGATTTTCCCTTAGCGATTGAAATGAGTTCAGGAACATGAGTGGTGGTCCGAGTAGGGGCCATGGTGAATTGTAATAGGTTGAATGCATGGGACATTGACGAGGTTTTGGTAGTTTCTTGGGGTGAGAAAATCATAGGAATGTGGTAGGGTAATTGGAAGTTGATTAATGATCTAGTAACTTATGAAATATCAATTAAATGAGATAGTTTCTATAAGTTATGAAATTTTTCAATGAAGAATCCCTATTACATTACAAAATTATGGCGTGCTCATTGAAATTATTATTATCATTGAAAACTTTTCCTTTAAACAATACAATGGGTGGTTACTACTAGATCCATCATTTGTTTTAGTTTTGGTGGGTATGGTGTTGGGATAGAGTATTGAATAAGATGATGGAAGAGTATCATGGGCGAGGCTACGCGAGAATAACGGTGTCGTTTTTGGAGATAAAGTTGTGGATTACTGATTTTTGTAGTTGGATGAGTGGGATAATACATAGTTTTTAGTCCTAAATATTATTATTTTTGGATATGTATATGGTTTGTCTCAACTATGAAAATGGGGCATGGTATGACTATTTTATTTTGGGATTGTGATGGTTATTATAGTTCTAGTGCTTTTATAGTTTATAGTTGTGATAGTTTATGGTTAAGATGACTATTAGGTGATATTTTAGTTCTTAATTATTTAATTTCTCATTTAGGTTCAGATTTCTTAAGGTTCCCTTATTTATTAAGTTTATGGAGGTGTCTCCTATTATTAACAGATTATATGGTATTTATTTTATCTTCTGATAAGGATTATATTGGTTAATTATAAATATCCAATGATCATATAAATAGAAACCAAAATGTGGTTGATGGAAATCTATTCGTATTCTTGAATCAATGGAATCCGTAATGGTTTTCATATGATAGTTTCTATCCTAGGTACTCTAGTTCATGTGAAAATGGTCACAATACATATGAGAAAGTGACAAAAATATCCAAAATTTTATGTTGCCGCGATTTGTGTGATGATGATAGCTCGAGGGGTTAAATATGAATTTTTTATTTTGATTTATTTTTTATGGTTGTGAATTTTTTTATTTGTATTTTATATTTCATAGTGTTTTTATATGTATGTGTTTTTAGTGTTCCCTCCCAACAAATGTAATGAATTCTATACAAAAATTGATTTTATTTTGGAATTTCTTTTAGGTTTTTGTTTCCTTAAAAAAACTTAAAATTATTTAGTTGAGAAAATAATGGAGTTCAACATATCCTTTTTAGGGAAATTTAATTTTATTTTAAAATTATTTGGTAGAGGTAATAATATCATGCCTTACTACATTATTGTAAATATTACATAAAAATGAACTCATACAATGTTAAACGAAGTGGAAAATCATGAACGACATGGAAGGACATTTTTGAACATCCAAAATTTCATATATAATTCCCAAATGTATTATATTCTATGAAAATGGATGATCCAATGGTAAAAAAATAAAATATAATTCCTAATAACCTTATTGGTTAGTATTACCTTCCTATAAGTTATGTAATGGTTTCAATGGATTGACATTTTATTTGAATATGTTAAATTTTCTTACGGAATCATTGAAAAGGTAGGCACATTTATACAAATAAATGATGGTAGAAGATAGAAGGATCCTGTTATAGAGTATGGAAAAGATTGGGGTATGAATAATAGGGTTACTCATTGGTGTAGATGAGAGGTTAAGCAGAATACAGTCATGATGAGATCTTATAGGTGAGTCAGGGTAATGGTATTTCAAATTCCCATCATTTAAGGAGGAATCCCAGGTGATGTAAATAGTTTGGTTTCCTAGAAATAATTAATCAAACATTACATATAACTATATTTCATGTCACCTATATGGTTAGTATGAATATATTATATGGTTCTTCCTATAAATATTGTTTGGAGTAGCTGGACAATTACTATAGTGAGTAATTCTCTATAGGTTTTCTTTGACCCATAATTTAATCGGGGCATCCACCCAAACGTAAAATTATCTAGTGGAGGAGGCCACCATTAAATCTGCACTGGTTTGTTTAGAATTTTTTCACCTTGGAAAAACTATTTAACCTACTATCCACATTAGTATTTGATCTATGGGTAGAATGTATTAAATGAGATTATCAATTTTTTAGGTTATCTACCATTGAGGTACTACCATAATCATATATTTTTTGTATTTACCTTTTTGGATATATGTTTTTCCATATCACGATCACCTAGTTACTCTTTTAGATTTTTTAACTGTTTTGGTTTTTTTCCATTTCACATTGAGTTTGAAGGTGATTAATAATCACATTTTTTACTCAACCTTAAGTTGTCCTTTTCTCGTGAAGAATATATTCATTATTATAATACAAGAACTAGTAGTCTTATGGTTTCACATTTCTTTGGTTAGTATATATGTATATTACATTGAAAAAATTCATAGTGGAATATAAGTGTAATATATTATCAGTTATTAAAGGGTGAAATTTACCAAAATGAATGTTTTAAAATAAATGGATTACACTTTAACCAAATTTTTATGCATGTTTTAATAGTTTTTTCCTTAAATTCTTTCTTTTGGGGATTTAAATTTCACATTTACAAAAAAAAATTTATAGTGTTCTCTAAAATAATATATTTATACGGAATAATATATTTTTCAATTCACTCTAATAATTGGAAATTTATATCCAAAATGGTTTGAATTAAAATTATCATCCAAATTGTGGTAAACTAATAGTTTAAGGGTAGTTACCTTAAAAATATATGTTTATATATTTGTTTTAAAAAATATAGGTTTCTGTAAATAAATAAAATCACATTTCCGGAATGTTATCATATTGTTCTCTTAATATAGGTTTTTAAAAATAATATTATTATTTAATTGAATGATTTTATTGAGAAAGTATGGTTACATTTTTGTATATTCCAATAATTTCTATTTAGGAAATAATATATGTTTTATTAATTGTATGGTTTATATTTCTAGGAGGTAGTATAGGAAATTGATCTGGAATGTGGTGTGTTAGGGCTATATAGGGTTTTCTACCCTATGTGGTTGTGATAGCAGGTGTACATCGGGTTTCCAATTTACTACTAATGAAATCCTAGTGTACATAAAAGTGGGGTAATTACCACTAAGTTACCTCCAATTTTTATTTTCACTTTTAGAGAGCTGGTGGATATTATTCTCCCTATATAATTATGTTAAACTTTTCAGTGAATCTTAATATTATAACGATATGAATTGTAATAAATAAAATTCCCCTTATGATTTAATTTAATTTCTTATATATTATGGATATAAAAAACACACACACATGTTTGGTTTTATTATTTTTTTATCATATTTAATTGATATTTAATCATATTTATCATTAATAATATAGTAATTGAACAGTGATCACATGATTAGTATAAAATATAGGATTTTAACAAAACCAATGGATAGTGAAAAAGGATGTTATGACCTCAACCACTAGTATCATACCAAATAAAGATCAATTATTAGTTTTTAAGAGGGATATAACATCAGTGGATTTTTCACTTGACCAATCCCATGAAGAGGTCTTACAACTTAAGAATGAGAGAAACTGTTTATTCGAGAAATTCAAACTTCTTGAGATCGCTGCCCAATCCATATACACCGAAGGTCCAAATGAAAGTGTCACAATCACATACCTCACTTTTAAGGAATTTTGTTAATATTAATGTGATATGTTTAAAGACCATAGATATATTAATATGTACATAATTGTTTCCATATTGTTGAATATATTTTCATTCTATTATTATCACATATTAAATTTAATTTTAATATTGATAAAAATATTGTCAATATTCAAATTCTGTGAATGAATTAATTTTGGCGCATTAATGGATTTTAGAAATAAACAATATTTTAATAAAAAAATATTATTTATAAAATTATTAGATATAAATTATCATATAATTTTTATAAGGGTTCAAAACCGTTATAGTTAAAAGCCCATCATTTCCCAATAAGTAAAGATTTTTAATTTAAAATTGTAAATGAATATATTTCAAAAACAATTTAGAGAACTACAATATTATTTTTGGAATAATAATTTATATATTATAAAATTATAGATTTTTCATAATTTTAGGATGCAATCATCTTTTCTGGAAAAAATTAAATACAATTTAAATTTATTGTGTGAATTATTGCATCATAATGACTTAAATGGGGTGTAGTAAATAAAAAAGGGGATACACGACCAAATATATGTTTTAAAATTACTATAATTTAATTTTATGTAAATTTTATTTGTTTTATGTGGACATTATGGATCTTCCAAAACAAATAATATATTTTTTGGTTTTCAAATCATTTCATAAGAGTGTGAATCACATCCACAAAATAAAAGTTATTATTTTATTATGTTCAACTCATGGAATTATTAAATATTGAAAATCAATTCAATTTGGATGAAATCATGTGATAAAAGGATATTTTTTGGTTTTTTTATTTTATTATACAGACTCCAAAACCTATGCTTGATAAATGATAGAGAATTCCCCACTAATTTTGAATATAAACCCGCCACAATTTTATTTCTCTTCAATAAAAATATTTTGATCCTAACATTAATCTACCTTCCCCTTTCTAGAGACCACATATCATGCCCTAAATATTTCAAGAAGAACTTCTTAGTCATTTTTTGTCACACCCTCAGGGTAAGGGATTCACTCCGAACCTCTAATTTTTCCTTCCGGTTATTATTATCTCAACATACACCAATTAAATTCTTAGTTATTCACTTTCGCATCCTAAATTATAATTTTATGTTCAAAATATATGTACCTAAATCATTTTTTCATTCTTTGATGATGACATAAAAGTTTTATAAGGTCCCCTTTTCAATTACACTTAATAGGTAAGCCCGAGTAAAGGGAACATCCAAATTTCTTACCCCACTTCAAGTATACAGGAAAATATTTTTAATATTTTTGTTTATAAAATCAATATTTTCCTCATGAAAAACTATATTATTGAAATTCTGCATTTATGAAAATAATTATTCCTTTTCCACTTTAAATACTCTTTTATATTTCCTTTTAAACCACACAAATGTGCTTCATTTCTAAATATTATTAAACATGATTTTTAAATGTTTCCACTTCAGTTTGACAACATTTACCATTATTTATGCCTATTTACCATATTTATATATATTTTATATTTAAAAATAATATTTTGGGGCAAACATTATGATATTACTATTTATTATGCCTTATGACTGGATTACGAATCCCATTTTTTTGATCGGTAACCCTTATAATTATACTGTATGATTTATTCTTCATATGGAACACATATATAAAAATATGTTATTATGGGAGAGTCTAGTAACTGATCCAATTAATTGGTTAATTTTTGGACTCATGATATGCCATGTTGGGACATGGAGTAAACCTGATTCTTTTATGTGATTTTACCACCATGGGGTTATGGAAGTAATCTTTGACCAATGTTAATGATCAAATATTTAATGTTTCCTCCAAATTTCTGAAGTAGCCTTTACGTTATCATGATATATCATTCCTCATTATTCATGATTATGATTCGCACTCCTTTTATTCTCCATTTTTATACATATTCTTTAACAAGTATTGCATTATTCTTGTTATGACATGTTTATTCCCATAATAGACTTTATAGCACACCCATTTCTTCTATATAGCCCTAGGTTATCCAATTACATTATATGTTTGATCATGTTAAGGATGTTTTCACTAAATTTTATGTTTTTTTGTTCGAATTTGTTATTTAATATACCGGATTACCAAATCCAATTGACTTCTTTATCATCTATGTTTTATTAATTGAAACCGTATGTAATAAATCAGGCATTAATGTGAAATAATGACCATGGATATTCTATATACGATTATCTACAGAGTTATACACTATTATAAGGGATCCATCATCATATTTAGTAATAATGTTTCTTCTATTATAATATACATTGTTTCCTCCAGTAACAATTGTTAATGGGGTTTTAGGTCCTCATATTTTTTAATGGTTATTTTAAATCATAAAATTAATTTAAAATGTCTCTATACTCATCTATAAATAGATTATTCAATATCTTAATATTCTAATATTTTTATTTTTATACATTTATTATGTTTTCCAATTCGTGTTTCACATCTGTGATACTCATTTATGTTGGTATTTATCATATGAAATATATAAATTATATTTTTTGATATTTTTCTTATTGTAACTCATTTATATACTAATTGAGTTTTGGTTGTGTTATATTTAAGGTTTTATATCAATGAATTATATTTCTATATCATAAAACTTATGAAATTGTGATGTGAATTCATATCCTGATTTTTTTTAATAAAAATATATGATAACTATAGAAAATTATATATTGTATTATTTTAAAATTCAAATATTTTTGTTATATCCTTTGGAGGGGATTTTGGTTTACGTATTTATATCTTATATAAATACATAAGATATATTGAGATGTATTGTTTTGAAAAATAAAATAAAACTACCTATATATGTATGATTTTTTATTTAGAATATGTATGATATTATTAGAAGATAGTCTTAAAATTTTGTTTAGGAAAATCTATACATAAAAAAGTTCTCTTTATACATAATATATATTAGATATGTGAAAGACCAATAACATATTTTAAAGAGGCATTGGAATGTGTGTGATATTTGATATGACATGTATTATATTATTCATGGGTGATGTGAGAAGTGTCTTTTTATCCGTATCCATTGAAGGATAAAAAATATAATTTTTCCCACGCATACATGAGATATGTAATATAATTTTAATGGGGGAATGGATGCCAAATATTTTTTTTAATTATGTAAATTCCATGTGTTAATAATATGCTAGGTTTCATTTCCAATGTAATTTGAACACTAGTATGTTTTATAGGTTATGGAATATGTTTCAAAATGTGTCGAAGATAAAGACACAAAAAATAATGATGCTACTATTTTTTGTTGGTTATATCTATTTTTTATAATTCATTATAGGTTTCATGTCCCAAGATAAATCATTGGTTTCTATAAAACCCACCTCTAGAATAGTATCACAGAATTATAGAATTGAAGATGAAAAATTACAGAGGTTATTACAACAGATAAAAACCCTTTAATAAAAAACTAATAGAAAATTTTATCTTTAAATATTGACATTATTGGAATATTTAAATAAAATCAATAAAAATAGAAAATATTCTACCCAAAGGATGGAAGAAACCTTATAATATGATTACCTTCAAAACTCCTACTGCAATGACACTATAATGGTTTATATTTGGAAGGGGTGTCACAAACATGTTGAGTTGGAGTACACAACCTACTAGGAATTTAGAGAGATAAATTTTTATATGTAAATATCTAGAAAGTAAATAATATCATACCCTTAGATAGATATTTAAATAAAATATAATATTTTTAGATTTATAGGATATACTAGGACAGAAAAATAGGTTGGAATGACATGTTAATTCATTATGAATAACTCCAACAGGAGGGCAAGTATTTTTATACATTCAATACTAACGTTAATTCTAGATGAATTTAATTCCATATGGGAAGCCCCTTTGTTTTCAATAATGTATTCACATGTGGGTTCACGCATGTATCAAAATATATTGAAAAGAACCCATTTACTATCAATGGTAATCTGATAAATAAATATCCTGAAAATCTACCACAATCACTATTAAAGGAGATCAT
Organism: Viscum album; assembly: GCA_963277665.1. NCBI lineage: Eukaryota > Viridiplantae > Streptophyta > Magnoliopsida > Santalales > Viscaceae > Viscum > Viscum album. The sequence goes on from CAUJRU010001159.1 coordinate 49,565, forward strand.
GCTCATCCAAAATGTATACTAATAGAACAATATGGTTATAATTATTATAATAGGTGACTGATTGGTTTCCTATCATTAATTATATTTCAATCCAATATATCTATTTAAATTCCATAAATATATTTATATATTCATGTTTGAGGATGGTAATCCTTTTTTTTGTTCTAGGGTTTCACATTTTTTGTTCTATTTTGTCATTATTAGTGTCTTTAATTTACATTTTAGCATGTTTTGAAACCGTTTGATGTCATTATAATTAGGATTATAATTTTTCAACTTATGGAAATTTTGGAAACTAATATGACCCATGTACTCAACAATAACTAATTCTGAAAAGATTTTTTTCAAATCTATTGTGTTTGAAATTAATGTTAAAATCCAATTTTTGTTTTTCTCCCCCCATGATATACCAACTTTTGGTAAATAAATTACCTAGATGGATTATAATGAAATTCCATACATTATCCTAATTACCTCATTTATTGATTAAAATAATAAATTGATGAATAACCAAAATATTCTGATTAATATTTTCAAAACCCTAGAGCATTTAGGACATTATTTTGTAAATAATGTTTGAAATATTTTGAATAAAAATAAATCTTTTAAAATTAACTCTTATTTTTTCTTACCATTCCATTGAACACTTGTAACCAATATCAACCAAAATTAGCAGTTATAGATATCCACATTACATGCAAAACAATCCCTTAAAAACCATATTTTAGTTGTTAATTAATTATAATAGTTGGCCTAAGTGTTGTTGAGGGGGATATTTGATCAAAAATTTTGTTTTATAAGAGTTAAATCAACTAGTTATGTAATGATTTGGAGGATTAATATGTGATCAATAAAAACATCTTTGAAGGAGCCTCTATAAAACCTTAATGTTAATGGAAATGGAATTAAAATGTCCCCAAAACTAGGGAAAGGATATTCACACAATTGCTTCAAACTCATAGTTCTCTTTTTATAATAAAAACAGAAATTTAGGATAAAAGAATAAAAAGAGAGTGTAAATAAATATAATAAAACAAATAAATAGAAAACGTGTTTACTATTACAGAAATTCTAAAAGTGTTAGTTTTCTTCAAAATTCAAGAAATGTTGAAATTGGACCGCTTTATAGGAGTGTGAGGGAGGGTTCCATTTTTTTGTAAAGACTATATATCATTCATTATTTTTTATAATGAATTCTAACCACTTATTATAACACATTATCCTATCACATCAAAACCAAAGATCCATTTTAATTGAAAATCACTGAAAATAACCATTGAGAGTCCAAAACAATTTAGAATGTGTCTATAAATTTAGAAATTCAATAGTTTTGTAGTTTCCCTATAGTGGTCATGAAATAAAAAACTATTCATTAATCTTATAATTGAGTGATGTGAGAAAAACTTCTAGTATGGTATGTGAAAATTTTTAATGGGAAGATAAAATGGTATAAATTTATTGAATATACTTCGTGGAGAAAATGGTATTAAGAATAATTATGATTCTTGATAATTTTTAGTGCCTTAGAATTTAATAATTGAAATCACATTTGATATTTTATTTAATTTTTATTTGGTAAGATTTATTACGTACACTTTACCGATAGTCAAAGAATTGTGTGTAGAAAAATTTAAATAAAAAATATATTTCTTATAAGATATTTATATTCATTTAATTCCATTCCATCTCTTTTACATACTAATTAATTTTTGGACGTTTTGGATGTTATTTCTTATTTCAAGGTTTTTTTAAGATTTCATAAAATTGAAATAATTAAAATTTTAATTAATCTATTTTTTTTAATGAAATTAATAGGGAGATATTGAAATTAATGTATTTTATTATTTTGAAGTTAAAATTTATTTTTTGAAACCATGAGAAATATTTTTGGTTATGTGTAAATATATTTTCTTAATATGTAATACATAAAAAGATATATAAATTTTACAATGGATGAACTTCCTTGTATCAATATGATCTTCAATTGAATATACATACAATAATATTAGGGGTGTCCCTTGAATATGGAAAAATAATAATCATAAATAACATATCAATGTAGATATATAATATATTTTGATTTGTTGATTGGTACATAACATATTTTGAAGAGGAAAAGTATATATAAAATATTTGATATGGTACGTAATATATTTTCCATTTTTTGATGTGATATGTAACATTTTATTCATTAAAATTGGACGATATATAGTATAATATTTTAAATTAGTAAAAGAGATATGTAATATATATTTTGAGACATAAGGGATATTTAATATTTTCACTTATGTATGATTCAACGAATAAAAATACATGATGTTTTTTAATTGGAATTAAAATATAAAGTGAAATAACATATGTAACTATTAAGAAAATTTTCATACTGTAAATGAGAAATAAGAAGACCCTAAGCCATGAGTTAATCGTGTACCACCTCAGCCCGGACTACCTGAAATGGGTATGAGGGAGGATAAAACTTTACCTGAGCATAACCACCACCACCCTTGTACACAATATGATTATTCCTAGCAACAATGTCCTGGAATAATCATTGGGTGACTATACCCTCAAGTGTATGGTCTGAGGGTCATGTGTAAATTTGAATAAAAATCTAGCATGACCCATTCATATATCGGACATCCAGAAAAACATTTAGTCCCAAAAAAAAGGATAAAAAATACCATACCGTAAATAATATGAGGGAGTAAAAGTATCTATACGATGTATTAAATATTAAAATCTAACAATATCTGATAACATGGTAATATAGGCATCATAAATAAAAAATGGAACATTTTCCTGTACATTATGAACAAATAATAAAATTAAAACATAAAACTAAACAATCCTTCTAACATAATCTTGATAACAACCCCCATATAAATTTTAGCCTATATGAACTTCTTGATTTGAATCACATATCTGGCATGATGTAATACCTATGTAATTAGATAAAACATGACAGTCTACCCATATATGTTGAAAACATGTCATTATGTGAGTATGGTGTGAGTACAACAACCTAATAATAATTCAAAACAACTCAAAAATATTTTTTATTATTGAGATTAAGTGGTTGTTAATGAAATACATATATATGAATTATGTTCATGCTCATAAAAATCACCAACATGGTAATATAACACTAAGGAACACAAAATGAAATCATTTTATTGATATGTGTTAGAAAAACCACCTAAAACCCCAACCATACCTTTGTTGAATAGTGATTGATATATCTATTCATATGTAACCACCTAATGGGAACAAGTTTAAATTTTAAAAAATAACACATATCAAACATAGATCAGTTAGTACTGGAAAGTATGTCCTTATGCTTTTATAAAATATATTTTTTAAAATAAATTTAATTTCATATAAATTTCATTACATTGAACACAATGTTTTATTGAACCATGATATACTATTATTATTATTATTATTATTATTAATGCTATAACCTACCAATTGATTTTAGTGGTATGAGTTAGGTTATTTTTTAAAAATTATTTATTTATAATGGTTTTAGATAATGGAGATATATTTATAAATATTAAAATAATTTTTTTAATTTAATTAAATACATCAAGAAATTTTTTTTCTAAAAAATTACATTGTATTTTTTTGTGAAAAAATAATAAAATTAATTTAAGAATATTTTGAAAAAAATATCTTAAAAATTATAATTTATTTTGGAAATTGTGATTTCTAAATTATGTTATTGTAAATTTTTGGGATTTTTTTCAAGAGATAAATTTTATGATGTAATTTTAAAAATACTGGTGTATTGAAAACCTTTTATCTATATAAAAAATTTATAAGGTTACATTTTCTTTACAAATGGGTTTTAAAACGAATATAATATCATGAAATTTATATTTATATAAATATAGATCATTGTAATCAGTTTAATATATGAATTTTAAATTATAACATTTTGATCTTTTAAAAAAAATTCTTTAGAAAACTGATTTTTCATCACATCAAATTGTTTAATATTCAAATAAATTTTGATAATTTTTGTGACATTGAGAAGAAAATATTAATTATATTTTCAAAATCATAATAAATAAAGTTATATATTATAGATGAACTTATTTTTTCATATTGAATAAGAAAAATAGTAATAATTAAATGCAGTGGTTATGGTTAAAATAGTTTTACTAGGGGTAAAACTATAATCAGAAGGTATAGAATGACCATAACCCATTTATAAATCTTATTTTATAGTGTTATTAGACCATATAATCTATATTTTTCTAAAATTAATATTTTTTTGATCCTTTATCAATGCTTAATACATCGGTACACCTATTTCATTTCAAATATTCCAAGTCATTCCTCCCCCAACTAATAAAAGGCCCCAACTCTCCTCTTATATTGACACTAAAAAAACTAGTTGGTCATCTAATACCAATCCAAATATCATCCCATATTTCCAAAAAAAATTATATTCCTTATTTTTATTATAAATCCCCCTGATAATTATTTATGTGATAACACAAATAGGTTTTTTGAATGAGTAAATACTAAAACATGTGTTTTTGTATTAATTATTCATAAAAATACATAAAATATTCTAAAAAAATACTAATAAAATGATAATAATATCAAAAAACATAATATGATATTATATTATTAATTTAGTGTCTTTTATCGACCTCATATTCCATCAAACGAGAAACCAAATCATCAATCATGTGTATGAGGGATTGCTGCCTCATGAACCGATTTAATTCGATTTCAATCACAAACTATCACAGTTTTAATGAAAGATTTAATATATTTATATGTAATTTATTTCATAATAGTACATATTCAATTATTATATAACATATAAATTTTTGTTTCAATAGCTGCACTCGCATGCCTGACTGACTAGCACGTCGCGAATCTGTGTGATTCATTTTTCACATAGAAATTTACATGGATGGTAATAAGGAAAAATATTATGAATTTTAGTTTTAAATTTTAATTAATAATTATTCAATATTGGTGATATATTATTTTAATTCCTTTTTTCATTCCTCTAATAAGATTGTACCAGCGTTCATGTGTACATACGAACTAATTTCTCAGAGAATAGTATTATTCATTTCATGTCCTTAAATTTCATGTCCCTAAATTTCATGGATTACTCTAAATACATATTTAGTGAATATATATTATATTAATATAAAATATATAATTCTAGATATGATCTAATCATGATCAATGTAAAAGGACCAAATACACTAGTGAAAAACATATCTAAAATATAGTGCAGTTATTACCCGAAATGTGATTTTAATGAGGAATTGTTCAAAAAAGGGTTAAAAAATTATAATTAAATCGTATATGGTTAATAAATATGATTTGGGTTATTGAATATATTTATAATAATCATTTATTTATTATACAGTATGTTCAAATGTGTGCGACGATATTTGAGACTTATTGTATGGGGTTTTCATCACACAATTATTTTTCTATGCAACATGTCTTATACAACATTTGTTCCTTTTTTTAGTTTATAAAATTCCCATGATTTCCATTTATTATTATTATTATAATATATATATATATATATATACATCTAATGTTATTTAATTCATGTGGAATACAATTGAAAATATTCCAGTTTAGTAAAATGTTATAGGTCACAATCTAATTATTTATCAGGATTATTTTTATTAAGTTTATATTGATATAATATTATAATAAATATCTTCATACACGTATTCATTTTCCTCTCCTGTTATAATTTTATATTAATAAATTTTCTTAATTTCATTTTCTTCAATTTTGGTATTAATCATCCCAAAATGATTTCCTTATGGAAAAGTTTAAATAAATTTTTTTCTTCTATTGAAAAAACATTTTATTTCTTTTATATGTTTTATAAAAACATTATAATAAATGTTTTACCAGTATAAAATGATTTATATAAGTCATATCAATATATTTATGACATTACAATATTTTTAAAGGAATCTTATTTTCATGTTCTGAACGAGTTTGTTTTGACAAATTGCCAAAAATGAGAATCAAATATTTTTTAAAAACAATGAAATGAAATTAATTTCCACCATAATAAACACTATATTAATTGAATCATCTTTTACATTCTATCAGGGTTATTTTTTGATTAAATAGTTTCCTTAATGTTTGGGAAATTTTTATATTGTAAATAAATGATTTCAAATTAAAAGGACATTTTCATCAGCAATTTTAAAATGATATTTGATGGAAATTATATTCATAAATAGATACTAAAGTTTGCAGTTATTATGTTTTAATATGGATTTCATATAATTTTACCATCCTTATTATTTATTTCGACGGTTTATATCTATTATTATGATTAAAATATTTTTATGAAACCTATTCGTTTTCTATCAGTTATGATTTTATGAATTGATGAAATCATAATGAAACTAATTTTATTCCCCTGGGTAATTATATTATTATATAGATATATTTATTATTACATTACATGGTTTTAATATATGTAATAAAATAATTTGTGGGCTAGGTACTGAGACGACGCAAAATTCCCAGGCCTGCTGAGCCTAAATTTAATTTTATAAAAATATTAAAAATAATATATATCATGTGTACATAATTTTTCAGAAATAATGGTATAAATCATAAATGTATCCTCCAATTAGAAATTTGATACCGTGTTTGAGTTCGAGAACAAGATTTATAATAGGTATGCCCTAAATGTTTTTAATACCAGACATTCTGAAAATTTGGTTGTTTTTGTGTATGAGAAGTGAATTAATTACTTAATTAATTTCACTAATTCATTAAATTATAATAATGTATGAAAACTATATATACATTGTTAGGAATAATTTTTTGAGTTTATCTACATAACCCTAGGAATATTGAGACCAGGATTCCACTATTATTCATTGGAGGACTGAGATCGGATGACGTATGAAATCTAGATCATCGTGAATTAAGGATTAGTGGATAGAAAAAATCATCCTCGTCAATTGTTATTGCATTATTCACCAAATATAAATCCAATATTTAGTTCGTAATCATGATTTTTTCTCTCTAATGTTTGCATTAAAATATCCATCATCCTATAAGCAATATTCTTGATCTGTGTTTAAATAAATACAACACATTTGGTTTTGTATAAAATCTATAATGATTATTCAAATTATTATTCAAGTTAATCCATAATAACAACACAATTTATCTCTAATATATATTTGTTTAAAAATAATGATTGAGTATTTATTTTTCATATTTATTTGTGCTTTCCACCAATTATTTTTTCTGTTCTTATTTGTTTGACTAATGGGAAATGGTTTGACTTTGTCAGGTAGTTTCCATTGCGATAAACCCTCCAAATTCACAATAGATTCGTGCTTGATGAATGGATTAATTATTTTAGGATCTATCGGGTTTATTATTTGGTATAATAGTATTTATTCCCATGTATCTGGTATCTGATATCAATTGTATATCGATGGGCGATGTGCGGGAGGAGATACAACCTAATATGGGAGTTCAAATTCCAGATTTCCAGTAAATAGAGCCTACAAATCAAATCCCAATAGTGGAAAAAATCATCATATACCATAGATCCCAAACCACAATAATGTATTTTTAAAATAAATGGAATTAATGGAGGTGTGATGATTACATGTGAATGAAACAAGGGGTTTTTAACATAACATGTCTACATACAATATCATACTAACAACACTCTATGTGTAGATTGGTTGTAGTGTATCCTAGTGTTTTGTGATATATTTAAACATCACACATTATATGGAGGTCCCACATTCTTTATCTCCCCATTTTTTTGACATGGAATATAGAAGGAGTACATGCATAGAAGACCTTGTGGCCCTACAAGCCATGAAGGGAGGCTCACATGTTGTGCAGTTGCACCTAACCATTATACGTAGAAATGGAATGAATGATACAACAAGACCATAAGAACATGGCATAGAAATAAGAGGTTGAGACACACCATTTATTAAAAAAACATCATTTAATATTACATGTTGAGAGATCCATGTGCTATTAGGTACACGACGAGGAAAAGAAGTAGGGCGACATGCCATGAGGACCCCTTAAGCATCATGTAATTTCTTTTTGACGAAAATTACTCCTCTCGTGTATCCTTCATATAAATATTGATTTTGGAATGTTATTATCCTATCCTCACTATTTTACTATTTTGAATGTTCTTTTGGCCTTCTTGGTTGATTTTTTATGTGATGCGAGTTGTTCAGAGTGTAACACTTTTTTAGGATGCGCTCGATGATTGTAGTGACTAGAATTGATCATTAGAGTTATACCCCTTAAAAGTATAGTGTACATGGGATCTATATACTCAGTTGTTCCCCTATTATACTAGGTAATTTTCATTCTATCCATTATGTGGAACCTTTCATCATACTAGGTATTAGGGCCTCTATATACTATGTAGTACACCCTTACATAACAGGGTTTGGGTCCTATATATAACGAGATTAGCTCCATATAGGTCTAGGTATTAGGTATGCTATATTTTGAGAGCTACCCCAATTTTACTAGGTATAGGGTTCTATATCTATTGAGTGGTACTCCATATCATACTAGGGAACATGTCTTCTGTCTACTGATTGGTACCGCAAACCCTACTTTTTATCATTGTAGGTCATCTATCTATCAAGTGGTACCCCCTATGATAACAGTGTTCATGTCCAATATTTACTGAGTGGTAGCCCCTATAATCATAGGGTTGAAATGCATTATCATTAGAGTGGTTCCCCCTGATGAACTAGGTATCATTTTCTTAATATGTTGATAAATGAACTGGGTTGTATTTCCTCTATGTGAAATTTGTGCCCCCTTGACTGCATGGTATAGTGGTGGTGTATGGGTCCTCCAAAAAATTACAGCTATGGAAATACATGAATTCTAAAGGTCATACATCATCGACCACCAGAAATGGTTGGAGACACATTTCCTAGGATGGGCTGGGAGATGGATATCCCATTTCAATCTTCTACCATGCTACTTTTATGAGTATATATATATAATTATTATTGGGTTTTATTTCTCTATAGCTATTATTTTATCTTCTTACCTCTGTGATTTATCATTTTTCTCACCCTTCATCTTTTGGGGAATCCAACTAGGCATGTATATACTATCCCATACATGAAATTTCCCCACATGTGTTGTGACTAATATAGAAAACCTATAGTTTGATTGTTACTTCATAGAAACATAGCAATACCCTAGTGGATTTGAGCATGTATTGTGGTTGAGGAATCAAGTCCTGGAGATAGAAAATCTCATAATTTTCATTTCCAATTACTATCTAATTTGGAAATCTAGTCTGATAAGGATTATATTCATCTATAAAAAATTCAAGATGGAGTAGCCATATAATTTGGTGTTTTCAATTGTTTTTTAGATAAAATGTTATTACTCTACATGTGTATATATATTTATTTTATTTTAGTGAAATTATTCATAGATATGGTTTGGTTTTATCATATAGGTAATTGGGAAAAGGCCTCCCATTTTACTTATGAATTTTTTAACTGGTCACTAGCTCATGTCCTATGGAGGTCGTCTTGGGGTCATTATTGTTTGGTCGTCAACTGAACATGAACGAATTGGTTGGTCGAGTCTTCACAACTTTTTATCAAACGTAGTTCGACCTTAGGATGATGTTTAGAGTTAAGTCCCACTATTAGAGTTTATTGGGAAATTTAGAAAATATTGTCAACATTATTGTATGTAGATTCCATGTTATGGAACCTAGAGTTGGTGGAGAGGTTAACATATCCATTCACCATGAAACTGACTACTTGTTTGTCAACACAATATACTGATACATTGGTTAAATAAAATTTTGATATATGTTTCATATAGGATTTATAATTATTACTATCTTTCATTATGGTGTTCCATATATATATTCCAATATGACTATTTAATTTCTTCATTTCATATTATTTAATCCTCCATAAAGATTTCGAACTAGGATTCTGATTTGGGATTATGAAGATGATCTAATGAGTGATAAGGTTTTAGTTCATTGACCAAAATTTGAGATATTTCCTCCATTTTGGATGATTGAAACACCCCATCTTATCTAACTGAAGTCTATTCCAGTAGAGTATGAAATTGATTCCAACAATCATAGTGTACTCAACGAGTTAAAATACAAGATTCCATTGGGGTGTTGTGGTGAGATAGATCCCGAGGTAGTAGAGGATTATCTTCATTCTGTGATCCTTATTTTCATGCCTATATAGACCCTATAAGATCATATGGATGTTCTGGAACCCATATATTCCATGGGAATATGGGATCTATCGAAATTTAGTAATATAGACCCATGACGTGTAATAACACTCATGGTATGAATTCCAATAGCTATTTTTTGATGAATACTACCCCTTATTCTTGTTCTATGTTTAGATTTATAAAATTCATGATATGCATCCTGGGGGGATGAATATTTTCAAGTATGTCATGATTTTTACTAAAATTATACGATACTATGTTAAAATGATCCGAGATAGCTTCTTCCAGACATTTTAGAGTGAGGAGGGTCTTCATAGAGACATCCATGATAGTGTGTTACCCCTATTGATTACAAAATATATTTGAGAGTTAAATAGGATACTTCTTTAGTAGAGATTCCTATATGAGGGAATAGATATAGATAGATCTAGTAATGGGAACTATAGGGGTGATTCTTATGTATTACCATGAAGGAACTAGTCATTAGTGTCTTAGCATAACAGACCAATTCATGATAGGACTTTGATATTTGGTTGTGCGACACAGGGGAAACTCAGAGAACCAATGTATCCTAAATATGGAAAATATAAAACAAGTGTTGTGAGGATCACAGTGAACATAGTTTCCTCACCCGAAAAGCTGAGGCGTTTATGAATACAGTATATATATTGCAACGGTAGATGTAACAACGTGGTCAGGGTTCTTCCAGGCCTGGCTAGGGTGACCATTAGGGAGGCAGAGCTAGTAGAGTAGAATGTGGGACTCCTAGAGGAGGATTTTCAGGTTGTATATTTCATTTTGATATACTTCCAACACCACCACAAAGAATCCCACATTAGGTTCAGGGAAATGGAAAATGTGTACATGGTCAACTACATTTTATGTATTCATTTGACCCAGTAGATCATGAGTTGATTTGAGATATGATGTACATTTTTTCTACACATTATTTAATACTAGTAGACCTATGTTTGAGTTATTCATTAATATATTAACTGTTATATTGATATATAAATATTCTATTTGAAACATTATCCAAACTTCTTAGGTTTGAGGTTCTAATAGGGAATTCTTCTAGATTATCATTTTTTTAATAAATTGAAAGATATCACATGGTTGAGAGAGTTTCTTAGGGGACATTTTGGTCATCATGATGAGACATTATGTTGTGATTAATCATATAGATTGGCTATACAAGTTCTAATCCAAGATTGAATATCACCATTGACAGGTAATTTATAGCTTGATAGATGGGACATGATTAAACTTTCTAGGTGAGAGAGATATAATGGGGGAGTGAGTGGATCAATAGTGTAGGAAGCAATAACTCACCACCCATTAGTTGGTTAATATTTCTCTTGTTTTTTTTGGGAACATCAAAAATATAGATTCCTTTAATCGTGGAGGATAATTTGGATTTATTCCCCGAGAATGTTTGGAGACTACGTCTGAGGTGGGAGATTGATTTTTTTAATAACATGCACCATGAGACCAATAAAATTTATTTTGAGGCATATTAGATAGACCATAATGAGCTTCGTGATATATATATGATATCAGAGGACATTTGAGATAAGGTTTTCATCAGAACCATTGATTCTCATTTCGAATCGTCGGTTTTGTTCATGAAAAACGCTGATGGGATCATACATCTATGTGTTTATTATCATCTCATGAACTAGAACACAATAAAAATACCCACTATATTAAAATATGTATCGTCTTTGATCAATTTCGAGTCCCATGATGGTTTTCGATGATTTATATCACATCCTTATACAACAATCTTGGGTTCATGATATTGATATTTTGAAGCTGGAATTTGGATGTGGTGATGAACTATAAGATTTCTTTGTGATTCCATCGAATGTGAAGAATTCACATAATGTTTCATTAGATATGATGAAATAGGTCTTCTAATAATACATGAAAATTCATTTTGTTTTCTTACATGGGAAAAAATCATATAGTCTACATTAGCAGAGGGGAATGCATAAAACATGATGGTGGGACAACAATTTCATTAAGAGCACTGATATTATGATAATCTATCGATTAGCTAGTACATATCCATAAACTTAATGTTCTATGGTATGTCATATCAGAGAATAGATTATCTTGGGAAGAAACAAATGTTGATGTAGTGATTTTATGGGAGCCTCCCAAGAATGTGTCTGAGATGCATAGATTTATTCACTTGGAAGCGTACTATGGGTGTTTTCGGTAGAATTATCTAGGATTACCTCCCATTCCACCCATAAAATATAATGGATAACTATTTAAATAGAATAAGAGGAGGAAAATCGCCTTTGATGAGTTGAGTCTAAGGCTGACAGGTGATCATAATTTGAGACTACTAGAGGAGGGCATGGAGAACATACTGTATTGTGGTTATTCTGGAGAATGGCATGGATATCTATGGATGAATAGGTGGAAAATTATCACAAATGGGTCAAGGAATTTGATACCCCACAATCATAACTACGTGATATAAGAGATGAAGTTGGTAGTGGTAGTCTTCTTTCTGACGATAACGAGGTAGTATCTTATGGTAGAGAATATTTTTGTTTACTCAAAGCATGACAGTGTCAATTATATCCTAAAATAGATAGTCCTAACATTGAGTTTGTGGAATTGATTAGATTTCATGCATTTTAATGAAATTTAGATAGTATATACTCTTGTATAAGGAAACATCGTGGTAGTTGACCTTAGAAGATAAAAAATTCATCGCCTCGTAGATGAGGTATCTAAGTAGTTGTATTAATTATAGATAGACATGGATGAGGATGCTGATGTATATTTTCTCCAGTTTATAGTGTTTCCACCTCCACATATTTTTCATGTGAGTGTGACTTATTTTTGAGACATTTAATTTGAGGTAATATATGACTATATATTCTCATTTTGTTATCCAGATGGATTTTCTAATGGAAAAAATCATGTCATAATATTCCGAGGATATATGATGGTCATTTTCATGATACAGGATGTGGTGATGAGGAATTTTCACACCTCTCTAATGGCAATAAATTCTGTGGAGGGGAATATTTATAGAGACTTTCAACACCGATATTGGTGGGATGTTATGGGGTGGAGTGTTTTCAAGTTTGTCTCTCTATGTCTCACATGTCTGCATGTTAAAGATGACAACCATGTTTTGTAATGTCTTGGTTAGCCTCGTGATATCCAGAAGTGGAAATGGTATGAAATATATATATAATTTTTTAGAGGTCTTCTGTAGACATAAAAAGGCCATGATTCCATCTAGGTAATAGTTGACCAAATTATGACGTTTATGCACTTCCTTTCTACCACAGATCTGAGTTCAGTGTAGAGTTTGGGGATGGATTAAATATGAGAGATCATACAATCTCATTAGGTTCCTTAGATGATTTCCTATGACCATGATGTGTGGTCTACATCATAGTTATGGAGAGACCTACATGAGGCATCCAGGACCCGTATTAGGATTAACATAACATTTCACCCCCATAAGAATGAGAAGACTAAGTGTACTATCCAGGTGATAGAAGATATGATGAGGGAATAAGAGTTTTTATTTGAAATTATATATGATGATCACTTAAACGTGGTGGAATTTTCAAATAATAATAGATATACATCTTCTATCAACCTGAAAATTTTCAACACCCTGTACAGAAGACATTATAGGTCATGGTTATACTAGACATGGAATGGTGAGGCATCTCTTTTTGGGCCAAAGATAGTGCAGCTGACGAATGAGATGTTCAATTATAACATAGAGACAATGATGAAGGATTAGTTAAAGTAGATTTTATAGAAAATTGATATTATAATAACATGGAGATCGATCTTGGTGACCATGTTTTTCTTATAGTCTCTCTAAAAGGAGTATTTAGAAAATTCATCCTATGAGGAATGATACCATGGAGATTTATTCCATAATTTTTTATCCTGTAGAGTGTAGATGAAATTTCTCACAACCTTGTATTAACCCCATAATTAGAGAGAGGTCATGATGTCCTCTATGTACCAAAATCAATGTGATATGCACCTGGGGAATGTAGGGGCACTCTAGGGAGTGGGAGAGAATGTTTTTATTTTAGTATCCAGACCATTTTCATAGGATTTTATTTTTGAGGATGAAAATATTGAGAGTAGGAATATTATAGATAACATATTTTCTTCCTGTATGAATTTGAAATATATAATGGAATATTTTGAAATCCAATAAATTAGATGACATGTAATTTTAATGCCTAAATATCACAAAATTAATTTTATAAAAATATTATATATATCTTATGACAAACAGAATAGATTATTAAAAATAATATTATATATTTTTTATTGGGTATTAGTTTAAAAATATGATATCATGTTTGAATCTATATAGTGAGATAAACCCAAGGTGTGAACTAATTTTTTCGGCACCAGATATTCAGATAATGTGGTCGTCGGTGGGAAAGTCATGTGAATTAATTAATTTATTCAAATAATTAATTCAATTTATTAATTCAATTAAGTTCCTAAATTATTCCCATATATATATAAACAATTATGATGAATTTATAAGGTTATCCTCATAAACATGGGACCATTGAGATGAGGATTCCACAATTCATCATTTCTGTATTGAGATCAATTGACGATCCAATCCAGACCAAGGTGAATTGATGTGAAAATAACACGATAAATCTTCCCCATAATTGGATTAGGTGTTCTTCACCAACGATTGACCAAATATCATTTATGGAATTTTCTTACACAGTTCCCCCATAATGGTAAAAATATTGATCATGATCGATGATTTATTATTGATATGCATTTAAATAAATCTGTCACGTGACAACATGTTTCAAATCATAATTTTATATTGAATTTATTATTCTTGTTATACTATGTTTTTCACCTTCGTTATACCCTATATATATTCACTTTACAAGAATTATTGATAAGTTGTTTTTATATTGTTTTGTAAATTCCCCTATTTGTTGTTCATTTTATTTTACATTGGCATATTTGGCTAGGGTTCAACCTTTCCTAGTGGGGACAAGCATGATAAAACCCCTAGATGCTCTTTAGATTTGCATGCATTTAACAGATTGAATATTTTAGGATGTATTGGGTGGTTTTTTGGGATAAAGGTGATATTTCCTATATATTTGGTATCCATGATTGATTGGAAGTTGATGAATTGTGTGTGGTAGAAGATAAGACCCCACACTAGCATTTGGATTCCTGATTTCATGCCACTGAATCTCAAATATCGATGACAGGTGATAGAAAAAGAATAGAAAGACTTATATTATACATTTTTGTTGTTATTAATGGTGTAAAGGGTGTTAGTGGAGGCATAATGATTTTTTATGATGGATACTGGGGTTTCAGTAAAAAAACTCGACTATAGGACATGTAGTCTGAAGAACAAATGTCGTGTAGTATGATTTTTGTGGTAGATAGGGTTTTGTGATGGTGTAAAATATCACATGCAATGTGGATGGACCACACACTATCTAAACCCAATTTTTCTAACATTGAATGTATAGTTAGTACACACATATTATCCCCTGTTTCCTTACATTCCATGTTGAGTGTGGCACACATTGTATACTGGCCCCGGACTAGTGTACACTGACATGACCGAAAGGAATTGTGGGAAACCAAGAGATGAAAGCTTAGTTTTGGGAGGCTAATACATACTATGTATTACATTACACTCCAGGAAGTACTACATGGATAGAGATTCATCTCTTAGTGTGGTCACAACTTTGAAAAAGTGTGGGGAAAGTCACCATGTACTTCCTTATTGAGGATACTTACACCTCTCATATCTTTTTATTTTTTACTCAAATTTAGGATCATGATTTACATATACCACTTTTTTTAGGTAGAATAATATTTTGGAATTCATGGTGGAGTTTGAGATATTATGTGAGATGTTCCCTGTATGACGCTTTGTTAGCTGATGCTCAACAACATCAATTTTAAGAATGGATCATTAGAGTTTTATCCCCCTAACAGACTTGGGAATCAATCATCTATATTCGGAGAGGTAGCCCCCTACTTTCATAATATGTTATAGGTTCCCAGTCTACTGATTGTTACCCCAGATCATACCAGTGTGTGGTTCCTCTCTCTATAGAGTTGTACCACACTATTGTACTAGGTTAGGAGTCATTTATCTGATGAGTGGTACCCCTATCATACTCGAGAGAATGTCATCTATAAACTTAGTGGTCAACCAAATCATACGAGTGTGTGGGTCCTTTATATTTTTATTTGTACCTGATTATTACTAGAAATGGGTCCTCCATTAACTAAGATGTACCACCAATCATTCTTGGGAACCTATCCAATATCTACTGAGTGGAACCCCCAATCGTACTATGGCGCATGTCCTTTATTAATTGAGTGATACCCACAATTATACATGGTAGTGGGTCATATATAAATAAAGTTTTACCCCCTAATATACTAGGGTGAGATTCAATTATCTACATAGTGATACCTACCCCAAACCAACCATGATTGACCTCTATCATTTCAATAGATCCAGCTCGTGAATATACCCAAGTGGTTATCATGATCCTCTAGAGTAGGAATCTAGTGTTAGAAATATATGAAAACACATATCAGATTAAATTATCCCAATATAAACTAATATGAATGAAATTAGATTGTGTAATTAGAATAAAAATAATATTAAATAAATAAATGAATGAAATATATACCCTAACTAATCAAGAATTAAACTACAGAGGGAAGTTGGGGGAAAACCTAATCTAAACCAACCCGAACATGACCAGAACTCTATGTGACATAACAGTCACCACTCTCCATGAATTATGACTACTCAACATGAATATATAAATAAAAAATGAACCTAAAAAGTTGTGCATGTCTACCAATGAGGGGTGGAACTAGTGGCGTGTGATTATAAAAGAGATAAATAGATAATCAGTATAAAATCCATACATCTCCTTTCCAGAAACATTTCATAAATTCAATTTCAAAATAAATTTATGATAATTGGGTTATAACAATTAAAGATCTATACTAATCCTTTCTTTTAAAAACCTCATTTTAAAACATAAATAAACACTAAAAGCAGGATTATATCGGTGAATCAATAATAATGCGAAATAGTACATGTGTAAACTCTCAAAAAATATGGAAAATAGGTAACTGATGTTCTATAGAATAAAATGAGAACACGTAGATATGTATTAGTGGTGATTTTATAAAATACAGCGAATAAATAATGTGATGTACATAGTTTTCACCCATAAGATGGTAAATGGTGAAACTCTGTAGACAATAACAAGCCTGACTGCTCTAAACAAGCCTCACGCGAGGATAATAAGACATGTTTTATTTTTTATCTAGGGGGTTCTAATCCATCTAATCATGGTTTGAAATAATCATAACAAAAACATCACTAGGACGTCCACAAATCCCATTACTATAGTTTAAAAGGGAGTGAATAGGTCATCAATATTTTGGTATTATAAATTACTCTCATATTTCAATTTTCATGACCTTTACAATGAACTACATCATCCATGCAAAGTCCTTCTCATAAAAAAGGAATTATATAAGAGTTTCTATCATATAAAGAACCCTCAAATTGGTATAACCAAGCCTAAATGTCATTTAAATTTTAAAATAACTTTTAACAAATCACAAGGTGATAATTGGACCTTTGAATTAAAAAACCCAATACCAATTTCAAAAACCATGGTGAAAATACAAATTATATATGGAATATTACCAACAATCATTTTTAAATTTAGTTTCCAAATTATACCTCATGGTTCCAAAAATTCCACGATTTATAGAACACCATTTAAAATCCCCATTAGAATTTATTTAAGAACAAAAAACCCATTTAAATATACTTGTAAATAATTGGAAAAACATTTGGTAGATAGAGTTGAGGAGAGAACAAATAGGGAAAATGTGTTTTGAAAACCAGGGTTTGAAATGGATATTTTTATGGAATTTCATTAATATGTGTGTTTCCTTATCCCTATGTGAAAACATTTCACAAAAGGATATTCCCATATTTGGTTTCATAAATATAGAATACAATAAAAATAGAAATGTTTCAAATTTACCCAAAAAGTCAGATCCAAGCATGCCTGGACCCCCAATGTTATTAACAAAAAGAAAAGTGCAGAGACAAACATGAGAGAGCAAGAGCAAGATTAGAAATCAAAATAGTCATAATCTCCACATTCATACCTATCCAGGTCATCAACATATACTGATTCTCATTCTGATTAAGGCTCATATTGTTTGAGAATCTTGATATATTCCTTCTTTCACTCCAATTGCTCCATAGATAACTCCTCTTTAGACTTATTGGAACATGACCTAGTGATCCCCATCCTTGGAACTCCAGAGTAATATTTCTGAGGCTTCCATGAACCTGAGGCAGTCATGACACTATCACTATCAGATATTCTTTCCTTTTCTCCTCGAACAATGTCGTTTTATGGGACTCTAGTCATAGCATAATCACTTTCTTCTCCCTCATCATGAGTGTCCCCCCACATGCAGGGGACGGACTCACAATTTCCGGAGTGTAGGACTCGGACCATTCCATTCCTTTACCAAAGATGTTCCCACATTCAGTATGAGAAGAAGATTTCTTTTTAACATTCAGCTGAGCAATATCATTCTCCATCAAAGCGGGCACATGACTCAGATTTTCTGAAGTAATAACCTCATAAGCTCTAGAAGGACCCCTATAATATCTTGTAAGAGTATCATCAACAATCAACTCTATGACTTTCATAGTAGTTAGTGCCTCAAGCGGGGTTAACATCATAGGAGGATCACTATCCTTGGTGACATACTTAGGTGATGACGAATCCTTCAAGTTATCCTTACGTCAACAAATATTGCATGGGTGTCCTCTCATCCCACACTCCTTAAAAGTGATGTTTATACGACACGTCTCTAAAGAGTTCCCCACAACCATGCATTTAGAGCAGAAGAGAGGTTTGTTTTCATATTCAACATCAATCAAAATTTGATCAGAGGTAATAGAGAGTGTTACCATGTCAATGAGAGTGGGGTTGAGATCAACTTCCACCAACATTCTAGAAATGTTCCCATACCTGACATCTGGTGTTTCCTTATCAAGACATATGGGTGTTCCAATTATAGTTCCAATATCATTCTGGATCTCTGGATGCCAAATAACCCACTTAAGCCCATGAAGACGCACCCAAACCTGAGCGAAGACATTTTTCGCATTCGAGACAGTGAAGTCTAGTGAACATTCATCCAGATGAATCCACCCCAGCTTTAGAAACATGCAACCAAAACTCCAAGCCTTTAGCTTCATGTCAGTCGATGGAAATAAGAAGTGAAAGAATCCCCACCCAAGGGAGACACATTTCCAACTAGAAAAGCCCCACAACATCAAAATTCTACAGAATAAATCTTCACATTTCTAGTGTAGTGCACCTTTTGGGAGGACAATACGAGCAATCAATGATTTCCCACCCAATGCCAATCTTTCAGCAATCACACCAGGGTTGGTCTCAACATTATCCAAAGATCCCTTTCGAAGGATCTTCCTATAACGAGGGTTATCATTCCTTTTCTGATCTTAATCCTTCATCACATCATCAAAAATCGTTGACCACATGATGCGACACCAGTGGGATCCCTCATTGATTCTATGTACCCAGAAAAATCTCGAGCACACTGATCAGAGGGTTTGCAGGACAAAGGATTCGCTGCTGTGCAACCCATAGCAGCCTTCAAACCAACTGACTTCATCCCTCCATCCTCAGACCTCCACGATCCAGGCTCGCTGGAAGAAGAGGGATTCAAACCACCAGACGACACAATCACACCATAAGTCGTTGACCTTCTCGAAACAGAGGTGAATGTGGGGGAAATCCGGCTTGGAACCACATCCTTCGCACAGATCTTCCGCACATCAAGCTGAATGAATCCAGGGAAGTGAGGTATATCCATCACCGAATAGAAACCCTAACATCTGCCATAGCTTCCACTCTTCACCTCTCGCATTGCCTCCCGTGTCACCTCCCTCATCACGTCCTGATGTTTTTAATTTAATGAATTAAAAGAATCATTTCAACCATTCACATGGGTCAACACATAATCCCAAAACAAAAAATCCACAAAAATCACACTCAAATCAAAACATCATTTGAATATCAACGTCCAATGATAAATCAAGGACATATACACACTCTAATTACTCATATAAAATTTTAAATAACCATTATAAATTTTACACATAGCTTACATGTATATACATATATTTATAACCATGAAAAATGATTAAAACCCCATTTTCATACTATTTAATACTTGAAAAAACAATATCAAATCATTCTAATGTACCAAAATCATGAGTAGAGCATTAATAAATTGTTAATGTAAGCTTAAGTATAAAATTTCATCTTCTAAAAGGGAAATTGATGAAAACGCCTACCTAAAAAGTTTCAAGTTGTCAGGAAACATTATGTTATGGATGAAATAATCATGTGATGAAATATCCACACCCTAAAATCAAAAGAATCAACTAATATTATCCAACCCTCACCATATGATTTATCTAATAGTAAAATCATCCATTAATGATTAAAATTTAATAGGAGTTAATGAGAAGACAAGGAGAAACACACAAATCCCATATAAACATACATAAGAACCTTGAAGAAGAAACAATGGAGGAAGCAGAGCCAAAAGAGGAGGGTTTTAGGAGACCCAGGTGTTCATTGGCTTAGTGGGGGGATAAAATTGAATTGTGGATTTATTTAGGGAAGGGAAACTTATAAAATAAGCATTTTACATTATGGAAAAGATGCATGGTTTGGCAGCATAGTTTCCCAAATAGTACGCTAATCATGGACTCCCTACTGTAAACAATGAAAACCTACAAGGGTTGGCCGCATAGTATGAGAAAATGTGAAACAAATCCACAAATTGGATCAGTTAAAAAATTAAAAATCCCTCCCATGAATTCCCCATGGTTTCCTCTATCCTTGCGCAAGTCATGAACCTTATACTAGGCACTAATGAATGCCCCATGATTACCCATTATCCTTATAATCATTAGGTCTAACCATGCATATACTATTACAGGAAGACACTTCAAGAACACAATTAATGGGAAAATCCCTCTACCTCAACCAACCACATGGTTTCTTCCCTACCCTAGAACACTAACCTTGAATAGGACAAAAAAACCCTGAAACCTCAAAAAAAATATTCTCTACCTATACAAAACCCAAAACTCAAAAAATAAGATTAAGAAATAAAAAAACTAATGTAATATAAATAATGTCAAACCTGGCCCATCATTTGATAATTCTCACAACCAGATAAACTTTTTTCCCCTATAAAGTCACTCATACATGTGAGTAACATAACTAAAACCTATAGTTTAATGAGGTCAAATAAAACCATGAAACTCATTGTGACCTTGCAACTCCACAGTTCGCATTATTAGAACTCTAGAGAATACTATGTGAAGATCTCGGGAGATAATTGATAGATTTAGAAACTGACAAGCACAACTTCTCTGACACTTTATTCTTTAACAGGAGGGGATCACAATGAAATAAGATCAAACCAAACACCTAACTAAACCAAAATTCATCATTTACACAAAATTCATGAATATAAAAAATAATCACAACCCAAACCAAAATAGATTCGATTAGAGGAAGACTATAAAAATCTACACATATATCAATCATAAAAATAAATATTATAGCAAAACAAGTCTATAAAGATTCATAAAATAAAAAGGGTATTTATAAATAAGAGAAACTACAAAAAGGATAATTTATACCATGCCCACACTAAAGTCAAAAAAATTCAAATATATATATATAATAAGAAATTCCATAAAATATTGAAAGAACTACTTTAGTTCATATGGATGGATCCCTGGTGCTTTGAAGCATATTAACCCCATAATCAGGAACTAGTATCCTCTTTCCATGACTTCACCATAAGTAATTTCTGCTCGTAGAAATTCTCCATGTGACCCCATTAACTACATCACTAGAAACCCTTCAAAAATAATGGAAAGAAGGAATTGAATGTATGAATAAACAATAATACATGAACACAAGTGAGTGGACTGAGGAATTATAGGTAGAAAATGAAAAGGGGGACTCCTCAAGAAATAATTCCCTAACACACAATTCATTCCAAATAGGCAACCTTCATGTTTTCCAAGAGAAACGATATTTTCAAATGCTGTTGAATAAACTATGGGATCCAACCAGCCTACAAATGCCTTACCCACTATAATTACAAATATATATTCCGTAGATGAGATAAATCAATCATTAATACCCAAAAGAAGACCCTGTAAAAATATTACAAATTCCAGCAGATCTGTTGATGTTATCTCTAGAAAAATAGAAAAAACATCTCTTTAAAGTGATCAATATCGGCCTCCACCATCTATTGACATTGCAAACACCCATGATATAGATAGATTTTCTCACCCACATCTCATATGAATTAAATCATTGAATAAAAGTAGTCTAAATGAATTCTTAGGGACACCCAACATAAAATGATGATAGGATGATCACCTTCTACTAATCAGAACCAGAACCCTCAAGCAAAAAAATAACAAATCACATGATCACTATTTTGGGGTTTCACAAAGAACTAAAAACACTTTATACATTATCAACCACACAACCTATAATGGACCTCAATCTCTATAGATAAATGTAAATAATTCATACGAACTCGACTCCACCACTACACTGGGATTCTGGGTAGGGACAATTACTAGAAATGACTCACGAGAATTCATTGGGACCATCATAGGTGGCATGAAATACATCACATGAAATATAAAATTTGATAAAAAAATCTAAACAAAAGTAACACCTCACCACAAAACTCCGAGATGATAGTAAAAAATTCCATAAAATAAATAAAAAATCATCATTCAAAATAACTATTTCCATTTAAATTTCAAAACCATTTCACTCTAATGTCATTCTTCTAAAAGAAAAAATTCATTTTCAATCCTTACTCAAGCACCATATCCGACTATTCATATATCATAATGATCTTTCAAATCTCATTTCAACATCCCAGACCACTTATAGAATATAATCATGTTTTAAAATAATTTTCTATTTGAAATCCATTTTTTTAAATATCATTTCATCGCATCTGAATCCATTTTTCTATAAATTATTTACTTTTTAAATTAATGTCATTCCCAACAAACCAAAACAAAAAAAACTATCATTATAACTATTTCAATAGGGAACAAGTGACCCCTCATAACCTGGCCACATGGATTAGTATACCATGCCCCAAGCATGAACCATAAAATGGATGTATATTAAACCATGCACTCATATCATCATGAGTCACTACAACATATAATCCCACTGTATAGAACTGGTTAAATTCTATTTTCATTCTCCAACCACAAAAAAAATAATCCAACAACCAAAATCTATAAACTAAGAAATTGGCTCTAGTCCCAGTCTATCCTTAGAAACTAAAGTCTTTGAATATGTAAGAGTTCATGAATCTCTTCACATCCCTAACTCTCGAGATCCTAAATATATATCTCCAAACAACATGATTACCAAAAATAGAAAAGGTATTCTATCATACAATTTGGTCAAGAACCAATCTGAGCTGACCCCAAAATAATCACCCATGACCACCTGCGACAGGGCCCAAGTGATGTACTTAGTCATATTAGGATGAAAACTAGTGGTGGGAATCAAATATAATACAAATGGTTAAGATATTACATAATACAAATAATATGAATGAAAAATTATAGAGTACATATAATACAATAAAAGATTCCATAAATCACTGAATGAAATAAATAGAAAATCCCATCAAAAATACAAATATAGCATATCTAATAAGAATTCTAAAAACCGAACCTAACATATTGGTACCTGACATGGTCTACAAGTGACCTCTTGGTCACCACCATCCCTAAAACAACACCTCACTATATATATACCTGAAAAACTAATCCTAAAAAATATCTCAAGTATACTGAGGTTGAGTGACCCATGTAGGGTGTGAGCATAATATTGTTCCACAAGTTAGTATCATTGAATCCATACATTTCCAATCAAGAAATTTTATATAAATTTTTGTTTTAAATAAATATAAAAAAATTAATTTTTTATCATTTAAAATCCAAATCGATAATTATGTTTAAAACCCCTGTTTGAAAACCAAAATAAACACTATAAAGAGTGTAATGCATATAAATCTATAGAAAAATGAAACAATGCATGTATAATCAATATGAAACTAGAAGAACATGTATTGAAAGGGATACAAAATAAAACAAGATTATAAAAATATGTAATAATGTTATTTTCCAATCATGTACATGGGAAATCTCAAGACTAATCGGTTCCGACCCACCTTCCAACGTATAGTGAAACTCCATAGTTAATAACCATCATAAATTCTATAATCTATCATAAGTAGTGGAATATCCCACCTGACCAATCCTTTATATTGGGGTTTCTACTAATCTAATCATGACTAGAATAAATTCTTCACTTGAACATCTAATTTTTTTCATTGAATCCCAAATAATAGTACCTTGGAGAATTATGGGGTTATCACAATATTTGCAATAAACATAACTCAAAAGTTCCACCCTTAATGTAATTCCTTATCTACAACACCATTTATATAAATTCCCACCGATCATAAGAATGACTATAGGGGTTCCCATCATATATATAAACCCTCATAGGTTCCAATTGGGAGAACACATCTCATGAATTTTATACAATATTCCAAAATATCAGTAGGTACAACCTGTGTCCTAACATTACTATTTCATAAAAAATTCCAAAACCAATGATAACACACTATTTATGCATTAAATATATGAAAAAATACTTCTATTTTATTTTGTTATGAAATAACCCCACAAGTTAATAAAATACCATGATTTAGAAAACACCTTTTAAAATCCACATATGATGTAAGTTGGGAATCAAAAAACTATTTATATTGATTGAGATATTATTAGAAATAAAAATTGAGATATAGAGTGGTGGAGATATTAAATGGAAACATTTTTTTTGAAAACTAGGTTTCAATATGGGCATTCTAGGTTAATTCAATTTTCATTTATTTGTTCATATCCTTTTTTTCACTTAGTAGATTTATCTATATAACCACATTTAACAACAAACACATGGATGGCCATAAAAATAATCAATGTTCTAATTTAATGAATTTGATGAATCATTTTAATCAATCATGGGGATCCAAAAATAGGAGCCAAACCAAAAACGCACCAAACCAAAAGAAAAATCCAAATCTCAAATGACACCCAAATAATAAATATAAAATATTGTCAGACACACACTGAATGTAATCAAGTTCACTTTAAAATACCACCATGCTTTTTATCAAACATTGTGCATTAATATCCATATAGGCATATGTAAGAAAACCCATTGAAAACCCATTTCAAACAGAATTTTATATTGAAACACTATATCAAATCATAATTACATACCATGATCTTTAATAAGACTTATAAAAATTATTAATGCACATTTAATAGAAAATATAAATGTTCATTAAAGGAAATTGATGGAAATACCTACCTCAACAATGTAGGAATGTCATGAAACATAGTGGTAATTAATCCTATGAATAAATAATCAAATATTTTCACTAAATGATTCAAAATATATTTTCCAAACATCACCCGTTAAAATGGGTAAGTGTAATCCTATCCAATAATATACAAAAAGAGAATATGGAGAGAATAATAGGGCTGAAAAAACACCCAAACATCTAGGAAAAATTATATAAAATCATGGAAAGATAAAGACCACAAGAAAGAGAGCCAATGTATGATAGGTTTTTCATCCCCATGATACACCTAGGATGAATGGGTGTATAGAAACATGAAATAGTTTTAAATATAGTTAGTGGAAACCGTGGAATATCAATATTTTATAAATCTTTTATTTTCTCATGGTCCGATCGAATGATTTTCCAAATCGTGTTCCAATCGTGCAGAACCTATTAGAAATAAGGTGAATTTTCATAGGATAGATGAATGTTTTTTATAAAACGTGCACCAATCATGAAAATTAGATATATAATAATTTGAAAACACCATCACATGATTGTTACATGATTAACTATAACGATGTGTAGGCCATGCACCATGTCCTAGACACCATTGAAAAGCCACATGGTTACTCATTTTAAATGAATGGAATGGGTAAAATAATTAGTAGACTATTAAATATTAATCACAGAAGAAAAACGTGAAATATAAATTCCATATACCTCCACCTTGTAATGATCTGAACTGTTATAATTAAATTCCCCTTTATATTTAATTAAATGATTTATTTTTTATTATGGATATAGAAAAACATGACCTTCTATGGTTTTATTTGAAACACTATTATGTAATCATACTATGGATAATACAATCACTAAATAGTGATAACATGATCAGTATAAATATATATTTTTTAAAATCCTATTGATACATAAAAATATTGTGATGGCCTATTCCATAAGGATCATACACTATGAACACCATTTATCAAATATTTTTAGGGAGATAAAATATCTAAAAATATTCCGTGACCATGACCAAGCATAGATCCAATAACTTATGCATGACCAAAAACTTTTATGGGATAGGTTCAATCTAATCATTTTCATGAATGAACTCATTTCTATTGAAACACCCCATGAAAGTCTCACAGTGAAAGACCTTAATCATACGGTGATCGTTGGTGTATTAAATATATATGTATCAATACCTTATAAATATGATAGTACGAATTATTTTATAAGGAATAATAAATATATTTTCATCATATAATTTTGACTTTATAATTTTTTTTTGATATAATAAAACCGAAATAATAATTTAAGTTAATATTCAAATGTAATTAGGAAATTTATTTTGATGAAATATTGTATTTTTGAAATAAATTATATTTTAAAAAAATATTATTATGAAATAGTTTTCGTTAGTATCATTTATTAAATGATTTTTATGTACTCAAATTTAATTTTAATAAGGGTTCAAAATAATTTGTTGTTAAAAACACAAAATTTCCCGATAAAAATAGTGTATGATTTTAAAAGGGAAATTGAAAATATATAGAAACTTATTTTGATGAAATCAATAATACATTTGTAATCAGATTGTAGAAATTATCAAATGGTGAATTTTCAATAATTATATGAGATAGTCAAATTTTAGGGTATAAATTAAACACTATATATATATATATATAAATATGGGTTTTATTATGAGATCATAATGACATAAAAGAGATTTAATAAATACTATACACGGTATTCACAACAAAAAATATTTTTTACGTTATAAAGTATGATTTTATGTTTATTTTATTTTTGTTATAAATCTATTATGAATCCTTCCAAAACATTAATATATTTTTAGGTTTTAAAATCCCATATTTAAGAGTATGATTTACTTCCCCATAAAAAAGGGTTTTATTTTACTAATTTTGGACCATGGCCTTATAATATAGCGAAAAAACACTCCAATTTTGATGAAACAATGTGAATGATTTTTTTGGTTATTTTATTATATAGATTCCAAATCCAATGTTTTAAAAATATTAATGAAATCACCACTAATTTCTCATATTATCCCACACAATATAACAATATCTTGAATAAAATTCCTTAATCTTCCTTTCCATGTATATAGTCCACCCAAGATTCCCTAATGATCTTCAGAATCCCACCAAAGAATTTTGAATCACACCCTTAGGTAAGGGATCCTCATATTCTCTTCTTTATTCAAGTTTCGTTATTATATTATGCCTTTTAATTACAAAATCTAATGATTGGATATCTATTTCCATGACAATTTTTAAACCCATTTGATTTAAAAAGTATTAGTGACACCTTTTTCTCTTGTCATCACTTTTTTTGAATTTTTATGAGGTGGTTTTTTGTTGTATAAAATTTTCACTGTTCTTTTCTATGAAAATAAATTATGTAGTGGAAATGAAAACCATTTCTTATCAAGAGTGTTCGTCTATATTATATTATACTTATTTGACTTGGGGCTTAAATTATGTTATTCCAGAAATCATTATTGTGGAATAAAATATGATAACTAATGAATCTATGTTTTTTGATCTATGTGGTACACATAAGCATTACAATGAAATGAAACTGACTAGTGTGCCCAAAATAATATAGTGCTCCAATGTTTTGGGTAATGATTAGTCTCATAAGAAATAATGTTGTAAAATGGAGTGAACCTGATTCCTTTATGGGAGTTTGTCCACTATGATTTCATGGCAGTTATCCTTGACCTATTTTTATGATGTTGTGTTTTATGTTTTTACTAGATTTAACATGTTTCCTTTATATTATAATACTATATCATAATCCATTTTTCATGTTTATTAACAAAAATTCTCTTCCCCATTGATAATCCTATTTCTAACATGTATTACCTTATTCATGTTATCCCATGTCTATTCCCTTACTAGTCTTTATATCTCATCCCTTTCTAGTGTATGTCCTCAGGTTATCCAGTTCATTTTATGTGAGAACATGTTAAGGATGTTTTGAAAAAAGATTATTTTTTTCTAACTAAAATTGTGATGTAATGTATCTAAATACCAAA
Source organism: Viscum album (assembly GCA_963277665.1). NCBI lineage: Eukaryota > Viridiplantae > Streptophyta > Magnoliopsida > Santalales > Viscaceae > Viscum > Viscum album. Next base: position 78,501 of record CAUJRU010001159.1, read on the forward strand.
TAAAACATACCTATCAATCCCCAATATTTTATTTTTTTGTAATATTATGAAAAAAATAATGAATTAATGTTCAATTTTGTGAAGGGATGTTACAGTTGTTATCTAAAAGAGAGGTTTACTTTTTTTTTGAATTAGGATTAGAAAGCCATAGAGAAATCCTTGGGGATATTACTACGTATAAGAAATAATTTTCAATTTTGGAAATTATATAGTATGTCCGTAATTAATCAAAATCAACCCTTTTTACACTATAAGTGGATGTGGATTTTACTCATATATACATATGTGTGAACCCTCATAACACTGAATTGAGATAGACTCAACTGAAAACATGTTCTTAACCAAAGGCCCTTCTGAACACCCAGTTTCACACTCATGGTGGATATGATTTTATATATTAATAAGACTGTTATGAAATATTATTAATGGATGAAAAAATACCAGTAGGAATAAATATTATGAAATATATCATGGATAATATATATTTAAACCTATAAATTCATAGTTATGGAAATAAATTTTATATATACATAACCTATCTAATGTCATTGAATCCCCTTTTATGAGTTTAATAGTTTAAACATATACATTCATAATTTTCATTTTATTTTACCCAATGGGAAAAAATTGGAGAAATTAGATAAAAAACTGCTGTGACGGGAAATGCAATGTCTTCTCCAAGGAGATGTACAACCAAATGGGAGTGGAAAAAATGAACACTATTATGATACTATCTTTTATATTGGGACCTAAATCAAATCCAAGATAAAAGAATCATTCAAATCATTATATATGATAACCAGTTATGACTGAGACAATTATGAGATAAAGGCCTCAGAGTTTCAATGAATCATATGATCACTTAACTGTGGAACAAAGGATCAAATCCATTGAGAATATATTTTACATCAATTAATGTTTTTTGTATGATAAGGTTTAAGTACATATTTATTTTATAGAGGGATAATCATATTAGTGGTGAAAATTGATAAAAAATACTTACCATAAGGATTTGACTTATGTTATTGGGTGTAAGGAAATCTAGAAAAAAATTGATATATATTTTTCTCACACTCTCTTACATAAAATGGAAATTCATTTCCTTTATCTCATCTAAAAAGAGGAAGAATATAATATGGTGTATGTGGATAACATAAAAATACATGCATGATATGCGTCTGAAATTGGTGTTACACAAGAGTGCATTGTTTTCCACTATATTGGTAGGGTAAAACCTTGGATACAAAAAATCCCTGTAAATCCCATACATTGATAGTTATGAAGAAGTTGTATTCGTTCATCTCAAATTTGAAATGGTGATAACATAATCCCAATGGTATAATAAGGAAAATAATTGGAAAGAGGAGTTTAATTATAATGGTTTGATATATAAATCTAATGGTGCCAAAAAAATTTGAAATCCCACTTGTCAAATGGGAATGGGGAAATGATATGTTTCAATAAGGAGTGACATCTAAAAAATTACTTTTCTCAACATAAACCCTCTAGTGTGTATAAGGAACGGATTTCTATGGTCAATTCTCAATGAAATTTTCATTTTTTAAATTTCACGTAATCATATAGCATTGAACCACAATGAAATAAGACTAGGGTATTCAGAGATAATAATCAACCTCCACGGAAGCAAGGGTGAGAATTTCTTATCATAGCCACTGAGGTGGACACTGACAATGAAGTGGTGATATGTACACTAGTTATATATTATATAGTATAAAACATATGTTTTTATTCTAGTTTAATGCATTATTTTATTTTTGGAATCTTTAGTAGAACTATTCAGACATTACCACAAAGCATATAAGTAGAGATGTTAGGGAAAATTTAAAATCGGGAAATTATTGTATTTCAAGTATATAACTTCTCCCCTACAAAATTATTTGTTATGAACATCCTAGAGAACCATTTCATAGTCCCATTGGTGAAATTTTATGAAATCCTAGGTATAGATTTACTTAATCTCTATAGAGGAAACATAAATTTTCATGAGAAGGAAATTATTACCCATATTGAGAATAATCCCTCGATTCTATATATGTGCATGGAGGAGGATGAATCATATTTTGTACCCACATCCTAATCATGGATATTATTTACCTATTACAAAGAATTTAATTGTAAAATTTTTAAGCCTATTGGAAGAATCATTCTTGATGAAATTCCCATTGTGAGGGAAAATGTTGATTTGGTTCATGGGGAATTCCCTAGTCTTTCTCCTAGACAAGAGGTTAGATTTTCAATAAATCTTTTACCTGAGGCATTAACATTCTCTAAGACATTGTATAGAATTAATATGGTAGATTATTTGGAATAGTAGAAACAACTACCGGACAATGTTGATAAATGGTGCATACTCTTATGTGCATCACCATGTGGTGCACCAGCTATATTCCTCAAGAAGTAGGATTGGAAAATGCACCTTGGCATTTATTTTTGTGATCTAAAAAAGATAATGATAAAGAAAAGGTATCATATGATGTTGATTGATGAATATTTTTATCATCTACATGGACAAAAATACTTATACAAGGTAGATATACGGTTGGTATATTACCATTTCAAGGTGAAGATAGAGGATATCAGCATGATGACATTTTGTAAACGGTACGTGAATTATCAGTTCATAGAAATACTATGAATACACACTAATTATATAGAATTATATAAGGACATGATGAATAGAGTATAAATATATTACATTATCAACATATTTATAGTCTTTATAGATGATATTATAATATTATCTGAGATCTTGGATGAGCTCAAAGAGAATTTGAACACTATGATAAATATCTTAGGAAAGGAGAATAATTCTTTCAATTATGTATAATGTCAGTTTAGGTTGAATGAATAATCCTTCTTTCGGAATATAATCATATAAAATGGGATATCTATGGATCCTTCAATGAAATAAGAATTTGAAGATGGACAAGTCCAACATCTATGAAAAATATAGGTTTTTATTATAGATTAGTTGGGTATGATCATCATTTTTTGGGAAATTTATCATGGTTCTAAAACCCTATATCAATGATACATCATAAGAGTGTAAGGTTTTCTTGGAATGATAAATATTATGAGATATTCATGGATATAAGAAAGAGGATTATCAAATCACCTAGGAAATCAATTCCCAAATGTTGATAGATTTTTGTAGTATTTAGCGATGCATCGAAGAATCTATTAGGTTGTGAGTAAATGAAAAATAAAATGTTGATAGCCTATTATTCAGGCCATTTGATTTTTCACAAATAGATACCCAACAGATGATCATGAGTAGGCTGCAGTGATCTTATCTTCGAAAATACAAAAGAATTATTCCATTCAGGAGAGTTATGAAATATATATGGATTAAAAAATTCTAATATATATATTCAGAATGAACAAACTGAATATGAACACACAAAGATTGTTAGAGATGATGAAGGACTATGACAACACAATTGAATACCTTCTATGGAATTCTAAGAATTTAGAAAATGACTTAATTAGAAACGATTCAGAAATTAGATCATTGATAAAAATTGATAGGGTGAGATCATCATAGATTTATAATGTATGAAATTTGGAATCATATAGGAATAAACATCATCAATCAATTCACAAATGATTGCTCAACCATTCCTTATAGAGAAGATAAAGGCTTCAAAGTGTAATGAACTGGTAATTTAGAAAAGAGTGGAAACTATATGATGTGTGAAATCCTAGGATTTTAATGTCAATGAAGAAGGATTTGTATGATTTGGGACATTTTTATTTGTACCATAAAATAATGAGTTAATGTAGGGGTTGTTGTATTATGCACATAGTTTTACATTCTCTCTTCATCCCCGAAGCACAAAGATGTTTCAAGATCTCTAAGAGCACTATTGTTGGTACAATATGATAAGGTGATGGAAGAGTAATCATCAATATGTCTTGTATGTAAACATGTGAAATTAGAAAGAAAAAATCATATGGTATGATGAAACCATCATCCACACTAATATGGGAATGGGATAACAATATTATGTAATTTTTCACTAGTCTTCTAAAGAAATCAATAGTGAATAATGTTATCTGGGTTTTGGTCGATATTTTTAAAAAGTCCTAAAAAATCATTGAAATTAGAGAGGATTTATCACTAGATCAACTTGAAATGATAAAAAGAAAAGAAGTGGTAAGGATACATGATGTACCACTATCAATTGTATCTGATTGATATCCAAGATTCACCTCGATGTTCTGGAAAAGTATCCAACTTTCTCTAAAATACCGAGTTGAACTTCAACATGTCATATCACCCACAATATAATGGCCCACATGAGAATACTATCTTTAAAGTATAGGAAATTTTGAGAACATTATCAATTAATTTCAAAGGATGGTGAGAATAACATATTCTTACAGTTGAGTTCTCATAAAATAGCAGTTTCGAGTCAAGAATATAAATTTCTCCCTTTGAATACCATTATGGGAAGTGGTTATGAATAACTATATGATGGGATGAATATGGGTAAAAAATTGATAGGTCTTATAATAGTAGAGGAATGGTAGAAAAGGTAAATATCATTAAACAACACATCACAGATACACAAATTCGTTGGAAGATCTATGATAACAATTGTTGAAGAGACCTAGTTTTAGATGTTATTGACCTGGATTTTCTCTACGTATCTCCATGGAATAAGGTTATGTGATTTGGGATGAATGTAAATATTATTCCAAGATACATCACCCCCTTTGAGGTCCTTTAGCACATCAGAGTGGTGGCATATTGACTAGCAGTCCCAACTAATCGATCTCAAGTACAAGATGCAATCCATGAATCCATATTGAGGATGTAAATAATATACCCTTAACATGTACTCAATCTATAGGTGTTAGTGTAGTATATTTATATTTCATTTGAAGTTAATCCACTAGAATTATTCTATCACATAAAAAAATCTATATGATTTAATAGAATTAACTTGGTCAAAGTGTTGTGGAGAAACCAATATTTTGATGCAGTGACTTCTGAATTAGAAGAGGTGATGAAATAATGTTACCCTTATATGTTTTAGAGAGGAAAATAAAATATTAATTGGTGACATTTCATAAGGGGGGAAGATTTTAACAACCCGAACAATTATAAATAAAATTTTCCTTTAGATATAATTACACGCATTATTATGTATTATGGTTACAAATGATATATTGACTTATTTGGGTTTTTAAATGACAATGAAAAATTATTATCAGTGATAATATAACTCTAAAATAGTTATCACATGATTAGTGTAAGTATAGGATTCTAAAAAATAAAATTGACACAAAAAAGAGATGAAAAATATGAGTAGGACCATACCCTATCCATCGCATTTATCAGAGCTCAAAGGGGGATAAAGTCTCTTGTAATTTCCCTTCAATAATACCAAGATAATATTTAACAAATGATTCATAAGGGAAACCATTTACAAAATAATATGAAGCTAATTAAGATCATGACTGAAACCATGTTCACTAAACCTCCCTAAGAAAGACCCAATATCGTGAACTATACTCTTAAAGCATTATATAGTGTATTAAAGGGATGTAAATCAATACTGTATAAATATTTTTATTTACATTTACTTTATAGTAATAAATATATTTCCATCTTATTATTGTATCTTTATAAATTATTTTTTATACAATAAAAGACTTATAATATCGTTGGGTGATATTCAAATTCAATTTAGGTATTTATTTTCATGAATTAATAAAAATTTTAAATTATTAATATTTTATAAAATATTATTATTAAAGAGTGTTTATTAAATATAAATGATCCTACAATTTTTATTAAGAAAAATGAAATTTTTATAATGGTTTGAAATCTATTATTGTCAAATAAACATAGAATTTCTCAATAAATGATGGTTCTTATTTTAAAAATGAAAATAAAATAAATAGAGAAATATTTTGATAAAATGAATGTTCTTTTTGGAATAATAATTTCAAAATTGTCAAATGTTTATTTTTTCATAATTTTCTATTACAGTCGAATATTCAGAAAAAAATGAAATACCATATAAATATATGATGTGTATTATAACATCATAATGTCCCTAAAGTGATGTAATAATTACTATAATGATTTTAAATGACAAAATATATGTTTTAAATTTATCATAACGTGATTATAGGTTTATTTAATTGATTTTATAAATCCATTTGGAATCCTCCCAAACGATTAATAAATTTTACGTTTTTAAATTATGTTATTTAAGATTATTACCCACTTATAAAAAAGAAAGGGTCTTATTTTATTATGTTCATCACTTGGACTTATAAAATAATGAAAAACCACTACCATTTTAATGAAACCAACTGAAAAAACATGGTAATGTTTATTGGTTATTTTATTATAATGTTTGGTAAATATTAAATAAATCTCTACTCCTTTACTATATAAAACCACACATGATCCCTTTTATATTCACTCAAAGTATTTCTATCATGGCATTTCCTTGTCCATCTATATCTAGTGTCCTTCAATGGTTCCCCCTGCTCTCATGAAGTTGATCCCAATAATTTGGACTCACACGATCAGGTAAAGGATCATCACCATCCCTTCTATATATATGTTTATTTATTATCTTCTTTATTATATTTCAAATTCATGATATTGAGATATGTAATTAAAGGTCCCAAATATGTCCAATTTTTTTTTAAAAATTATTACAGACCACTTCTCTATCATTAACAAATTTTATGAATTTTGAAGTGACACTTTTATGCTGTAGAAATTTCACCTTGATTTTCCATGCCAAAATAATTGTGTAGTGAATATCATACCATTTCCTAAGAAGGGTGTTCTCCAATATAAAAATATAATTATTTTAATTAGGACTTAAATTTTATTTAATATTCATGCCTTTACCATATAATAAAATATTACGATGAATTAACCAATTTCTTATGATCTGTGTGGAAGAAATAAGAACTCGAATGAAATAAAGCTATAGATGTGCCTAGAATTATATAGCACTCCAATTCATTGGTAATTGTTTTTCCTCATAATACATCATGATGTGATATGAAGTGAACCTGAATCCTTTATGGGACTTTTTTCATGATTTCCTGGTAGTTATCTATGAAATATGTTTATGATTTAGTATTTTATGTTATCTCCACATTTCCCATGTTCCCTTTTATTATCATGTTATATCATGCCTTTTTATCCATGTTATTGATTCTAAGTCTTTTTAATCCTCTATTATTATAAAAAAATCTGATATTTATTAACTTATTCATGTTATTTAATGTTTGTCCCTTATATGTCTTTATATCTCAACACATTCTTTTGTATTTCCCCAGATTATCCCGTGTAGTTTTAAGTGCATGCATGTTATGGAAGTTCCCATTAAAGAGGATTTTTTTCCTACTTAATTTTTTATTTAATGAATCTAATTCCCAAATTCAGAATTATTCTTGATATTTCAAGTTATATTATGTTTAATATTGTGAAATAAATCATGGATTAATGTGGTATAAAAATAATGGTTGTTATACACTTGCGACACGATTTCTCCCCAAACCATGAACATTAATAGTGCATAAGTCCAAAAGAAACATGAAACCTCAACAACTAAAATGTTATATCTGGAAACATGATACTAACATCAAATAAAAATACTAAGCATTAAGAAACTAATAAAATTAAAAGTAATCATGGAAAATTAGGGTCATGGTGTGATATCCCCCCCCAAAGTCTAAGGTGATGGTCCTCTATATGATTATTTTCACCCCCGACACACTAGGGTGTAATTCCTCTACTTGTATATGCTCTGCATAGACTATGCAGAAAAATAGATATTGTTTGGTCATCCACACAAGTACTATAACATATGTAAACGTGAGATACTGGGTATAATTGATGGACCATTGGAACTATTGTACACAACTCTTCCTTTGATTGGTTTTGAGATGGAGATACCCTTTAATTATCATACTGGATATGTATTATAAAAATATAGGTATCCTTGTAGTTGGGTTACATTTTAATCATTTTATGAAATGTTCAATCTTGTTTTATTGTATCTCATATTTATCTATCATTATATTTTGGGGTGGCATACTTGGTATGTATATATTCACCCCAACATGGTCTTTTCACGAACATGTTATGTCTTATGCTGAAAAATGACATGATATCATTGAATTTATAGGAGAATAGGGATTCATGGGAGAATTTTAATATATATGGTGGTCTGGACATAGATATTTGGATCTAGGTTCTCTAATCTTTTACATTTCCAATTATTTTATGGTTGGGACATCAATCCTAGTTGGGGTTGTATTTTTCCCCATTACTTTTGAGATTATGAAATCATTTTCATTTGTATTCCCTCAAGGTTATTACAGGAATGGATATTAGTATAAATGTTAATAAATTTACTTTTATTCATCTTCACTTATTCATGGATATGTTTGGGTGCGTCCATGCGTATACTTTTAAAAATTCCTCCCTGTTTAGTTACTTATTTCAACAATGGTAGACAGTACTTGTCTTATAGAGGAGGGGTTATTGTTGTTCTGGCTAGAAATTACACTATCTATAAGGGCCATCGATGGGTTTGTTCATGATAGAAGAATAGTTTTTGAAACCCATTTCCTCTTTCATGGGTTATGATATCATTAATTTTTATCTTTTATAACATAGATGTATGGATTAGGTGATGGTTGGAACTTTTATCTCCCAATAATTTATTACGTAAATAATTATATCCCATGATATACTGATGGGGAAAAATATAATGTGCTTTATCCTCCTTTGGAAATAGGATGATGTGCCTGATCAACTATTTGTACCATGTGATGATGCATGATCTATTGTGAAATAAGAATTTGGTGTTGATGGTGGATCTATCATGATTTGATTGTATTAGTTGTTAAACATTACATATTAAAAGGAATCTATACTTTTTTTGGTGGCATATTTTTTATGAAACAAACTTATGGTTCATGATTGATTAATTATGATTTTCGACATTGATGATTCTTGTCATTTGAAATGATAAATTTTGTCGGACATGGATTATGTTTATGATCTATAGAAGATTGGGAATGAACATTATATGTTGAATTCATATTCTCATATACTTATTGTTATCCTAAAATTTCATATGATGATCTGTTGACTTCATCCACTCTTTCCTATACTAATTATATATGATAACCCTTTATTATGTTTCTTTTCCCATTATAATAAAGAAATTTTTATGTAGGGAATCCCTATGAAGTGTAATAAGTAGTAATATCTATGCTGGAAATTTTGAATATCATTCCTGGAATAATTAGTTTGTCAATTATACAAAGACAAAAAACAATTGTTGTCATCAGACATCTATTTTTGAAATTTATTGAATATTAATATATTAAATTGAAATATATATGTATCAAAATCTGGTGTCTTTATAGATAGTATAATATCAAGGTGTAGTAATCCAATGAAAACTACGTTTTAAAAATTTTCAGTTAAACTGAAAGGATAATCATAATTATAAAATAACATCTCAATGTTTTATTGAGGAGGATAATATGTTTTTTATATTGAAAAACATGTATTTTTTGATAATACAAGATGACATGTATCTGAAAAAAATGTACCTAGGGGAAATAACTCAGAAATAGGAACACCGAGCATGACTCAGGAATTACCAAGTACATGATAGTGGACCTCTCATCACATATGGTTGGGTACTCCTGAGGAAAATTCATTGGAAAAATGAAATACTTTTTGCAAAACATAATAAAGGATTTCAATGGATTATTATCATGGGTAACTTATGATAAAAAATGGTTTCACATATTGAAAATAATTTATCATGATTTAATTAAACGAATAATTGATTTTTTGTTCTCAGATTTTTGGTATTCCATTATTTTTTTTACAGACAATGATTTTTTGTTTTTGTCAACTGTTGAAACCATGTAGAATATTTTTTCCTTTGAATATGATGTAAAATTCAGTGATTTGGAAAAAAATAGATTATTCCTGGATAGATTGATATTTTGGTTATTCAAAATAATTTATCAGAATAATTTTTAATCAACATTTTTTAATGGTTGGGGCCGAAGCCTCAGTTTATTATTAAAGCAAATCAAAGACCTCTTCTAACTGAGTAGAGGGAGACCCATTACTTAGCTTGAATGCCCCGTGGGCTTACAACCCATTACATAGTTTGTAGGCCCAATTTTTTGGCCTAATTTTCATTCACTAAATAGTAACACGTTTGCTACACTACTGGCACAGTACCGCCACTAATACAGTGCCCTGCCACCGCTACAGTACCCGCCGATCTACAGTACCGCCACTACTACAGTACCGCTACATTACTACTACAATAACTACCACCAAATGGGTTTTGAACCCCCATTTTACTTGTAGGATTATGGGATGCTTACCACTAATCCAAACCCCAACTTCATAATCAACATGAAATTCAATTAAATTCATAATTCATTAAATAAGTTGAAGATTAAATTTTATGAATGTTTTTGTGTGTTAATGATCATAGAGGAAATAATATTTGGTTTCATGAATCTAAATAATTTAGGAATAATAAACTATAATTATATCTCAAATATAGGTAAAGTTAATTTATATATATAAAATATGAATAATGAGTTTTTTTTCGAATGAATTTAATGTATTGTATGTTGGGAAATTAGGAATTACACAGGTCAATTCCATAAATTAAGGGTTACCCATTGATAGTGGAAGGAAAAAAGTTATTAAAACTAATTATGGAATATGATTGATGTATTTATGTATTCAGATTCAATAATTATCATGTAAAATAATTTTTATCAATGGAATTTTGGTTATAAGAATAATGAAACATCTAAAGATTGTGTTAATTTTGGAAGAATTTATTTAATCATATAAGATTAACAGAATTTTTTTGGATACCATTTTAGGACTATGATTTAATGGTAAACGATATGTTAAATGTTTTAGACACCCCTCTTTAGATTTTCAATGATAGTATTTAATGTGAATAATAAAATTTTTGGAGCATTTTTATTCGAATAAGGTAAATGTAAATCTTGCGATCAACATGATGTATTATTTGAGAAACAATGATCTTTTCTTAAATTTAATGTTATTTATAACATTTCATGTTTATATGATCTTGAATTATTAATTTTTAGGCTATTCAATATTTTTTCAAGGATTTCATATGAATTATATTAATATAGATTTCTAAAAAATGAAAACTAGTTTCATCAAAAAAGGTTATAGGGCTTCATGACAAAACAGAATGGTGATAAGGGTGAAATACCCCCCACTAGCTTATATTATTTCCTTAGAAGTGTGATTTTATTAAAATTATTTGATATATTTGGATTATGTATATTTTTGGAACATTTGATTTTTCATTGAGATAAAAATATGACTTAAATTTACTTATTGTTCTAGAATATGTTTGACTATAATTGAAGGTTCATGAGAAAATCTACAAAAATTGTGAATTAGAGTTAACTATGGTAGTTTTATCATTAATTATTTGGAATAATTATCTTTATCATGAAAATTTTTATACAAATATAGATCCAAAATATTAATAGTATATATTTATGAAGAGAGATTTGAACATCCACTAGAGATGACAGTTAGAGGTAATTAACGATTATTACCACTCCACACATGAACGACATGGAAATGCGTACAAGGTGGCTGATTATTTTCTCATAGAGGATATTTAAAGATTATCTATGATGTGGATAAAACATATCTTATATTTATGGGTTTTTAGGGTTATATCTAGTGATATTTAAGGAATGAGAGTTATTTTATCTTTCTTAATTATGTAATAAACTATATATCCATGTCAGGATAAAAGAGGTGTAGAAGAATTGTATAAATATGAAAAAAAGGTAATAAATATTCATGAAATTGACTTTGATCATGATGGAATGATATGGTTTGGGAACCGTGTATGTGTTTCTTATATACTAGATTTTTAGGAAAGTGTTCTTTGAGAAAGCTAATGGTTCTTCATTATATATTCTTCCTATAGGCTAAAAAAATAATGATATTAGAGATAATTTCTGGTAGGATCAGAGGAAGGGAGATATTGATGAGTTTTTATATTAGTACATAGTATGAAATTATGTCATGTCTATGTTCCAAACTTTTAATGGGGTTTTACAACAATTAAAAATATTAGATTGGGAATTGGAAAAAATTACCACTGATTTTTTCATTGATCTCAGAAAAAAGTTAAAGGGAATAATTCTTCAAGTGTTATAGTAGATGACCATAAAATGATATACATGTTTATCTCCATTAAAAAAGTTTTCCCTATAGGTAATATTTTTATAATATAAATTATTGAAGTGGTATGTTTATATTGAGTACTTTATTCAATTGTATCTGACTAGGGTCCAAGATTTACTTTGAATTTCCTAAAAATTCATTAAAAATCCCTTGATATAGAATTGAGTTTCATAATTGCATTATATATTTAGATTGATTTCAATTTTTGAGAACAATTCATATCAAATAGGTTATATTGAGATCCTGTTTTACGAATTTATAATGGGGTTGATATCAACACCTTACTATAGTTAACTATTAATGCATCAATAACATTCAATGAAGAATTCATATGGATCCTTATGATGACCTATAAGGAAAGAAGAAATGAAATCCAATGTGATGGGATTAAGTTGATGAAAGTTATCTATTGGGGCCAGAACATGATGAAGAGATAGTTGATAATGTTAGATTCATTAAGAATCATTTAAGGAGAAAAATGTTGGGAGAAAAGTTATGTTGAAAATCACAAAAACGATCTACAATTTGAGGTTGGTGCTGAGGTGTTTCCAAGAATTTATTAATGTATGAAGGTAATGAGATCTAGAAATAAGTTGATATTTATTCAATGTTTTAGAGCCCTTTTGAATTCATGATCATATCAGGATAGGTATATTATTGATCAAAGCATTCAATGAACCACAACTTATGTCAATAATGTATTCTATATATACCATTTGATGAAGTATATACCCAATCTTTCATATGTACTAAACTCAGGGGTTATACCACTGAAGAAATATCATTAAAATGGGAAAAAACAAGTGAAAATTATTTCTCATATAGATATTGTTCTACGAAAGAAGACCACTCACCTTTTCAAAGCATTGTGGAAAACAAAAAATTGGGGTATGATACATGGGAACCTAAGGATGTAATGAGGTAGAGGTATCCTAATTATAATATACAAAAGTAACATAATTTAAAGGGTGAAATAAATTTTATGTGGGTGGGTAGATTATTACATACCAATATTTTGGAAATATATTATTTTAAATTAAATTTAATTTCAGAGATAACATGTGTTACATGCAACAGATATTTTTAATGGACTATGATATACAATAAAAATTATTATGATCGTTATAACCAAGTCATTAGATTTGGAATTATTAATTATAATAAAATCAATTTGAAAATTATGAAAAAAAATTTTGATAATGAAAATATATTTATAAATTTTTAATTTATGTTTAGTAAAGTCATTATATTATTCGAAAATAATATTTTACCAAAAAAAAATTATTTTTTTGTGAAAAATTAAATAAAAATTATTTTCTTAAAATTAATAATTTTTTTAAAATAATTCAGAAAAAATTGTATTGAAATATTAAAATCATGTTTGTTTGATTTTTTTATATTTTCAAAAAAGAATATTTTTGTGATTAATATTAAAAATATTGGATTTTATAGAAAACCACTTTTTATTCAGTTTATATTGTTAAATTTTATATTAAGAAGATATTAAAAGTATAAGATTAAATATTAATTTATAAATAAAATAATTTAGTTCATTAGAATCAATTTCAAATGGAATTTTTATATTACACTTTTTTACTTTTACAAATTTGGTCTTTAGAAAACCAATCTTTTCCATACCGGGGAGTAATTTTAAATTTAAAATTCCCACATCCATTAATGTAATTTTTTAAAACAGATTCCATAATTTTTATCACCATAATTAGTATTATATAATAATTATGGTATAGTATTTTTTAAATGAATAGTAATACTTTAAAAAAAAATTATTGTGGTTAGGTTAAAACTTGTTTACTAGGGGATAAAAATAAATTATAAGGGGTACAATGATCTTTAAACTTTTCCATATACTATTTGATGTTCATACATCCACTATGTAACCTTTAAATTATTATAATTACACCTTTTGATACTCTTGGTATTTTAAAATGTGGGTACACATTTTTCATTCAAAAAATTCCTAGTGTGTCCTCCCTCCCTATTATAAAAGGAAACCCCCCTAATCTCCTCTTAAGACATTAAAAATAATTTATATTAGAAATGAGCATCAAAACTATCATCCAAAATTACCTCCTCACATATTTTTGGCTAATAGTTTTATTAGGAATCCCTCATATGAAGGATTTTTTTTACCTCAGGAGGCTATCCGAAGAACTGATAAATTCTTAAACATGTATTTTTTTGTATTTCTCACTCTATCACTTTCATATATTAAAAAAATAGTTTGATATAATAAAAATATATCTCTCATATAATTATATGTTATTTTTCAAGTTAATTACAATTTTTAACCTCCTATTCTATTAAATGGTGAAGGAAATTGTCGATCATGTGTACAACAGAGTACCGCCTCCCAAACCAATGTAATTATTTTTCCATCACCACCTATAATAGAAGTTATAATGATATATTTGTTCTCTGTATGTGATATTTATGACAAAATTATACTTCTATAAATATTAATTCACATATTACTTCTTATTTTCTATTCCTTGGGAATATGATAATGTCGCTTCTCTGTACGGCGGACTACCGCATCCCGAAGTGAAGCGATTTGTTTTTAACAAATTATTTACCTGGAAGGTAATATGGATATATTTTATGAAAATATTTGATATATATGAAAATATAATGACTATAATATTTTAATATATTATTTATCTCTCTTATATTTCTTTCGTCAATAAAATGGAAATACTGTACCTACGTACATATGATATATTATCCCCATTAATGATGTAATTCAGTTTTTATCTCTAAATATGTGGTATTAAAAAAATATTAAAGAATATATATTATATTTATGAAATTTTTAACATTATTTATATGATTTAACCATGGAAAAAAGTAACAGAAATACCAAAACAGAATATTAAGGAAAAATGAAGCAGTTACTTCCCAAAACCTGATTTTATCATAGAATTGTTAATAAATGGGGAATAAGTAGTCCTAGAAAAATAATTTATAGTGTGATACATATGATTATGGTTTATAATATATTTATAATAAACATCCATTTATTATTAATGATACTCTAACGTGTGTATAGGAATTCATTCCTTAATGTAACTGATTTATTTTACAATACTATTTGAATGGGACTCATGCCTTATACACAATTTTTTTCTTTTTGTGGTGTATATAATACACATGAATGAATTTCACTATTATTTTCATGACTGAACTAATGTCAGGCCTTGATCTAAAACTACTCCAAGCCCACTTCCAGAGGCCTGGGGGTGGCGATAAGAGCTGATGTCATAAGTCACAAATTGAGGCCTCTTCAAAATTACATGTAAACACACACACAAACCTTTCATAGCATAAGTGAATGAATTTAGAGGAAATAAAGAGAAAGTTTAAGTGAAAACCCATTAAAATAAAACATACAGTTAGTAAAAAGTTGTGTTAGTTTAAAGATAAAAATGAAGGGTAAAAATAAACACCCAACATGAAATATATCACAAACTGATAGAAAAATAGAAAAGTGAACTGCTAAAAAAGAGACATGGTATGAAATAATAAGCTATGACCACCGTACATTGACCAATCTCCCAGTATCCATTTGATCCTCTATATTCAAGGTTAATATATGATTCCCCGACCCCAGAAGACCGGAGCTAGTGCATTATTTTAAATTATTTTAATGATTACTAGGAATCATGTCCCGATGGACCGATCAGTTTAGTAGTTTTGGGAAATAGATTACATACATGAACATTACATGAAACATTCAAACATAAAACAGAACATAAATAATTTATTGAGGATGACATTATTCCCCTAGTTTAACACTTCATATAACATGTAATAAACTTCATGGAATCTTATGAAAACAAAACATAAAAAAGGGGTGAGTTCAGATGCACAGTAAGGGTAAATAATTTAGCAGAAGCTACAATTATTTATGAAAAGATGTGTAGTAAAAACAAACTTCCTTTAAAAAAAAACATGAACATAATATGGACATAATAATCCAAATAGTATAATATATACATTCTCATGTATATTCTACTAGTTGAATAATCAAATGTAACAATTAATTTTATAATGAGGGAATGCCTAATGACGGACATCATTACCACATAGTCAAGGCCTCGTGCCAATACTAGAAATAAAATTTTTGTCTATGCCTTGTTCCAAGACATTGTTTGGTCTCATGAGACCTACCGATGCCTCAAGTGTCTATAGGGGGCCTCACCTATCACTTACTAAGTCCATTTTATTTCTCATATGAAAATGTGGAAACATAACATAAACATTTGTATTAAAAATTGCATACGAAATGTGAATACGTTAACAATAAATCATTAATGGTATAAAAATAGAACGTTCACAATCAAACATATCATAACTCATTCAATGCTATATTGATGATTGTATTTATAATAAATCAAACTCAATCAAGAATAATATCCAAAAAGGATGTTGACATAGTTGAAAATAATCTGTAAAACCCTTTGAGAGAAATATCATTTTTGCATGAAATCATTTAAAAGTATCACAATTTATAAAGGAATATGTTTAAAAGATATTTTTGAATCAAATCGTCCCATACCACTTAGAAACTATTGAAAGCAATTATCATTTAAAGAAAAACATGTCTATATAAATAAATCCTTAAAATAATTTTGAAAAAATAGACATTGATGAAAATTATTAGGAATAATAAATATTCAAAAGATTTAAAATTTTGTTTTAGTTAAAGAGTACCTTACACGAATAATTTTTAAATTCATTTTATGAAACATGGACTTTGATTATAAATATGTCCAAGAAAATACTTATATATAAACAATCTCAAATAATAATGATGAAGAATTAAACATTACCTTGCACTTTCCTTTGGTGGAGGGTATGTTTAACCTCTTATATAATTACCATAATATGTTATTAAAATATAAAAAACCTTATTAATATTTTATCATTTCATTTATGACGTTATACTACCAATTTAATAATTATTTCCATGAATAATTAACATTTCTGGTAATAATCGATTTCTTTATCATACGTGTTTTCACTTGTTATTCTTGATGGTATCATCTAGATCATGATTTAAATAATTCCAGAATATAAAACATGATTTATATATAATATATATTTAGCATATAAATATTCATAATAGAAATATTTATAAAATGAAAAAAACCCATTTATGGAGACGGTAGGCCGTACGTACGCCTAAATGTTGTTTTTGTTTTCATATCTTCTTGAACCGAAGTTAGTGAATAAGACATATGTAAGTTCACACACACACACATATATATATCTCCTACATATGTATTATTTCATATATTTCATAATTATTAATAATATATATTTTTATAAATATCATTGAATGGTGAACCTGGAAATAAATCTTGGCATGTAGTGGAGACGGTATGCAGTACATACAGACGAGCGATGATATCATTTTTTAATGAATAGAAGGTTTGTAATTGGATGTAATATTAATTTTACAGTGAAATTATCATTCTATTATCATTATTTATATACATTTTACTCATCATTATATCCATCCAAATAATATTGGGTTGAATAACAAATTACACTATGGCGTGGAGACGGTATGTCATGCCTACACACGCATGGTGACATTATCATTAATGGGATGGATAAAATAATGATTATGGTTGTACCATATTTATACAAACATAAAAATAATTATAAGGTACTCGATTTATTATTTTGGTATCAATATTACAATGAAAGAGTGGAAGATGAAAGGTACTTTGAAATATGTGATAAAACATTTACCTATTCATTTGGTGTTTCGTTTTGATTTGAACAAAAGGGCTCCATAGGATGGCTTTCTGATAAAGAGGATGCATCTAAGGTGATATGAGGGATGTTTGGAGGAGATTTGGGCAGTGGTTGGATGAGACAAATGGTATTGGATTTCTGGTTTTGACAGAAGGTGAAGTACGCTTTTATAAGATAGGTGTGGGTCACTTTAGGAATAACATAAAAAATTATTTTATTATAAAATCATATACAGATTATAATGGCTTCAAAATGATTTATTTCAGGTTTACGGTGGGGATGGGTCGAAAACAACTCAACCAATAGTTTTTAGACACGTACAGGTCACCATATTAACTGTATCTTTTAAATTTAACTCATAGTTAAATAGTTTAACCTTTACCAAATTCTCTTGTATTATTATAATAAATGGTTAACAAACATACTATAAAAACCCAAGAGAACCCCATGTGGTTCATTATTGATATATATAATTTTATCCAAGCCTAATGGAAAATATTTTTATTTTTAGAAATTTTATATCAATTAATAATATAGTATTTATTTTAAAAACTTATTTATGTCAATTTTGACACTATTTGGTATTTTGATTTTGTTAAAGTCATAAAAACATTATCACATCCAAAAAAATTATATAATATACCCTAACAAGTAATATTATGCTATAAAATTCGTAGATGGCATTAAAATCCAATATTTACTTTTATTTTTATATTTATAATATCAATTATTTTAATTATTCTTTGATTAAGTAATTACTACATCATAATTGTGTCCTAAATAAATTTACATATTTAATATTTGAAAATTATAAATAAAATACATTATGTAGTAAATATTTTAATCTTTATAATTAATATTTATAGTCTAATTGAACTTATGAATAACCCTATTTTAAAAATAAATTAGTTATTAAGCCTTGAATTTAACACTTTTAACTCTTATTTATGTAAAATAATAATAAATGTCCAAATATAATCCAAGTGGACCAAAAGGATCATATTTTATTCCTATGATTGGTTTTGGTCGAAATACACTAATCCAATAGAATTAGGACATGTGTTAGGGTAATTATAATATCATTTTTACCTTTATTTACCATATTTACATATAATTACGGTAAATAAAAGGAAAAAGTTACTATTAAACAAAAATTATTTTCATCTTATTGAACCAAATTTTACGTACTGATGTCAACTGTGCCTCTCAGATTTTTTTAAATTCAATTCACAGAAGCTGTAAAATTTCCTTTTATGCAAATTTAAAAATGTTCCTAGAAGGTGGGTAAAAGACGTTAAAAAGTTCAAAATAAACTAATCTAATTTTATTATTAAATGACTCAAATGAATTAAACTGAACATATATAGGAATTATATATTTATTTTTACTAAAAATAAATATAATTAAAATTAATACATATTTAAATAAAAAGTCAGTTTTAAAGAATAAAGTAGTGTTTTTCACTATTCCTCAAAAATTGGAAGTTTCTAGAAAAATACCAAAAAATCACCCTAAAATAATTATGATATTCCAAATTAAAAAAATATTTCTATTTTACCAAATTAAAAACATATATTTTTCATTAATTTATACAAAATTAATTCCCTCTATCAAATCCAAAAAGCAGGTTTTTAAAAAGTAAAAGCTATCAAAAGATTGACATGTGTTTATGTCAAATTTAAATGTGAAATTACATACAATGACCAAAATTGTATAAAATGATAAAAATATAATCTAATTATACTTAAAAACCATTAAAATTGATAACATGACACAATATATTATTTTGATTAATATTTTTTTCAATTAAAATATAGTATTTTTCACTATTCATCAAAATAGGAAAGTTATCATAAAAGTTAAAAAATTTAACCAAACTAAATTTTTATGTCCCGCTTCTAAAGATAAATTTAATTTCATTAAATTAAATATTTAAAAGTTTCATTTATTGGTTTTGAAAATGGTTTAAAATTAAATCGTGAAAAAATTACATTTTTTGAAAAACACTTCTTCTATCTAAAAAAATAGAATTTGTTTTTTATATTATGTATAATAAACACACTATATGGATTTAAAAATTTTATGGAGTATATAGAATTCTAAATTCAGTTAGTAATCTTCATAACTTCTTTTTAAATGACTACTTTGGTATGTTGTGGTGCTCTTGAACACGGTGTTGCATGTTGCGCAAGTTATTAAATAACATTTAAGTGATAACGTGCTATGAAATGTTGGGGTGATACATTTTCCCCTCCTTCAATAAATTGCGTCCTCACAATTTGAAATTGTTCTTCGAAAATAAAATGTTAAAATAGTGAAATACCATTGGGGAAAACCCACATCGGAAATGGGGTTTATAAAATTTAATGTTAATAAGAGGGAAATGTATAAGAAAAAGTCACCACCAAATTATGATATCGATTAAGAGAAAAATGGTAGAAATTAAGCACACATAATTGGTGTAAAATATAAATATTTATAGAGAGTGATTGAGGTAATCAATTACAATCAAATGTAAAATTAATGGCCTCTAAGACATCAATCTATGATGATTTAAAATATCATCCATTCAACAAAACCTATGGTATTAGGATAACTAATTTTTGGTTTTAAGATCCTTTCCCTAAAGTTAAAAAATTAATTTTTTCATATAACAAGGTAATAAAATAATTGACAAGTAGAGTATCATCCTACATCTAATTTCTACCACAAAACAATCTTTCACTTATAACGATAATAGAATTAAATAATATTCTATTTCTCCGAATCGTATTAGGTTACAAAAATAATGAATTTATAATTCATTTGTTAGAATATTTAAAAAAACTAAATTATACAAACAAGGACATCACATAGGCCAGTGTTAGATGATGCACTGTTGTCGCCCTTCGGTTTCAGGTTTATGTCTCGTGACCTTGATGGATGCGACGTGTTGTCACACGACCTCTGGGTTTTCCTTTTTAAAACAGTCCAAAAATAATCTTAAGAAATGATTTAACCATAAAAATAGTATCCAATGTCAAAAATAATCCATTTCAACCTTTAGACATATCAAAAATACTTATGTCCAAACTCACAATACAAAATTTATAAGGAAGGTAAACATAATGAATATATTTTTTCCACGTAATAACTTGTAAATACTATCATCATGTATTAATTTAAAATAAGGTAACACCCTGAATTACCATAAAACCATATTGTTTAAATTCATGCTCCCTTATTTATTATGTTATACAAGATATACACCTTATATGAAAAAATTTTGTAAACTACAAATATAATGGAATAAATAAACAATAAATAAGTTTTAAAGTAGTCATGAATATGAAATATAATTTATCCAAATCAATTATATCTTAGTTTAAAATCACTACCTTAGTATATGAAACATATTAAGGTTTATCTTTCCTTCAAATATATATTTTACAAAATGTTTAACTTTCTATTGAGTCAATTTTCATAGAACCATATAATCTCAAATCCTCAATGAAATAGTACTACAATACAATCTTTATTTATTTCCATAATTTATATAACTAGTACAATATTGAAACAACACTGAAATGAAATAATTCCATAATAATAAGATAATAACACTATTAATTCCTCTTCATGTCTAGTAGTATCATAACATGATTTTTATCTAATAGCATCATTTAAGGCCTACTCTGAATATTTGGACATTGATTCATGTAGTGTCCCAAGTCCATGAGGATGAATTATTATACATTAGGAACCATGTTTTTACCTCAGATATCACATACATGGTGCCCCTTTTCTCTAAACTTATAACAAACCCCAATTTCATTCAGTAATTTACAAAGGTGATTATATCCACAGTTATCACATGTGGGAAAATTAATCATTCCCCTCTTCCCTTTATCCATCTTTCTATCTACCGTCGTTTTCATTCCACAATTACCTTCAAAGCCATAAGACTCATATAAATATTTACTTATCTTTTTACCACATGATTACATTTCTTTATATGAATAGAATACATAGGAGACTAATTTTCTTCTAAATGTTAGCTTAATACCATGAATGATATGATCCTTCATACTCTTTGAATCATGTGTATTGTTGGAGTTCTCATTCCTTTTACTAGGTGCCATTACTAAATAATGGCATACACTAGGTTAGTTTATGAATCAAAATTCATAATTTAAAACTTGTAAAATACCTAAAATAAATTTAAATGATTATTCATATAATCTATATTCATAGAAAAATTATTTGAGGAATTATTAACACCTAAATCCTTCAAAATGTCTTGTAAAAAAAGTGAACCTAGTCAATCCCAAAAATCCTTGTCAGAGTTTTCACTCATAGGTACATCTATTCCAGAGCTGTGTCTACATGCTCTTATCTAGAAAGAGATGTATTGTATGGAAAATACCAAAACTCTCTATATTACGAAAATTTAATGACTTTCTTCTATACTAATCCATAAAGTCTATCTTAGTGTAGTGTTCTCTAATCAATGTTTTTATAAATATAATTTCCAAGGGTTGTACTAATCGTCCTTTGATACCAACTGTATTGCCTCGACCCTAGAAGCTTGGAGCTAGTGTATTATTTTTATACATTTTCATGATTAAAAGGAATCAAGTCCTGAGGGACTGGTCAGTTTAGTAGTCTTTTAAAATAGATTAAATACATGAATGTTACATTATACATTCAAGCATAAAACAAAACATAAATAATCCATTGAGAACACCATTATTACCTTTAGCATAACCCTGCATATTGAACATAATACACATCATGGAATCCTGCGAATACAAAACATAAGAATGGGGTGTTATTTTATGCTTCGTAAGTGTAAATAATTTAGCAGAAGCAATAAACATGCACATGGATATTCTACTAGTTGAATAATCATGTGTAACAATTAATTTCATAATGAGGGTTTTCCTAAAACCACACATAATTACCACATAGTAAAGGCCTCATGCCAAGATGATAAATAATTTTTTTTCAAGGACTTGTGTAAAGAAACTAGTATGTCTCATTGGAACTACCTATGCATCTAAGGGCTATAGCAGGCCACACCCGTAACTTACAACATCTCATGCATTCCTTATATAAAAATGTTGAAATAACGTAAACATTCATAATAAAACTAGAATAAAAAATTCCAATAATCCAAACCTAAATCATAAATGGTATAAAATTAGAACATTCACTGTCAGACATATCATAACTCATTCAATACTAAATTCAAGATTGTATTTATAATAAATCAACCTCAATAAATAATAATATCCATAAATTAATGTTGACATATTTGAAAATAATTAGTAAAACCCTTTGAGAGAAATTTCCTTGTTTTCATGAAATCATTTAAAAGACTCACAATTTATAAAGGAAGTCTTTTAAAAGATATTTTTGAATCACAATGTCACGTACCACATAGAAACTTTTTAAAGTAATTAACATTTTAAAACAATCATCTCTATATAAAAAAACCTTAAAACCATTTTGAAAACATGTACAATAATGATAATGATTTCGAAAAATAAATATTTAAAACATTTAAAATAAAGGTTTAGTTAAATATTACCTTAAAAGAATCATTTTTATATTTATTTTATGATTCATGGTCATGGATAATAAATATGTCCCAGAAAATTCATACACATAAATAATCTCAAATAATAATGAGATTGAGGAATTAACCCTTACCTTGCACTTTCATTTGGTCAAGGGTACGTTTAACCTCATTTATAATGACCATAGTTTGTTATTAAATTATACCATAACCCTAATAATACTTATTATATCATACATGATTAATTTATGTCTTTATACTGCACATTAATAATGATTTCTGTGCTAAATTAACATATCGTGTAATAATCGTTTTCCTTATCATACGTGTTTTAGCTTGTTATTCTTGATCGTATCATTTAGATCATTATTTAGATAATTACATAATATAAAACATGATATATGTATATATATAATATTATTAATATAAATCTGTATAAAATATGGATTTATGAAATGTAAAACACCGTTTATGGAGACAGTAGGCCGTATATACGCAAAACTTCCCTTTCTGTTTTCATATCTTATTGAACTGAAGAATGTGCATAAGTTATATGTAAGTAAATACATACATATATACATATGTATATATATATAGAATAATTATTATTTCCAATATTTTATAGTAATTAATAATATATATTTTTATATTCATCATTGAATGGTGAACATGGAAATTAATCTCATCATGCCGTGGAGACGGTAAGCCGTTCGTACAAACGAGCAACGATTTCATTTATTTAAGGATTAAAAGGTGTGAAATTGGATGGTATATTAATAGTACCGAGAAATTATAATGTTATTTTAATTATTTATATACATATTACTCATCATTATGTACATCCAAATAACATAGTATTGAATAACATATTACACAACGACGTGGAGACAGTTAGCCATACGTACGAACACATGGTGACATTATCATTCATAAGATGGATAGAATAATGATTATGTTTATACCATATTAATAATAGCATAACAGTATTTATAAGGTACTATAGTTTTTATTTTGGTATAGAAATATAAAACAAAGAGAAAGTGGATGAAGAAAAGAAGAATGAAAGAGGTGATAAAAAGATTACCTCTTCATTGTGTGTTTCCTTTTGATTTGAACAAAAGGTCTCTATAGGTTGTCTTTATTCTCTATGGAAGGCCTATATATTGATGTGAGGGAAGTTTTGAGGATATTTGGGTAGTGGTTGGCCAATCCAAATGGCTCTGGAGGTGTGATTCTAAGTGAATGGGAAGTACCCATTTTATGAGAGAGGTGTGGTTCAATTTAGGAAAATCTTGAAATATTATTTTATTATACAATCATATTCGGTTTATAATGTCTTAAATATTATTTAATTAGAGGATAAGGTGTGTATGGGTCTAATTATTCTCATCCAATATGTTTTATACAATTTCAGGTCATCATATTAACGCTATATGTTAGATTTTTCTCATAGTTAAATAGATTAACTTTTACCATGTCCTCTTGTATTATTATAATAAATGGTCAATAAACATACTATGAAAAGAAAAGAGAAACTCAAGTGGTTCATTATTGTAATATCTAACCTTAACTATGTCATTTTTCTGATCCATATAATTTTATAAATTTTATATCAATTAATAATATAGTATTTGTTTGAAAATGTTTTTAATGTTTATTTTTTAAATATGTTGGTTTTTGTTTTTTTAAAGGCATAAAAACAATACAACTTCAAAAAAATTATATAATCTACCATAAAATGTCAAATTAACCTATAAAAATCTTGGATGACATTAAAATCCTCAGTTTACATTTATTTTTATATTTATAATATCTATTATTTTAATAATTCATTGATAATGTAATTACTGCATCATCATTCTGTCATAAATAAATTTAAATATTTAAT
Organism: Viscum album; assembly: GCA_963277665.1. Classification (NCBI taxonomy): domain Eukaryota; kingdom Viridiplantae; phylum Streptophyta; class Magnoliopsida; order Santalales; family Viscaceae; genus Viscum; species Viscum album. The sequence goes on from CAUJRU010001159.1 coordinate 104,040, forward strand.
ATTTAAAAATTATATATATAATACCATTATGTAAGAAATATCTTTATCTTTCTAATGAATATTTTTTGTCGAATTTTACTTATATATAACCATATATTAAAAATGGTTTAGTTATTAAACATTGAATTTAAAAATTTTAACTCTCCTTTATGAAAAATAAAAATAAATTTCCTAATATAATTAAACTTCCCAAAAAGATCATATATTATTTAAATGGTTTGTTTTGGTCGAAATTAACTTAACTAATATAATTAGGATATGTGTTGGGGTAATTATAATACACATTTTCCCTTTAATTTCCAGATTTACTTTTAACTGTAGTAAATAAAAGACAAAAGTCACTATTCACCAAAAAAAATTATTATAATATTATTGAACCACCTTTTAGTCACATATGTTAATCATGTATCTGGAATTTATCAAATTCAATTCACAGATGCGGAAAAATTACATTTTATGCAAATTTTCAAATGTTCATAGAAGGTGGGTAAAGGACGTTAAGAAATACAAAATATTTATAATCCAATTTTATTATAAAATGACTCCAATGAATTAAATTGAATATATGTAGGTATTATATAACTATTTTGACTTAAAATAAATTCAAATAAAATAAATTATAAGATAAATAAAAAGTAAGTTTTAATCAAAAACACAATGGGTTTAACTATTCATCTAAATATGAATGTTTTCAAAAAAAAAAATAAAAAAATCACCATAAACTAATTTTGATATTCCAAATTAAAAAATTAATTCTATTTTACCAAATTCATAACATATAAGTTTCATTAATTAATTGAAAATTAATTCTCATTGTCAAAACCACTAGGTGGGGTTTTAAAAAGTAAAAACTATGAAATGATTGACACTTGTTTATGTCAAATTGAAATGTGAAATTATTTATAATATCCTACATTCTATTAAATGATAATAATACAATCTATTTATACATAAAAACCACTCAAATTCATAATTAAACATTATAAATTATTTTTTATTAAAAAATATTCAATTAAAATTTACTATTTTTTACAATTCATCGAAATATGAACATTATTAGAAAAGTACCAAAAATATATCTAAACTAATCATTTATATCCTACATCTAATGAAGTATTTAATTTCATTAAATTTAATATATAAAAGTGTCAAATATTTGTTTTGAAAATGGTTCTCCATTAAAAGGGGTTAAAATTGCATTTTTTGTAAAATAATTCTTTTATCTGAAAAAAATGATTTTTTTCAAATATTATTTCTAAGAAACACATTATATTGATTCTAAAATTATATGTAGTATATAAAATTAAAAATATAGTTAGTACTATTCATAACTTCTTTCTGAATGTTGAGTTTTATATGTCGTGGTGCACTCAAACTCGGTGTTTTGTGTAGGGCAAGTTAATAATTTATGTTGAAGAGATAACATACATTGAAATCATGGGGTGTTACTGTAACTATATATCATCTTCATAAGGCATGATACATGTAGGAAAATCCAATTTCAATGTTAGTATATACCTACCCAATATGACGCCCTAAATGATAAAGGGGGGTCAATATGAGATACATTAGAAGAGAAAGACTTTATATAGCACATGGAACAATGAAGGAGTACAAATCTACCCCAAAAGAGAGTGAAGGTAACCTAATCCAAACACAAGTGTCTTGATATAGGGATAAGGTGAACTACTCATAGAGTCTTTGCTACATATACCAGGAGAGTAAACCCATCCCATCATGATAAGATAAGAACTAAAATCATGCAACATACTTTGTGCATATTCACCTATCATGGGAGGAGAGTTTACAAATCTAAGGTTTAGATACATAAGATATATATGATCAGTCCAGGAATCCCAAACAAGGGAGTAAGGGGTTATGCATCTCGTAGCTCATCCAATGAAGAAGAGTATCCAACAGTTCAAAAATATCATCAATGATGCCCAACATCCCACAAGTTTTTCCACAAGTTACCATATAAGCCCAACCAGGCCTCTTCAATCTACTGCAGAGCTGATCAGGCACAAAATAAAAGTAAAGGATTCATTCCCTTTTATGTCATGAGGGTTCCACTATGTAAGTCTTTTAGGATTCCATTTCCCTAATCTATTGGATGGTCAACTTGGTATCCATAAAGGAAGATATTTCCCAACTATACATGAGGGTAAACTCTATTTCCATCATTGGTGCTATTTTCTTGCTATGCTGGAGGGTCATCATGGTATCTATTGAGGACACCATTTCCCATTATTTAATGGGGGATCTACTCAAAATTCATTGAGTGATCCACTGACATGTCTCTATTGTATGCATACTAAAAAACAATTAAATACTCTACTACTTAGATGCTGATAGTGGGTTTACATGGAATGCCTTTTGTGATCCAGTGTGATCACCGCCATCATCAAGAACTGCCTCAATAAGTGTCATTCCCAGATCATTTGATATCATATATCAAAATCCAAAAAGGATGAAACAATAATATTCTAACCGTAATAACACTGATGATAGGATAATATTATTCTCAAATTGGACACACAAAAAAAAATCATATTTCGCCACATCATTATCAAATGATATTTCATATGCCAAAACCACTATTAAATTCTCATAAAATTTATTGAAACATTCTCCTCAATTTTAGTGTCATGACGTCACTAACGATTCATTATTGTAACATCATATGTGGAAGATATTTTTGTTACTAGATTCCATAATAATCTTAATATAAATATTATTTTTCTCTATAGGACTCGAGCCACAGTTCTGAAAAACTCATCCCAAATGAGTTTAGAGTGACCTTCTCAATTCTAGAATTAAACTTTCATTTACAACATGTTAATCTATTTTCAAACAAAGAAGATACATATAAAAATTCATGGCAAAATGTAATAAAAATAATATGTTATTATTATTATAAATAATAAATTGAAATAGAGATTCATGCTCTACCTAGTTTAAAATCATGCAGCATGCCCATAAGATAAAAATACCCCATTATATTATTTATATTTCAATAAATCAATATTATATTTATAATTTTATATAATATTATATTTTACTACAAGAAAATACCAGGGACAACTCCTGTAATTCCCAACCAGGAAAACTCCTCACCCACAATCCATGGCACCTCCTCTATTAAATTTTATATTTATCATTTAATTTTAAATTTTAAAAAAATTATATATTATATAAATTTAATTACACAATATTTAAAAAGTAAATCTCATCTAAATTTTATTATCCAATAACACAATTAGGCCTACATTGTTATTACTATTATGTATAATAATAATAATAATAAACCTATTTAAAATTCATTATATCGTCACCATTATTAAAATTATTATTTTTACTATTATTATTTTTATTTATTAATTCCCACCATGTCAATCATGCCAAAACACCTCATTATAGATCCAATACCGACCAACATGACATTCACACTGAGAAGTCCGTATGATGAGACTCTACATTTGACCACCACTCAGAACTCATCACATCACATTTCACATCACCACCACATTCCAACTAAGAAAACGAGGTTCACTAATCTGATCTCAATCCATCTTTGATCACTAAACCTCACCCGCAGTACTTATCCAAACCCTTTACAAAATATCACCCCGCACATTTATCAATCTTCCCCCAAACCAGTGATCTGCATATAGTTCATTCCACCACAACAAATCTGGGGGTTCGAGCACACTCAGACACACACAATCATTTTAAAATTGAGACCTCATTGTCCAATAAGGATGATCATGAAGAATGGGGGGATAAAATATCCAATAAAAGGTGATAAACATCATTATACAAGAGTTATTGTCCAATAATTCCATTGTGTGTAGAACAGGGTGAAAAACATGGAATGGAGAAGAAATAAATTGAAAGAATTATTTATTATCATACAAGGGATCATGTGAAGGATTATTTAAATGCAGATGAGTGGAAAAAATTTGATCATAACTAGTATTTTAATAAAATGGGGATGAAACTACTATTGACAATTCTAAACATGATTATGTATTGATCGTTGATAAAGAATGTGTCCTATAGATATGGAAAAAACCTATTGGAATCACTACTCTTTAATTCACATCAATATGATTACTATTTATTGTTTGATATCTATTCAGTAGTGAAGATCCATCTCTTACAACTTTTAGATCTATTAACAATTATGTGGACAAACCTTGGAAAATAATCATAAGAGTGTTTTTATTGAGGGTTTAATTTGTACATTTATTTAAATAAATATTCTTTATTTACTTAAATTAAACATATACTCCCATGGTTTCCATATCAGAATTTCCCATACCGACCAATATTAGGTTACACCTAGGGTAAACACCACATTCTAGATTCAACTGGGTTCTCATATTTCAGATCTGAGATTCAATTTATGAGATATTCAATTATTTTTAGGAAAAAATTATGTGCATAATAAAAATATATTCAACATTTTTATTAAATTAATTTTATGTTCACCAGACATCAGAATCGTGCTCCATCTCAGCATCTTTATTTGAAAATATTCATAAGAATATTCAAATGTCTTACAATGAAAAACAAAATTCTTTATATTATAACCTTCTTCCAAAAACTGTCATGCTCAAAAAGAAAAAAAAATAAAAATAATGGGGATTTTAAGCCTTCAAATGGCGATTCCATACATATTCCCTACACTGGGATGTACAACCAGAGGTAAAATGTGAATCTTCCCCATCACCACATATTGTAACATGGCTGGAATTATAGTTTAAATCTAAAAAATGTTGATGTGATTACATTATTCATAAATCAATTAGGTGAAAATCCTAAGGATATATGGTTAATAAATACCTTATAACCGATTTCCCCCAAAATGCAGTGCCTCCATATCCTCAAGGAAAAGACTAACACTTCCAAATCTCGATACTGAGTCATGTAGTTCTATTCATTTGGAATTAAATACCTCATCCCATATGAAAAAACATTTTCCCACTAATACAAGGTTTTCGATGATCATGTAAGTGTTACAATGAATAAGACATGTGACTAGACACTACAAAAAAATGAAGCAATACTAGAAAATCAAGTTGTGTAACCACATGTCTTCACCTCTTTTGTAAGTTTGGTAACCCAAATCAGAAACTCAACCACACCCACTAATGGAATACCATAAGAAACTTTTCATGAAGAAATAATCCACTGATAATTCTTGTACCTTCTCTAAAACTCCATCACACAACCTCACCTTCAACAAACATTTCTATGTAACATTTCTTCCACACCTAGACACTATCCTCTTTGGGAATCATTGAATTACCTGTATGGTTTTGAGTTTATCACAAAAAAAAGAATATTGGTTAGGAAGGAATCCATCTTTTTCATGAGGCCAGCGATATGTAAAACATTGTCATTTCCTCCATGAGACTATTTTCTAAAAACTGACACCAAGCACTTGAGTGTACTAAAGAAGAAAAATGGGCTTCACAAACACTCAACTAGGTGTTTCCAGGACCTATCTTTGAAAAATCCATCATGTCACAAGACCCTGATCAAAAAATTTAGAGTAATTCATCAACCCCACCTAGATAATATAAACATTTGGTGTCACAAGCTCTCCATCATGATTTTTATCACATTACAAAAACATGTCTCAGTGGGGGAATGACCCCTCTTCTTACTGCATTTGATGCTACGTCATGCAACACTATAACATGCTTACATTGATTAACTAAGGAACACTGTTTTAAACATAGGGAAAGATGTTAAAAGAAAAGTGTACATCTTATATATTCTAACAACTAATACAATAAAATTTAGAAGAGACGTATAGAATACATATTATCATCTGGTGTGATGCAAGATCATAGGCATAGAAAGCATGAGTTATCTACAGCCACAACCGCCATCTCCCTAAGCATAAAATGGGCCTACTTGTAGTGGTGGAAGGATATCATAGTCTTATCCACCACCAATACATCCTCCTTTTCCTCTTCCATCTATGCCTCTCCACGGATGACACTACCCATTCCTGGGAGATCCTTGACCACTACATTGCCTCCACCATGGACTTCAATCAGTTATATTCATGTACTGATCAGTACGTTGGGTTGGGATATCTCACACCATATGAGCTCACATATCAAAAGTAATGCACCTCCCCTATATGGGAATCCTAAATCCACATTCTTGAGTCTAATAATGCAAAGGAATCCCATTAAAATATCATATTTCTTGAATTATGCTAGTTGTGGCTGACTACTCAGTTCTATGATGCCCACTGACCACTCTTGCTGAATACCATCCCTCTGACAGAAATTTCCCAATCATTAGTTCCCACTACAATGCCCCAACATAGCTGGGAATGAATAAGGGTACAATTATAGCTTAAATCTCTCTGTGTAGTCCCTACACAAACTCACATTCCTTGCAGTAGCTGTCCCAGATCATGTCAATGGAGTTAGCATAATGTATGTGAACATTACTGCGTACTCAGCCACTATAATACATCCTTGTTGTAGATATAAAAGATCATGTATCCAGACTAATAATAACATGTAGGGGTATTAAATTTCATGAAATAACTAATGTTAGTCAGGCCCTAGGAGTGTTGACTCGGGATGACTCTACATAGTAAGGTTGTGCCAATTTTATGTTTCACAATGGAATAATCTAGGTACCTATGAAACTACCCAATCCACTAGTTTCCTAACAAGACTGATGATATGGACAACCAACTATATCCAATTCCCTACTTCATGAGGATCTAGCTCATCATAGAACCTCAGGGGTCTATCCCAACGTAAATCATAAAGCATGCTAAGAATTCATGAATCCTTGTCCTGATACTCTAGAATGTTCTACTATTTGATTGGGGGAGGTTCTACTTCCCATATAGAAGAGGGGGGGGTCATAGGATGTGCCTTGAACTGATCCCTCATCGCTAATCAGATCTTCATCATGAACTAGAGTTGTTGTCTTAAATAGCTATCATTATAGAGCCATCCCAAATGCTATCAAAGTGTACCATGGTTAGATGCGAATATATACATATATATTGGGATCAAACTCAATAAATATATTTAATTTTTCAATAATATATAATGCATGTACCATTAGTCCTTTTAATAAATTTCTCATATTTCTTAGTCGGCAAGTAAGTAGTCCAATTCCTAGAGAATGGATATGCTAGACACTATACCATCATGGGATTCTCTAGCCTAAGAGACACTCTAGTGAAACCTTGATATTTTTTCTACACCCAACAAAATTCACCCAAGGGGATACATCTAAAAAATGGCCTATGGAGATAACTTTCTATAATACCAATCTTTCATTACATGAACCAGCCCATGGGGTGAGTTGAAACTACCACAAGACCGCCTCTATTGGCTAGGGGTGAAAAAAAGATTTGTTGTCATAACAATCATGGAGAGGAAATTCCATAATTAATTGTATGCACACAGACAATCATCTAATTTCAGAAGTCTAGACGAAGTAAATTTAAAGGAATAAATAAATATATTGGAACAACCATTCTTATAAAAAAAATTAGACAATAAAAAGTTGAGGAAGTTTATACTGAAAAGTTAAGGGGAAATATAAATTCCCAACTTGACATATGTCCCAACATGATAAAAAATAGAAAAGAAAACAGATGAAGGAGAGCTGAGCTCTTAAATACCTATCTACGACCACCATACATGGTCCAAAAACCACATATCCCTAACCACTGTTGTAGTCATGGTCGACATGTGCTTCATATGTATAATATACAATACATACTGGAAAATCCCATGTAGGGGTGAGTATAAGCATACCTAGTAGGAAACACAAAAATATGAAGGGGGAGAAACTAGAGATATAATTGAAAATAAAGATAGTATATGGTATAAGGTATATTGAAAGGGTATAAATCAACCCCCAAATAGGGTGAAGATAACCCAAGGTATACATAAGGGACTCAACACATTGAGTAGATGAACTACTCATCGAGTATTTTTGTGTTTATAGTATTGGAGTAGACTCATACAACCATTATAAGATAAACATGGAAAGCACCTGACATACCCTACACGACTTAGCCTCCAATGGATAGAGAGTGTCCAAATCCATGGTACATATACATAAGAATAATATATATATATATATATCCTGATTTAAAAAATCCAAAATAAGAGATTAAGGGGATCTCCAACTCATTGCTCAGTACAAGATGACGAGTAGTTAATATTTCCAAACATTAATCAATGATGACAAACATCCCACACATATTCCCAGATGTAACCATACTAGTCTTACTTCTCATTTTCAATGTACTCCACATATGAGCAGGCAGAAACTTGATGTAGAGGTCTCACATGCTAGTACGTCTTAGGGGTTCCACTCTGTAATCCATCAAGGATGCCACTACTCTACTCAACAGGAGGATAAACTAGTAATCGATCAGGGAAACTACATTCAAGCTATGATAGAGTTTCAACATAGTATCTATTGATGACGTCACTAACCATTTTTTATATACGGTCAACTAAGTATCATTCAAGGATGCGACTGCATACTCTCTACTATAGGGTATATTAAGAATGTTTCAAGGGATCCACTACCAAATCCCTACTGGAGGGTCTACTCGGAGAATATTCTGGACTCCACCCCATAGTCTATGCCTAAGTGTCTACTCAGAATGTCTTTAGTGATCCTATGTGACCAATTGTATCATTGATTACCACCTCAATATGTTCTATTCACTTAAAAGTTTACTACGTATATCATAATCCCCAATGGATGGAACCATCACATTATATTCTAAAAAAAACGTTGGATAGGCCACTCATTTTCTCAGATCAGATACCTATTGAAAAGGTAACATTTCATTGCATCATGCTTGAATGATGTTTCTTGTTCCCAAGACACAAATCTAAACAATACACAAAAAAACATTTCTTAAAAAATTCATTTCAATTTTAGAGTCTTGTTGTTACATAGATTTCATTATTTCGACACTGTATGTGGTTGATATGTAGGATACTGGATTCCAAAATTATAATAAAATAATTATTATTTCATTCCCCTTGGACCAAATCCAGAGGTCTATAAAAGGTATCTAACATTAATATAAAAGGACCCACTCATTTCTTGTGTCATACTATCATTGAAGGGACATTGATCTAATGTAAAACGAAAAAGATACATCCTAATTAATATTTTATGGCCAATAATAATAATAATAATAATAATAATAATAATAATATTATTATTATTTATTTTTATAAATCTTAATTGAAAGAGTTGTTAATACTCCCCCTCTTCAAAATCGTACAACAGACCCCAAAATAGTAAAATACCCCTATCATTTATTTTCATTTTATGAAATAAATATTATCATTATAATTTTATATAATATGATATATCACTAAAATAGTCAGGTGAAATAACCTCTCATGGAAATGAAAGCACACACCTTCCCCAAAATCCAATGCAGCTCCATCATTTATTTAATCTACTTTATTTAATTTTATATTTCATAATTTAAATATCATTTACATTTTTTCATCCAATGCTTAAAATTAAATATCATATAATTTTTGTTAAATTACACTTTTCTTCCAACATTTTTATTATTTAGCATAGTAATAATAATAAATCCCCAGTTAAAATTTATTAACTCAACACCGTTATTTTTATTATTAATTATTAATGCCCAATATATTGACTATGTATGACTACCTCATCTGAGATCCGAGACCGACCACCATCACATTCATGCTGAGCCTCCCCATCCAAGAGACTCCATGCATAGCCTCTACTAGGAACCGATCATATCACATTACATTTCATCATCACTTTCCAAGTAGAAAAGAGAAAATTACCCATATGATCTCGAACCATCTCTGGACCTTAACTTACACCTGTTATACCATTCTAATACCTTCAAAAACATAATCCATATCATTTATCAATATGTCTTGAACCCATTCAACATGATTTCATTTGTGACACCATAGTGAATCTAGGGGTTCGATCACACACAATGCCACACGAACAATGTTGAATAGTGACGATGGTCTAACGATGAAGAACACAAAGAATAGTGGTAGAAAAACACCAAAAAGAATTGTGATAAATATCATTGTCCAAGTTTTCTTGGACAACTATTTCATAGTAGTGAAACTTGGGAGAGAAAAATGGAAATGATAAGAAATAAATTGAAATAAAAATTTATTTCAATACAAAGTCCCTTGTGAAGGTTTATTTAAACACAGATCAAGGAAAAAAAAATTGATCATGATTAATTTTTAATAAATGGGGGTGAATAAATTAAAAATACCTACCTTGTTTATTTATCTATAATTATTGTAGAATGCATCCACTAGTGATGAGGATGTCATGATGCAATCACTTCATATCAATCCATGTAAATCAGATCACCATTCATTGGTCAATGTTGATCTGCGAATGAAGAAAATTCTCCTCCTCCTATTGGATGTAGAAATGATTATGCCGCAAACCTTTATAAAATCATCAAAAAAAATTTATTGAGGATTTAAATTTTTATTTTAATAAAAAACAAATGAATTATTTATTTAATTTAATTTAACATACCTTCCAATGATAGCCTCATCCGAACGTCCAACACCATCCAATTATAGGTCACACCTAAGGTAAATTCCATCTTTCGAATTCAATTGTGGAATCATATATCTGATATATGACATATTTTATGTGATATTAAACATTTTTCCAAAAAAATGTGTCTGTATAATAAAAATATATTTAATATTTTTATAAAATTAATTAGTGGATAATATAGCATCGGAATCACACGACATCTTAGCTTCTAACTCTGAAAATATTCAGATGAATCTTAAAATGTCATATGAGGAAAACCCAATGTCTCCATAATTATTATCATTAATTTTTTTTTATATAATAATCTATATAATGTAATTTCATTCACGAGTCTTCTGATTCAAAAGATACTAATGTGGTATATGGTTTTTTGTTACAATATAAATGTTTACTGGAATTTTTTTCATTAATCTTTCAATGATAAAATCATATCATACATATATAAAGAAAGACATGAAATTTATCAACATATGGTTATTTAATTAAAATACATGTTTTTTATTTCATTTAAATATATTTATTTATTCAATATTTTAAAAGCATGTTGTAAGGTAAATTTTAGTTTATTAATTTCTTGGGTGAAAAAACCAATTTACACTATGTACATGTATTCAAAAAATGTTTTAAATAATTTTTTTTAAAATCTTGGATAGTTTTTAAAATAAATATTTACACATATTTCACTTATGCATTTTTTATTAGAATATTTTTTCCATTTTCATAATGATTTAGTTTTGAAATTTTATGGGAAATGTAAAGGGAATCACTATTAATCAATTATGAAAAGTATGAAATATTTACAGAATTTTTTTTTACTAAATTATTTGAATCCTAAATTCTAGGTTTTCAAGGTTATTTTGAAATAAAATTTTAAATTTTAATGAAATTATTTCAAAAGTAGATGGTGTTTTAATAAAAATTATTTAATGATGTTTTATAGAATTTCTATTCATTAATAAAAATAATGGTTAGTGTTTTATATATTTTTATGAGGGTATTAACGAGAGGTACCTACATATTATTTCATGGAATGGTATGTATATATGATTTTATTGAAAATATGTTTATGATATTTTTCCATTTCTATGGTCTATGATACTAGTAATTGATGAACTGCTTATAAAACCAATTTATTTTCCTTATCTTATACCTTGATGTAATATTTTTGAAACCCATTTCCTTTTTCAAGGGTTATGAAGTGATGAATATTTTTTTCATTCTAGAACAAAAATTTATATATTATATGATGGGTACCTATATCTCCCCGAATTCATTTGGAACTGATTTATATGCCATGTAGTAATTATAAGAACAAACCGATATTCTTAAACCACTATGGGAAAAAAGATGATAAGCTTGATCCACTATGTAAAACAATTTATGATGCCTGATCCATTATGAAATAGAAATTAGGTGTTTATTCTTGATCTGTTATGATTTTATGGTCTTTTAGATAACCTTGATTGGAAAAATGGTTTATGTACTTATGATCGCGCCACACTTATATGACACGAACATATGGATCCTTATTGATTTATGATGATTTCTTACTCTGATATCCCATGTACATTGAAATTATAATGTTTTCTAACATGGTTAATTGTTTAACATCGGTGATAGATGGGAAATCAAATTTTAATGTTGTATTCATAATCTCATAACTTATGGTTTTCTTGTGCTTTCTAATAATCATCAGTTGATATCTTTCATGATTACCCTTACTGAGTTTTTGAGCCAACTCTTTCTTATAATTCAATTCACTAATTTGTTATGAATGGTTTATTAGAAAATTTATATGAATTTTTTCTGAGTAATATAATTCATATGGGGTATTTTGAAGAAAAATATCAAAATTAGATGATTTTGTATCTCTTTTCCAAAGACATTAAACCACTATAGTAATCATGCATGTATTTGTGAAATATAACAAATATTTATATATAAATATCAAATATATGTGTTTATAAAACCATATCATTATATTGGGTATCACATTCCATACTTTTAAACTTTTTAAATTGATTATTATAAAACATTAGTAAGAGGATTTCATAAAAAGGTGAACAACAGTTGTGTTAGGAATTACATTGCTATGTGTTGAGTTCAACAAAATCTAAAAATATACAGAAATAAGTAGTTTTATCATTATTTAATGTGAGATATATGAATATATATTATGTGTAGTTTATTACTATATTATAGAAATATTTTTAGAATATAGTAAAATTTATCATTTTAAACAAAAAAAAATATCCACTATATATTTATTTCATGTTATATGCATCTGATAAGAAAATAAAAATATTAATTAAAAAATCAATTTATGAAATTATATTATCCAAAACTAATGTTAGTTGTCATACAGTTATAATAACAAGGATTTATATATAGATATTTTATATAGTAATATTAAAAAAAAACATGTTTTTTTCTAGGAGACCCAAGAAGTATATTATATGGAGTGTCAAACATTATGATTTTTTATAATAGGGATAAATATTTAATATTTTCAATTCCCCATTTACTTAGTATAAACATTATACCTAATATGATGACCTTCAAACAATTATTCATTTCATACACCAGACCTTAGGTTGATATAAATAAGGAGTGGTTTCATATGTTATTTATAAATAAATTATTTGAGTTTAACCATGATATTATTTCTATTCTTATGTAATCAGTATTAAATCTAGGCACTTCTTTATGATAGACAAATGGAGTGCACAAATCTATATATATAATATATTTGAAGTTTTTATATATTAGATGAAGGTTATTTTATGTTCTCATCAACAAAGGTGAATAAATTATGATGATTTCATCACATTGGTCAGTATATGCTCATTGAATTGATAATATAAGAGTAGTTATATAAAATTTATTTACAATATTCCTAATGGTTTATAGGTTTCAAGGAAAATGGGTCATATTAAAATTTATATTTGCTTTTTATATATCTTATAAACACTGGTATAATGATATATATTTTAGATAGAGATCATTCTATATCCTTTCTTACCTTGAGTTTCCATAATCGTTTATGGAAGATTTCATTTTACAAAAATATTAAATTTAAAAATTCATATTTTTTATTTGATTATTTAAATGACCATGGAGACTGATTTTTTTAAATAGATATTCCTTTTAATAAAACTAAAAGATATGTTCCAATATTATTTAATATAATATAAATTTTTTTCGTTGTATAGTTATTCATAGATTATTTAATCTGATATGATACATTATGAAGATTATGATATCTTTCAAAAAGGATTTTTGAAGAAATATAATATGAAAATTATATATATTTCATTAGTTATTTTATGTGAAAAAATATATTGAAAAATGTCACAATGTCTATGAGGCATTCATTAATGTGATAGATTGATGGGTATATTCCCTATAACATATAAAAATATGATGTTTTCAATGATAAAATAGAATAAAATATCAATATATCAGGTAGTATGATGCCTTGAAATCCATGGAATATTTTAGTCCTTGGTAGGATGATATATTAAGGTGTAGAGTAATGATACTACAATACTACCATATACATTAATATCGGAAGACATTTTCAAATGATAAAATTATCATATATGAAGATTATAATTTGTGATTAACAAGGAATTATAAAAAAGTTTATACCATTAAAAGATATTTATTAACATTAAAAAAACATAAAAATATGATGATCATTTATCATCATAGTTTCTTATGATACGAAAATTTTGAGTTTCTAAAACATTTTTATAATAAATTCATGAAAATAATCAAATTTATATTACCATTGATTAATAAAGTTTAGAATTACATGAATATTTCATAATATTTGAATAAATTATATTAGTTTTTTGTGATCAAACTCAATGGCACCGCAAATTGATATAATTCCATAAAAAAAATCTAGAGTTTTGGTGGTTTATCCCAATCCGTATTTCTAGCATCCTAATTCCATTACTTGGACATATACTATCATATCAAAGTGTTATGTAAAACACCCCTGAATATTAGGTTATTTTGGTGGCCTATATATACCTCTTGGAGAGTGTATCTAGTTCATTTATTCACATTGATCATCATTATATTCATGTTTTTCCTCCATGGAATTCACTTGAATCATTTTCCAGTAATGGTGTCCCCACATGGAAAAGGTAAAATATAATATCCTAACCCATTTACATTCAATAATTCAATAATTTAATTCATTAATTTTAAAAGGACTTTAAAATATGAGTTTTATATGAGTTTACCTTGTAGTGGTTTTTAAATATCATTATTGAATGACAAGTTAATTAAATCATCTAACTAATCCTGTAGTGAATATAAATTAAAAAACATAATTGAAATTATTTTATAATATTAAATTATATTATATTATTGTAAAAAACCTATTAATTATGAACCATTAACAAAAAATTAGACAAATAAATATAATCATAGATTTTCTTATTCCAAGGATAATTATCTCCAGAAGATACATTATATTTAGTTGAATAATGTTGGTGATCTAAATTCAAGATAATTAAATATAATAAAAAAATATAGGCTGTTTAAATTTCGTATTCACTCCCTTTTATTGAATGGGTAAAATTTCAATAAAAACATGTTATTTCAATGAAAAAAATCAAGAATGTTTTTCATATATTCAATAATGATTTCCACATTCACCGTAATATAGAACTAGATAGTAACGACCTGGATCTAGAATCTGCCTAGAGGTACCCCGTACTCAGTTGGTCAATGGACTAAAACGATTTTCCCTAAATACAAAAGTCTACTGATTAACAGTTAGGGCCTTTGGTGTGATAGTTGAGAAACCATTCCTTTATTTGTAGAGTGACATTGCGGAAGTAAAACAGATAGGAATAGTGGATATAGTAATAATACCATAAAACAGTTGATAGTGGAAGACTGGAAGTAATAACAACTAGGGGACACATATATAAATTATTCATGGTACATATGTATAAGGAAAAAGAAAAAAAAATCTCAGTTCTGGAATATAGTACTATACTAAAGTACAATAGAAAAGAAAGTAAACAGCTCCGCAGTATCGAAAGCCTTAGCTTAGTCCCATTCTCCCTAGCTTCTTAGCAATCAAGTACCTGATGTAGAAGGGCACTTTTCCTTATCAACACCTACAACAATATAGTCTCTTTGCGACCAAAAGAATTACTGAAATAGGGGGTGAGACAAATCACAATATGAATCCACCCATAGATCTGTGCCTAACACCCAGTAAATATACATGGAAGGCAATAAGAAAAGGTAGCAGTAAACAAGGAAGTACTCAAGTTAAACAATCATATAGTTTCAAATGCATTCAACATTCACATATCTTGTAAGAAACTAATCACAAATAGATAAAACTCTTTGAAGTACTCAAACCCTAACCCCTCTTGTTCAACCAAACAACACATACAACCCTCTGTAAAGTACACACAGTCGAACCCCTCTGGTTCAACTTTTGAAATAACTCTCTGAAGAATCACTCACCATCATTTCCCCTGTAGTATCGTATTGGTAACTAATATGAACTATGACGAATCACTCAACCTCCAATTCACCCTATAGATCATATTTAGGTAAATACAAACATTCTAAGGGAGCACTTACGTCCATCCCAACTGTAGTCTCACAACGTAGAAGTAAACAGAAACTCCGGAGAATCTCTCAATGTACATTCTCCATATGGTCTACTATAACTGGTTCCCACAGCTATGTTTAAGTCAATCATATACAAATGATACATGGCTACCCAAGTAAACCTTAGGAAAAACTTGGCTAAACAATATACAACATATCATAGCATTCCAGATAATAATCACTCCATCCAAAATATACATGGCATGAAAAAAAGTATCATACCTGGCAAGCTAGACTCAACAGCCAAAACATGCGATCATGGGAAAAAATAAAAAGCCTAGAAATGTTAACCCTATTCATAAACAAATAACCTCTATCAAAACAAACAAGGCATATAAGGAAATTACAGGGCTAAAAACCATAAAACGCAATACCATGTTCATGGGTATTGGGCACTTTTTCACATATAATTCAAAGAATATTATCAAAAAGGCACAAATTACCTACCCAGTCATCGTGAAATCAATATACATGAATTTTCAGGCCATGAATCGCTCTAGAATGGCGTAGATCTACAAAAACATTAAAAACGTTCAACTGAGGATAACTCGCAAAAGTAGATAAATAAAGAGATGAAGTTCAAGAAGAAAGTAGAACTCATGGATATGATTCCAATATAATCAACAATGGTCGATTTGGATAATGGACGGAGAGTTGGGGGTTCAGAAATTATTTTTGGTCGTATGACAGCTCCTAGATGAGATAGGTCAAGAAGAAGTGTGTCCCATCCATTAGAACTGACCCGGTCTATTTAATTGAAAAACGAATGTATACTGTGTGTTATTAAAAAGTACACGGTGTGTACTGGACATTTCTGACCTCCGATTTAGGCGGTCACCAGGTCACCACACATAGCTATGTACTCGGCTGTTACATAGAAAGTACATGGTCACCCACAACAACTGAGTACATGGCATGTAATTATATATACACATCATGTACTCTTGAAATTTCCAAAAACTCCAGTTTCTCAAAAAGACAACAAAAAAATAAATACATACCTAAAAATAAGATCTATGTTCTTACAAACTTCCCCCATTAATGAAATTCCTCCCTGAATTTCCCTTTCAAGGTGGCGTAGAAGAAGAAACCTCGAACATCTCTGGCCACTGTGATCGTACATCGACCTCCATCTCCCAGTTCTCAACACGTACTCGTGTGTGATGCCATAGCACTGGTACTAGATGAACATACCAACCACAAAGAACATTCCCACTTTGATCAAAAATTCAGATAGGATGCTCCTAAAATGAGGAATCCACCTCTAACTCAACCTCCTTAGGAAGGAAAACATGAGGTGGGTCTGATAGGAAACGTCGAATTTGAGAAACATGGAAGACATCATGCATAACCCGGTGCCTCTAAGGAAATTGCATCTGATAGGCAACCGGCCCAACTCTCCCCAATAACTCAAATGGCATGACATATCACTGTGGAATCATACCAAGTATCTGATTCCTCTAGTGTCCCAACCTCGTTGTGACACGTAGAAAAGCATAACCTTTGACCTTGAACTCCAGAATTTGTCACCGTAGATCAGCTTAAGACTTCTGTCATGACTGTGTGCAAGTCATCCTCTTACGAATCAACTTTGTCTATTCTATAGTCTCCTGGACAAGAAGAGGTCCAGGCATAGCTGCCTCTCCTATCATAAACCAAAATAATGGTGATCGGCATGGCTTACCATACAAATCCTCAAAATGTGCCATCAAATTAGTTGCTTGAAAACTATTATTGTAGGACAACTCCACAATAGGAATTTGCTTCTCCCCTGAACTGCAGAAATACAAGATACATGCTTGATACATGTCCTCAAGAACCTGAATCATACACTCTGTCTAGGTATCTGTCTGGGGATGGTATGTTGTACTCAGATGTACCTATGTACGCAAATCCCAATGAAGTCCCTTCCAGTACCGAGAAGTAAAACGGGTGTCCCTGTCTAAACCAATGGATTGTGGAACTCCATGTAAACATACAATCTCTCGGATGTACAACCTACCCATCTCATCAACACTGAAGGTCCCTTTGATCATCAAGAAGTGAGAAACCATCATGATTTGGTCAATAAATACCCATACTAAATCATCCCCTAGATAAAATCTTAGAAAACCTGTCACGAAATCCATTGTGACATCATTATTCTTCCACTTGATAATGGGTAACTACTTCAAAAGCACTGCTGGTCACGGATGATTCACCATCACCTGCTGACAGGAGGGACACCTCATGACAATACCAGCAACATCTATCTTAATACCTGGCCACCAATACTGACAGTGTAGATCATGATAAATCATCATGACAGCGGGGTGAACTTCCGAAACTTAATAAGGAAGGTCTAACATCATCTCCTCGCATATGTCTGTTGGCAGCCACACACCTTCATTAAAAATGGATGTTCCCATTCTCACCTCATGTCGATCTAAGAAAATGGTCTTCTACTAACACACTCTCACATAGGACAAGTCCATAGAATCATATAGCTGCCTCCTTGTCACTCGATCAAGAAGAGTATAGGTAACAACTTCTAATGATAGAAATGTCATCCCCTTTATGCTGTGCTCCTCCAAATGCATTTCAGCGAACAAAGACATAAGGTCCCACTCACTACTAGCCTCATGAACTACCTGAATCTCAGTCCTCCTGCACAGTGCATCATCCACAACATTTCCTTTCCTAAGCATGTAGTAAAGCTCAATTTCAAAGGACTGAATGTACTCAATCAACCATCGTTGTCTCAAATTCAGATCGCACTTAGTGGAGATATACTTGAGAATCATGTGATTTGTGAAAACCATGAAATTGACCCAATGATTATAATTTCTCCAACAATGTAAAGCATGAACTATTGCAGCCAACTCCAGAACGTGCGTCAGGTAATTCTTCTCATATGTCCTCATCTTTCGAGACTCATTTGCAACAACTCATTCCCCCAGTATAAGCACTGCTCTTAGGCTCATACCATATGCATCACAGTAATTATAATTTCTCCTTCCATGCTCTATAAATACTAGTATCGGTGCTGAAGTCAACCTACCTTTCAGCTTCTGAAATATCGACTCACAAGAATCTGACCATAGGTATTTCAAACCCTTCTTAGTCGGGCCCGTCAGTGGCGCCACTAAGGATAAAATGTCCCATATCAAACATCAGTAATAACCAGAAAGATCTATAAAACTCGGTACCACAAAGACTTATCTTGGAATCCCCTAGAAAATTACTGTAATAACATTCTCTATGTCCACTAATACTATTGTCTCTATGATAACATGACCCCTTATGTGAATTTGGTCCATCCAAAAATGAATTTGCAGTGCATATCATATAACGGATGCTCTCATTGTACTCAAAACAGTCCCCAGATGTGTCTCATGGTTATGTCGAGTGTGAGAGTACACCAAGATATCAACAATGAAGAATACCACAAAAGAATCCAAGTATGGATGGACCACTCAGTTCATCAGTGCCATGAAAATTGTATGTTCTTTCGTGAGACTGAACGGCACAACGACATACTCGTATAGACCATACATTATCTAAAAGGCTATAAGTGGTATATCAGATGATCTAATGTGCAAATTATGGATTCCAGATCTCATTTCCATCTTCAAGAACAAATAAGCTCCTCTAAAATGATCAAAGATATCATCAATCCTTATCAAGGAATATCTATTCTTGACCACCAACTGGTTTAACTTCCAATAAACCACAGAAAGTCGAAAGGAACCATTCTCCTTCTTCGCAAACATGACTGTCGAATCCCATGGAGAAACACTGGGTCGGATGAAACCCTTTTCTAAAACTCCTCCAACTACTTCTCATGCTCCAGAAACATTAGTGTAGCCATCATATAAGGAATAATGGACATTGCTGCTACTCCTAGCACATGGTCATTAGAAAATTCAACCTCTGGATTTGGAGGTAAACCTGAATAGTCCTATAGAAAGACATCCTTGAAATGATCCAACACTGGTGGAATGTTCATCTTTGAATTCCCCTTGTCATCCAGATATATATTAACAATTTGGGAAATAAGTCCTCCAAACCCATGATTCTCAGGTCTTTCTCTGCTTGCCTGGGCATCCCAGTCACCCATATGATGAAACGATCCGCCTTCTGGTGATGTGGAAGTCATCCTTTAATGATAGAAATCGACAAATACCTGGATGGTAACTAACCAGTACATTCCCATTATAATGACATTTCATGTCATCTATAGGACATATAGGTCCCTTAAAACGTGACACCCTCCAACCTATATAAGGAACTCCTTTCAATAACATAAACTAGCCAGTCTAGTAAACAACATAGTGTCCATCGTCAAGATATCATCAAGAGAAAAGATATAAAGACCAAGGCTCTCAACAATATAAACATATATAAATCTTTACAAATCCCCTATATCAAAAAGATCAAAAGATAAAACAAAGGAAACATAGAAAGTTCCTCGAAATGTAGAGGGTTCGAGATCCTGCTTCTACTGGGTTTTTGGAGCCAAAATATTGGATGAAAAGAATGAAGAAAAAAGAGGCCCCACACTCTTCCTCACGAAGCCCCGACGTGGAGCACCCCGAGCACCATGGCCGCCGCTAAGAACCAGAGGCGGTAACTCGCCACGAATGCCCTGACGTTCGTGACCCGCCGTGAAGAACCCGAGGTGGTAACACTCCGCGAACGCCCTGATGTTCGTGACCCGCCGCGAAGAAGAAGAGGCGGTACCTCTCCACGAATCCGGATGACGTTCGCGACCCACCGCGAAGCCACCGAAGACCCCTTCTCATCGTGTGAGATCTGCTTCGCGACACCCCTTGCCTATAAATACCATGCTCTTCCAGAGCTTAACGGATGGACAATCCGACCTTTCAGCTTCTAACTCCCAAATCACGAAGCAATCTTCACTCTGGTAATCATGAGCTCCGCGAGGTATTTTTTCATTGTAAGAGGCCTTCGCCTTGTCTCGTCTCAAGACCCTCTTCTGAGACGGATGACCTTTGCAAAACCTAGGGGCATTCACGAAGGAAGAGGATTCCCAAGGGCACCCGGGCAGTCGACGAGCATTTATGATTCACGAAACACCCATCATGTACACGTGATCCACATGCCAAGGCAGGGTCACTATACTTTGCGAAGAACACAGCTTCATGGCACCTTGCTTCGCGAGGCACCTCTACTTCGTGAGGGAGTGCTCCACGAACACCATTCCACTTCGCGAAGCACCTCCCACTCACATATCTACCCCATGCTATGGCCAAGCCACTCCACTTCGTGAAGCACACCCCTTCGCAAGTGCTCTCCACTATTCAAAGTAACCATGCTCCGCAAGGCCCCTTCCTATGGTCCCCTTTGCTTGGTAATTCCTCTTCCCATGCGACCCTCCAGGTTTGCACGATGTGACTTCAAAGTCCCCTGGGCGACACCACCCGTAGCGTTGCTTCGTATAATGCTTCTTTGTATAGACATGCTAATGGCTATTGCTTCTTCGCATAGACACGATAATGTGGACCCCTTGATGGTTCGCTCTACGACCCCCCTTCTACATGGCCTTGCCGGTGCCTTCCCTCCCACAAGGAGTAGAGGGTACTGGTCATGTAAGTCCTAGGGGTATGGAGTAAATCCACCTCGTCCGAGCTGCAGGATGTTAAACTGCCAAGAACCTCATCCTCAACACATGACGTTAAACAATGACCCAACCCCGTGCCTCGCACACAGGGTTCCCCCATCTCGGACATTCTTTACACCCTCTGGCCCCCACATAGGATGATTTTATCCTTCTGGGAGTGGTGTATGTCCACGGTGAAGGGAATCCACCTGGGTGTAATCCCCCTATCCACTCTTGCGAAAGGTAGCACCCATACACCTCCGTACTTCCTCACCACCAGGGTCAATATAGGGCATGATAGGGAACAAGGCACTTCCTACCATCAGTCCCAATTCCAAATCCCTCTACACTTTGTCGCTATCGGGCCTCCATCCTGGAGTAAGTCCCAGAACCTTGGGCCGCCTAATGCATAATCCCCACTTCGCTTCTCTAGGACGCACCCTTCGCGACGTGATCGTCAGGTCTCTACTGCCTATTGTTTCTCACACCGAGCATGACTCACGTGGGCTTAGAGAAAGCATCAACCATGGAAATGTCATCGTCCAACATGACGTTATAATATATTCCCTCGTCCAGCATGACATTAAACTATATTCCCTCATCCTGTATGATGTTAAACTGTATGCCCTCGTCCAGCATGACTTTAAACTGTGTTCCTTCGTCCAGCATGACATTAAACTGTATAACCGAAATATGAGGACATTGATCCATGTCAAGGCATGGTTTGTAGGAAGCCTCATGAGGTTCAAGCCCACTACCAGTGGACCCACGGGTTGACCTTCATGTTGGTTCGCCAGTAGAAACCATACCTGAACTATGAGGACTTTGATCCATGTCAAGGCATGGTACGTAGGAAGGCTCCTTGAGGTTCAAATCCTGTCACCCATCGAACCAAGGTCCTTCTTCACGTCAGTTCTACTACACCATAATTCACATCCGAACTATAAAGACTTTGATCAATGTCAAGGAATCATATGTTGGAAGCCTCCCTGGGGTTCATGCCCAACAATCATTGGCCCCAACAGTCTTGGTGTCGGTGTTCCAAGCCCCCATTTTCACCAGAACAACGTGGTCTTTGATCCATGTCAGGGCATGGTATGTATGAAGCCTTCCTGAGGTTCAATCCCACCGTCCACCTGGACCAAGGTCCTTCCTCATGTCAGTTCTCCGACACGCCCCTATCTCGCATGACATTAAACTGCATCCCAATCCAATGGTAAGCCGTTGTGACCCTGCCATCCAGTTGTTCCAACACCCCTTCGTGTCAGTTCAACATCCCTTTCTCCCGAACTACATGGACTATGATCCATGCTAAGTCATGGTACGTAGGAAGCCTCATGAGGTACAAGCCCACCACCTATTGGACCAAGGTCCTTCTTCACGCCGGTTTTCTGGCACTCAACCTGAACTATGTGGACATTGATCCATGGTAAGGCATGGTATGTAGGAAGCCTCAAGAGGTTCAAGCCCACCACCTGGTCATTCTGACCACATTCATGTCGGTTCTTCCAACACCTTGGGAAGCCTATAGTGTAAGTCCCACACATCCATTCCGAACTACATGGAATTTGATTTCCTACCACGAGGATACATAGGAAGTCTCTTCGTGACTCAACCCCATCACCACCGCCATATCCACGATGGATCCATTTTATTCTTACTTCGTTCCATGAAATTCTCCATCATCCATCCCGATTCTTACTCCGGCCTCCACATCCCGATGAGATTATGCAACCTCATTCCCCTCCACAGCATTCTGGAAGCTACCCACGGGTTGGATCTGATATCGCCGTTCCCCCAAGGGGGATTCCTCAATATGATCCACTATAACTAGTGTTCTGATCAGGCCGATCCATCTCCATTGGACGTTAAACTTGTGGCATACCCTGTGTTAAACATGGAAAGCTGAGGAAAACCTCAGATACATGCCTATGGAATATGATTCACCATGCTCAATAAGGGATTCCTCGGGCTTCCGCGCCCTCAAAAAGCCCTATAATAAGGGACAAAATATAGACACACCAATCCCCCTATTTTCAGACATGTTAATGATGTCCTGACGTGACTACTCCCCCGACTGAAGGTTGCTACCCTGACCAGACCCTTTGGAATGTCCTGACAGAAGTAGTGTAATTAACTGGTGTCCATATAAAAATGGAACTGGGAAGAGTTTCATGAACAATGTGTTAAATCTATGAGGGAGACTCAGACTAGGTGACAAGTTCTAAGGAGGAATCCATGGAAGGAGGAACCAACATCCCATCATCCCGTTTCAATCAAGGAGCTTACGTCCCTAAATAAGGAATGGATGTCGCCTGCCTTTAGAAAGCAGGAATGCAGGGCAACACAAAATCCACGTCTGTCACACCCCAAGCAGACGGACGCGTGCCCCCCGACGAATGCATCAGAAACTGAAATGGTGAACCCGAAGTGAATGTCTACTCCTCAATGTAAAGATTAGTAGCGCTCAAGACATTAGTATATAGACGTGTCACTAGATCCAGATATCCTGTGCCGGGTCCCGCCAAGAAAATAGCGGGCTTGGTGTGAAACTCACTTGAATTTGGGGTAGTAGAATGCAGGGCATTCTGTTCTGCAATGTTGTCGATGTGGATCCCTCTTACGAGCCACGGAAGATGGAATGGCGTTGGGGCACTTGTTGTCGATTTCTTTTCCTCGCAGTGCTGATGAGTTAATCTCCCTGCTTCTTAGGAATCATGTTGCTGTTATAGAAACACGATCGCCACCCACTCGCCTATGCAAGGGCAGGGGAAATACCAGCACAGCCGCTCCGCGTGCCTCTATTGCTTCCACAACGGCATCTGCATCCACGAGCGTTGGGCGTCGACGCCCCCTCTCCCCATCGGAAGTTATCCAACGAAGGGGGATTAACGACCTCGTATGTCTTTACGAGGAAGAGGGAATAATCCCAACCCGGTATATGGCCCGCCTAGACTTGGAGCTGTCCTGGACCCACCATCAACGCCGCCCTCGAGGGATGCACAGGGAACCCCTGCTCCCCACCCCAGTATTCAATCGTTTCAGGAGCCTGTCCCCGGAACGTCTTGACGACTCCTTGCCTTAACCTGATGTGGTGGGTGATATCTAGCTCAGCCCGGTCAGGGTCTCGATTCAAAGACTCCAAGCATGGGACCCCACCCGGCCACCTCAGCACCATCGTCCGACCTTTCCAGAGGAGAAGGTAGGCTATGCTCCTGCACCACCTGCACCGGCTCGCCTGACCCAATGCCAGCGTTGGGCCGAAGCTGAGGGAGCCCGCCAGGGGGCGTCGACGTCGACAACTACTGTGGCCCGAGCCACCACCGACGTATATCATGAATCCTCTACACACACTGAGCATGGGCACTCTTAGGCCCAACCGTGATCGAGGACCCAACCGCCCCACGGTTAGCTGGGTTGACTATCCGGGTTGTAGGCCCGAGTGGTGATCTTCGCGAACCAATCTACGGTGATGTCACCCCGTATGGAGTCCCTCAACGTACCACCACTCTATAAGGCGTGGGCCTTCCCTCCTCCGAATTTCTTCATGGAGGTATGCCCGGTGCTACCCCCAACCCGAATGAAGACATGCCCTATGGCAGTGACACCCGGCGCGGAAGCCTTTCCCATTCCCACCACACTGGGTATGGAATTCCACCTCCTACCCTGACTGTCGATGTGAAGGCATTGCCCATCTGGTCCCTCTCCAACATGGGGATCTTCCCTACATCCTCTCTACAGTTGGCAAAGGTCCTCCTTGCCCTAGCATCCAAAAGGGTGAAGGTCAACCTCGCTCCACCAGCACCATGCATGGAGGTCCTCCGCATGCTCTCGCCGATTCCAACAGAGGTTTTTCCCGCTCAGGTTCTATTCATGGAGGTCCTCCCCATGTTCCCTTCGACATATTCCTCGGTGCCCCTTACACCCCAGTAGTCTCAAGCGGGAGTCATCTCCGCCCCAGCACCAGCACGACCTTGAGACTACATGTTAGGAATCAGCCTTGTCCTGAGGATCCATCTAGGGGTAGGAGGGCAGGTTTTCACCACCACAAGAAGAATCCTGGGATGTCCCGGAAGGAGATCAAACTAGCCTGCTTCTCATATTCTGAATCAGAATGCAACTCGGAATTGGAACCCTCCCCTCATTCCTTTGTATCAAGGACCGGGGCAGGAGCAAGGTGTGTCATCATCATCCTTCCAGAATGCAAAGTCCACTAGATTCCCATCTCTCTTCATAAGTACATCCAAGAGGAGGAAATTGTGGGAATCCTACAGGTTCCGACCATGTAGTCACCACTGTCGTTACCAGAAGCGCCCTCTACCTCAACTAGGGATCACCGAGAGCTATTTTGGGGACTGATAACGGTTGAGCAACAGCGTGGCCCATCACCAGTAACCACAATCCCTGCACCAAAGGTGGTGGATATCATCCCTTTGTATCGTGACATTGTGGTCAGGTCACTGTACTCTTTGGAGGATGGCCCGGAATTCAGTGGCCAATCAGCTCGTTCGCCGTATTCTCCGTCACCCAGTTTATTGTCCCATCGGTCTGCCTCAGTACTGCTACTAGTTCCTCAGCCACCTTCGGTTGATGAGTGGGGAAATATGGGGCCAGACCCTGAATCTGAACCCATGATCTTCTAGAACATTCTCACAGTGGACCACTTCCTGGAGAAGTTCTAGCTGGTGGCAGCATCGAACTTTTGTGTGCCGGAATCCCTCACCCCTGAGGAAATCTAATGATTCCGTCAAACCCTATGGGATACTCACTTTCGTCTTCGCTATAAACAGGTGTTGTACCCTATGATTCAAGTGCACATCGAGGAAATCAGCGATCAATGCCGTCTGGTCGATTTGTTCTCACTCACCGTGGCCCAGCGCCCTGAGTCACCAGGTCGCCAGAGCACCCTCCATCAAAAATGCGTTTAGAGTTTCAAGGTACTCTGAAAAATCATTAGGGAAGCTACCCCCAATTTGCATCTTCATGGCTAGGGATAGTATTCCTCCCTCCTCTTTAGTCCAATCCGGCGGCATCCCGATTAGTTATGCGACATTAGGGACATGCCCCCAAGAAGGGTTGTGGTCCACATGGCTGACATATTGGAAAAGGAAGATGTGCTGGTGTTTCTCGATGGAGACTTACCCCCTGAGGGTGTACCACAATTGTTGGACCCATCAGGTAAGATTACATGCCAGCAGAAGAACCTTCTAGGCCTCCAAGCACCCACCGATTCACTGGTACTCAGCCAAAATGCCAGTAAGGGTAAAGAGCATGTCAGATCCGTGAAGCACTCCGACCCATCTGCCTCAGTATAGAAGACGGATGAAGTCCCCGAGAAGGCCTTGTTGCACCAACAACTTTCTAAGTAGAATAGGCTGGCCGACGAACTCTTAGTCGAGTGCGCTATCGAGAGGCAACCCGACTATGGTAATCGTAGGACGGGGCAGCAGGGGCAAGAACAAATTCCCCCCTGGTGAAATGCCTCTGGGAAACCCTGATCATGCTACTCCCGCAGACAGGGCAGAAGTCGAAACTCACGGCAAGAGGGCGCGATACGTCTCGTCGAACCCTCCTGAACGACGATGCAATCTGAGGAATCTAGCCCGGGTTCCCCCAGCCGCCCAAAGGGTTGTTCTGCCAGTCGCTCCATGTGCCATTGAAGTTGTTTACCATGTCAAAGAGCCCAAAAACACACTTTTAGTTAGGGATCCCCGTCAAGATAGGGACCCCCACCCAGATGATCCTATAGCAGCACCTATCGCCCGCCTCGAGGAATTGGAAACACAGCAGGTGGAAGTCCCACCAGATGGAAAGCCATATCCCGCATGGTTGGATGATATGATTGTACCTCCGAGTTTTGGGAACCCCACTTTATCACCCTTTAACGGGACTAGGGACCCACCGCAACACTTGGCTCATTTTTCCTCCAGGTGTGGCCCTAGGTTGAGGACCCCGGCACAGCTAGAAGCCGCCATGCTCTGATGTTTTGTGCAGACATTGGAGGGCCTTACATTTTTCTAGTACAGCTAGCTCCCTATCGGATCGGTGACTAGTTTGGAGGATCTCCTTCAGTAGTTTATATGCCAGTTCAGCTCCTCCACATGAAAGAACAGCATAACAGAACTCTTCAATTGCAAACAAATGCCTGATGAGTGAGTCGCGGACTTCATCTCCCAGTATAAGGGGCTTACATACTCCCCCGACATGCCACTAACTCAGGATAAATTACTGAAAATGTGGTTAGGGAATGTTAAAACAAAACTCATTCCTTCCTGGATCTCCAAAAACTACCCTGGAGGGTTCCGGGACTTCTTAGATAATGCTCAGTGCCTCGAGGAAGCTCTGCAACAGTCTTGTTAGGCGTGTTTGCTACCCCCTGTGATCCCAGCAATGAGGACTGCCAGGGCTAATCCCACCGCGGTGGCCCAAATAGAATCCCCCAGGCAGCTAGAATTACTGCCAGTGGCACCAGCTCCGCAACCCCGTAGAGGCCCTCCACCTCAGGCATAGGCTCCTTCCCACTAGCGACCGCCTCAGAACCGACAGGTTCCCCAGTGCAATGCGCCACCACCACTTAGGTGGGACAATCAGGATCTGCCTCCTCGGTAGGCCCCTCCAGCCCCTCTTCATGGCCGGGCTCCTAGGGACCCCTATCCAGAAAGAAGGAACTAGACTTACTAATTCAATGAGAATCAGGGACCTGGTTAATTCCGAAGTGCCCTAGAGTAGGGTATTGTGCGCTTACCCGAGTGAAGAAGGCTAGCAGAGGCGAATCTGACTGATCACCCCAACTACTGCCTCAGTCATCGGATTCTTGGGCACACCCTCAAGTAGTGCTATGTGTTTAAAGACAGTCTCCAAGACCAGGTCGACAACAACATAGTCAGGTTAGTCCCGACCCTAACATAAGTGGTGGGTGACTTCGTAGGGTCAGAAAGCGGTAGAAACGACGAAGGCGAGTGGTAGAAGGTTCCCAGCCGTGGGTCCCAAAAGTACGATGACTGGATGGACTGTAAAACCGTATCCCGCGACCATAGTATCATTCGGGCATGCTTGAATCAGTCAGACAGAAGATACGACCGTTACCTCTGCGTCATCATCTTAGTTGACCTCTTCCCAAAAGGTCAAGTAGCAACGGCGCAAGATGAAGCAACACGCTCGACCACTGCCATCGTCATCCCGCACTCTCAGTGATTTCATGCCCCCTGAGATGGGATCCCTCCCAGAATCTTCCTAGTGATGGATGACTCTTCGAGGGGGAAATACCGTGGAGCTGGTAAATACCTCTATGACTCCCGACGAGGGGGAACGCCAGGTGAGCCTCCCCAACATCAACGTCAGTGGAACCACAACCACATGGGTCGTCAAGGAATGTTAGCAGGAACTTTTAGTTAGGTCGTACACACTACTGAAACTAGACAGCTGGCCCAGCCTAGCGCTCAGTACGCACAACCTCATATGGTGCCCTTAGATATACCCCCACTGCTGTTTGTGCTACTAGATCATGTAGAATTGTATCGTCCGCACCGTGGCCAGTCTTGCCTGGCTACAGGCCAATCTTAGTTGTCTGGTCCTCATACGGAAAATACTCTTCAGGCGTCAACTAGCAGGCAGTGGGATGTACCCAGTACCAGCCAGCCGCTGGTCCAGTCGGCAGGGCCCGCTGTGCCTACAATTGCAGAGTGACCTCCTATAAGCAGAGGTTCACGTTTGGAATGGAAGTATGATGTTATGAAGCACCTTTCCGGCATTCCAGTAAGGATTTATATCCATGAGACTCTTCCCCTCTCATCTGAAATGCGTGATGCACTTTCCGATTCCCTAAAGATCCCCCTCCAGTTTGAGACAAAGGTAGCAGTTGTAGAAGCCTTCCACACTAAGGAAATTGATAACGCTGAATGCAAGGCAGTTATCTCATTCTCCAGTGAAGATGAATACCCTCCCATACATGGGAATATTTTCCCACTGTACTTCACTAGTCAGTTCAATGGTGTGGAAGTTCGCCGCTATCTTGTTGACACAGGTTCTTGGATTAACCTAATCCTGACTCGGACACTGTGAATACTAGGTTTGTCTGAGGATGATTTAACTCCCTCCGACCTCAGAATATAGGGATACAATAGGACCAAGAAATCCCCGGTTGGCAAGATCCTCTTGAATACCCAGTTCGGTGGCCTAATTTCCATCACCGAGTTCATGGTCGTCTCCCAGGACACCGCGTACAACGCATTGATGGGCAGGCCGTGGCTCCATCTGCATACAGTGTTCCCTTCTCTGTATCACCAATGCCTCAAATACTCCCTCAATGGCCCAGTAGGCATGCTCCAAGGAGATGTGTCTCCTTTCGCCTCTTGTGAAGCCCGCTACCTGGATGCCGAATACTACAAGAGCAAGGATAAGCAAATCCAGGCTAGTGAGGATGAACCCACCCCAGTCATGAGTGATCCCTGGCCAGGTCTAGACAACGCCAACATCTTTCCGATCCATTGGTTGGAGGCCACGACCCCCGACATGGGGCAGTGTTTTTTTGTTTCGGGTACAAGAGGAAGGCATGTTCCTGTGTCCAGAGACAGAGGAAAATCACCTCGTACTACTACACCAACTAGGCTTAGGTTATCCTGGAACCTCCTAACCTGGTATGATATCGGGATGTTAGGCTCATGGAAAAGGAAGTACTTCATACGTGTCTCTTCTGCCAGGCTTGAGTCAACCGGCTCAGGCCGACGCATCACTACTGCTTTGATGTCATCATGTGTGGCCCCTTAGGCCGAAGACCTGATGGAATTGGATTGACTGCCTTCATCTATATGGTCTTAGTGGCGCATGAGTCTCCTGATATGATGACCACTGTCGCCCAAGCCGGCACCAGCTTCCCATCAGGGTTTGATAACTCAGAAGTATCTCCCCCATGGAATATCCCTCCACAGGTGGAGAAAAGGATCTGGAGGATGCTCCCCCTTCCTTTAAAGAAGGCGTCTCTTCCACGATCGATGAACACATACAGGTGA
The DNA here is from genome assembly GCA_963277665.1 of Viscum album. NCBI lineage: Eukaryota > Viridiplantae > Streptophyta > Magnoliopsida > Santalales > Viscaceae > Viscum > Viscum album. Next base: position 134,925 of record CAUJRU010001159.1, read on the forward strand.
ACCTTGGTAGCAAGGAAGACCGAGACCCACATTGATCAGTGCCGCCATGCCCCTCGAGCAGCAACAACAGTATGTGGACTTTCTCAAACAGCACCGTGATGCATTTTCCTAGAGTTACGACGAGATTCCAGGACTAGATCCCCAGTTATCCATCCACCACCTTGGTCTCCCGACAAACCATCGCGGGTTTAAGCTACCTCCCAGAAAGATGCACGCTTCTCACGGTGCCATGGTTGTGGCCGAATTTGAAAAGTTAATCAAAGCCAACTTCGTCATGGAAGTTCAGTACCCCAGGTGGCTTGCCAACATTGTTCCAGTCAGGAAGAAGAACGGGCAGACCAGAGTCTTCATCGACTTCCGCGACCTCAACTGCCACTGTCCAAAAGATTCTTTTCCCCTCCCAGTGATAGAGTTGTTGATTGATGCCACGACTAGGTTTCAATCCCTCTCATTCATGGATGGGTATTCCGGGTACAACCAGATCTGGATGGCCCCTGAGGACGAGGAGTCCACTTCCTTCAGGGCTCCCCAAGGTACTTTTTGTTTCCAAGTTATGCCCTTCGGCATGAAGAATGTAGGAGTCACGTATTAGTGGGCCCTGCATCACATATTCAAGCTGATTCTCGGGACACTAGTGGAATGCTATGTGGATGATCTGGTGGAAAAATCTTTCCAGCACTAGGACTATCTCAAGGACCTTGAGAAAGTGTTCATCTTCCCTTGTTCCTACCACCTAAATATGAACCCGCTGAAGTGTGCCTTCAGGGTCACCTTTGGAATGTTTCTTGGATTTGTTGTCAGATAAAGAGGCATCAAGATCGACCCAGAGAAGATCAATCCCATCATCCAAATGCCTCCCTCAAGAAATAATTGGGAGCTTCGAGGTCTCCAAGGCCACTTAGCCTTCATACGCCGATTCATTGCAAATCTGGATGGCAAGTGTAAGCCCTTTTCCCAACTCATGAAGAAAGACATCGCCTATGAATGGGATGAAGAGTGTCAGACCGCCTTCGAGGAAATCAAGAAGTATTTGCTTCAACCTCTGGTCTTGATTCCACCCATCTCCGGAAAGCTACTGGTCCTTTACATGACCTCTTTGGAATGGTCCCTCGATGCACTTCTTGCCCAGAAGAACAATGAGAGAATAGAGAACAGCCTCTACTATATCTGCTGCATGCTCCTCGATACAGAGACCAGATACTCCCCCATCGAAAAGAGCTGCCTTGCACTCATGTTCCCCGTATTGAAATTGTGTCATTACCTACAACATCGTGAGGTATAGTTGGCCTCTCGGGTAGAACCACTGAAGTACATCCTGAACCGCCCTATGTTGACTGGCCGACTAGCGCGGTGGGCGGTGATCCTCCAGCAGTTTGACATTAGGTCTATACCTCAGGAGGCCATCACGGGACATGCATTGGAAGACTTCCAAGATTCCCATCCAACCTCCACAGATCAATCCTTGGACCTAGACTTTCCTGATTAGGCAATCCTCTCAGTCGATCATGCCATCTCATGCTGGCAAATTCACTTCGACGGTGCCTCCCAAAGCCCCGCCGGTAGGAGGCTCCATGATCCTAAGCTCAACAGAGTGGGTCTAGGTATCATCTTCATCACCCTGGTGAAATCCATTCTGCCATACTCATTCTTGTTGTCAGAAGGCTGCACCAACAACTAGGTAGAGTATCAGGCTCTCATCACTGGCCTTAAGCTAGCCCTTGAGATTGATGTGCCCAATATTCATGTAGAAGGGGATTACGAACTAGTCATCTAGAAGGTCAATGGTGACTATGTTGTCAGGAATCCGGAGCTTGTGCCATTGCTGGAGTGCACCCTCCATCTACTGGCCCAGTTCCCTTCTCGACCAGAGGATACCCATGTCCCTCAATCATAGAACAGTTGAGCAGAAACTTTGGTCGGCTTAGCTATGTCACTCACAGAACCCGAGCAGGATGATTTGATCATACATGTGGCACACCAGAGATTCATCACCCCCGTCACCCCAGAGGATGATAACGGCCTTCCGGTAGGCCACCTTACCGCCAGAACCTCTGCATCAGGGATCCTAGGTTCATTAGATGCAGTGGTTGATGCCCCTCCCGACTGGATGGAAACTTTTGTCTAGTATCTCCAAAATGGTTGCCTCCCGGATGATCAGGCTGAGCGCGAGCTAATCCGATGTTGCGCACTGCAATTTTCCTTCTAAAGTGGCCCCAGCCTTGAGCAGATCCTCTATAAGCAGGGCTTCGATGGTGTTCTTCTCCATTGCATTCAAGGAGTTGAGATTTCCCAGGTCATGCAAGAGGTTCATGCCGGTTCCTGCAGTGCCCACCAGTCTGGGCCCATGCTATCCCAACAGATCCGGAGGTTGGGGTACTTCTGGCCCACTATGATCCATGATTGTATTGAGTTCACCAAGAGATGTCACACGTTCGAATTTCATGCTAACTTCCTGAATCGGCCTCCGGAACCTCTTCACTCCACCAAGTACTCTTAGACATTTGCGGTGTGGCGACTCTATGTCATGGGACCATATCCACCGGCGACAGCTCGTCAGTGTAGGTTTGTCCTGACTGCTACATATCTCTTCTCCAAATGGGTGGAGGTAGTTCCACTCAAAGAGGTCAAGGTCTGTTCCATTGTCGACTTTGTGATCTCCAATATCATCCACCGGTTTGGAGTCCCTCACACTTTCCTCATCAATAACTGCACCAACATCCATGCAGCCGAGGTGAAGAAATTGTACGCCAAGTACAATATCCATTCGAACCATACCTCTTGCTATCATGCAAAGGAAATGGGCAGATCGAGGCATTCAACAATACCCTCTTTAACATTCTCCATAAAATGGTTGGTCAGAATAAGAAAAGTTGGATGAACAAGCTCCCCAATGCCCTATAGGATTATCAGAAAACGACTCGCAATTCCACCTAGGTGACTCCATATTCCCTGGTGTATGGGGTTGAGTCCATCCTGCCCATCAGGATCTAGCTGCCATCATTAGGCACTAAGGTCTATGACCAGTGGATGCTAGCTAAGGTAGCCGAAATCCGTCTAGTTGAATTGGAAACACTGGATGAGAAAAGGCTTCATGACCTTCACAATATGGAAAGGCATCAGAATAATATAGCCAGAGCCTTCAATAAGTAGGTTTGCCTTTTCTCTATTCTGAATGGTGACCTGGTGTTGGCCCTCCGAGCACCAATGATCCCTGGCAGGAAACCACCCAAGCTTGAACCCAAATGGGAAGGACCTTATGTCATTCATACGGTTTACACCTATGGATCATAATTCATGGTGACCATGTATGGTGAGCACAAAACTCCTCCCACCAATGCCATATTCCTCAAGTTATACTTTTCTTGAGCCCCTTAATCCTGCTTGACCTTAAAATACACCTTGGTCCTGAAAGACCGTAAACTGCACCCAATCCAGCATGACTTTAAACTGCACCTTTGTCCCACATGACCTTAAACTGCACCTAGTCCTACATGACCTTAAACTGCAACATCATCCTACATGATGTGAAACTACATAATCATTTTTCTTGACGTTAAATTGCTACGTATCATCCAGCATAACAATAAACTGCAAAGTGGTCTGAACTCTATGACCTCAACCTAAGACCTCCTTCTTCCTCACTACAAGACATTAAACTGCAAGGTGGTCAGGCCTTACTGACTGAGGCTCAGCCTTAGGCCCCTTCGCCTTCCACGAGTCAAACTCTCTTACGGGATTGTACGGTGTGGTGTGGGATTATGTCCTTCACTCACGTCAGGTTACCCACCGTACCATACATATCCCCAGATGAGGCACAACTCTTTGTCCTGCATGAAGTTAAATTGTATGGCCTTCTAGAACTACGTATGAATTGAATCCCATACTAATGGGATACGTAGGAACACTCAGATGTCGAGTCTTTAGCCCAGCCCCAAACTCTTCTCTTCGACTGTCCTCCCTGGGTATAGTTTCCTCGGAGGGTCCTTGCATGATAAAGAGTAGGCTTACTTATCCCCGCTCATACAAGGATTATAAGGGTTTCACCATGTGCCTGCTCCCGTTCATCTATCCTCCCATGTCCTCACCGTCTGACGTTAAACTGCATAGCCTTCAAGAACTACGTATGGCTTGATTCCCATCCTTATGGGATATGTATGAACGCCCGAACACTTTGTCCGTTGGCCCAGCCCAAAATCCAAAATTCCCCCCTCGGATCAAGATATATGGGAGGGTGCACACTTTTTCCCCAACTTAAATCAAGCAAGCCTCGACTCGGCTGTATGTCCCCATCCATGGAGATGTTCGCCTCTTTAGTAGATGGGTACACCTATGCTTCACCCACTCCATGAATGGTATTCCATCACTTTCCTCATCCGTAAAGGCCCCTGAATGGTATGGATGCTCGGCCTGAGGGCCCTCTTACCACTTTGGTCCAACACCCTCGAAGATGTCGAGCAACAAGACAATAAAAGCCCCAAGTTTTGAAAACGGTCAGAGGTCTATGCTCATTTGTTGCTCCCATATCATGTCACCATAGGAACATTGTGTTTCGAACATGGTCAACAGTGTCCCGGATCTTCGGGTCCACCCTAAGATGTCCCAAACATTGAGTGAAGTGATTCGTTCTGCCCCATCCCGAAGCAACAAACTTTTTTTTGGGTGGTACCAACGGTCGGGTGCACGACCCCAATTCTTTTATAAAGATTGTACGGCGTGTTGTGGGATAATGTCCTCATTCACGTTGGGTTACATTCCATGTCGTACGTATTCCATTACCGAGGCCCAAGCCTTAGGACTCTTTTCCTTTTCGTGCCCTAGCCCAAGTTCTTACCTGAAGTGTACGGTGTGGCGAGGGATTATGTCCACATTCACATCGGTTTGTTCATCATACCATACACCTCCTCTATCTAGGGAGCCCTATTCCCCGACCTTCATCCTTACTACAAGACGTTAAATAGTGAGTAGGTCGGGCCTTCCGGACCAAAAGCCAACTATCAGGCCCCTTGGCCTTTTCGGGCCCCCTGGCCTAGGTTCTTTCCTACGGGACTGTGCGGTGTGGTGCGGTATTATTTCCTCATTCACATCAGGTTACTCTCTGCACCATAAACATCCTTGTTAGGGTATCCGACCCCCTGGGTGTCTTCTATAACTACGTGTGGCTTGAATCCCATCATTATGGGATACGTAGGACCACCCGAATGTCCAAGCTTCGGGTCCAGCCCCATCTTCCAAAAATCTCTATCGCATTGTGGCCCCTTGTCCTACCCTTACCCAGAGAGAGGAGTATATAGCTTGTTGTGGGACTATGTCCTCGTTCACGTCAGGCATGTAAGGACCAGGCCATGTACCTCTCCCTCCTGAGCCACTTCACCGACCCTTTTCTGTGGTTCACCAATGTGCCTAAGGGTACTCAGGTTTGGTTACCTGGAATGTCGGACTCTACTCGGACACGTCCGTACACACATTTCAGGCTTTGTGTTTCCCTTCATCAGGGCTTTCACAATCTTTCACACCCAGAGGGACCACCAAGAATGGCCTGGATACCACACCGAAGGGCTCTCCTACCGTTACGAGCCAACACCCCCGAGGGTTTCGAGCAACAAATCGATAAAAATCCCCCATTGTGAATATGGTCAACGGTTGATGCTCATTTGATGTTCCCAATTCAGTCTAATGCGATGTAGATACTAATTTTTCCCAACAGTTAGCATTAATCCTCCATCGTCACACCAACCCCATTAAGCCCAAAATGTCTGTTACACAATTCACATCCTTCTCCACCTCATCATATCCAAGTAGTGATTCGAAACTCTTGATACGATTCCTCAGTGCGCATCTTCGCGTTAGGGGAACAAATCCACATTGAAGGTGTCCTTCAGGGCTCTTCACCAACTTCCCCTTGATGTAAATTTTGGGTATTGCGATAAGGATCTTCCTCCCTTGTTTCCCACACCGAGTTTAACTCATGTGGGCATAGGGATCGGGTCGAGGCCTGTGCTTTCTTGGAAATTGTCATCCATCCACGGTCTGAGCTCTAAGACCATAAAATAAGATCTCTTAAGAACTATGTATATCTTGATTACCATCTTCATGGGATACGAAGGAACGCCCAGACCTCATATCTTTGGGTCCAGATTGAATTCAGCTAATTTGTCTCTTTTGTCCTGCCTTAGGGACCCTGACTATGGGTCTGCATGGTGTGATGTGGGATCATGTCCTCATTCACGTCGGGTTTGCAAGAGTTGCACCACGCACACCCCATTCTAAGAATTAGCCCTCCTATTTCTTGTCCTGCATGACATTAAAAGTCACCCTAAAGAACTATGTGTGGCTTGATTCCCATCTCTATGGGATACGTAGGACCACCCGAATATCTAGACTTTGGGTCTAGCCCCATTTATTAGAGTTATCCTGATATCGCGGTTACCTAGGCCCCTTGGATTATCCCTCTCTAAGAGGGGGATATATGGGTATGATACAGGGTTTTTGTTACTCTTCCCCTTTCCCCCGGGAATCCGCCATCTCTTGGTCGCCCTCGGGGGTTTCAGACAACAAATTGATACAAATCCCTTGTTTCGAATATGGTCAGAGGTCGATGCTCATTTGGTTGTCCCCATTTCAAGATAATGCGACAGGATGCTGTGTTGCAAACATGGTCAGCAGTAATCCCCCCGTCATCACTCTAGCCCCTCCAGGCCTTGAATGGTGGTTGCATGATTCACATTATGTTCCACCCCATCGTGTCCAGGTGGAATCTCGACACTCTTGGCTCTATCCTTCAGTTCATCTTTGCTCATCAGGGGGACAAAGCTGCAATACGGCGCCCTTTGGGGCTCCCATGATTCGAGCTCTAAGACCTTAATCTAAGATCTTCATTAAGGGCTATGTGCGTCTCGATCCACATCCCTATAGGATACGTAGGGTCACTCTGACATCTCGTTTTCGGGTCCAGCTCAGTTGGGAGCTAGTTTCTCCTGCCCCTATCCTTCTAAACCCTATTTGGGCCCCTTGGCCCGAGGTTCCTATCTCGGTATTGCATACGGCGTGATGTAGGATCATGTCCCCATCCACGTTGGATATGTTGCACGACACCATACACATTCCCCGCCTAGCATCGTCTCTACTACATCTACGTTGCTTTATGTTAAAATGCATGCTTGGCCCTCTCACACGACCCTAAACTGTGACATTATCTTCCTGGCCATACGACGAAAAACAGCACTACATTGTGATGACCTCATCATAGAGAACATCATGTTGGGTATTGGTCACGTGCCATGCCATTTGTCAATTCCTATCACGAATTGATTCTTGTGGTGACACCAAGGCTTGCTACCCTAGGCATGTCACTTCAAAAAAAAATACCACTCACCTTAAAGGACAATCAAGATTTATCAAATACCGCTTCTCTAGGTGCAAGGTCCAGACCCACGCGCCCCTTTTAATCTTCCTAGACCTACGTATGGCTTGATTCTCATCCTTATGAGATATGTAGGAGCACCCAGGCACTTCCCCGCTAGCCTAGCCTAACTTCTGTGTTCAGTCCCTCAACTCAAGCACTTCCTCAAAGAACACATGGTATGTAGGGATTATGTCCTCATCATCAGGTTTTGTAACCACCTTACCGTGTGTCCCCTACTCTCCTTACCCATACATTATCTGAGTTCTATGACCTTAAACTAAGACCATTTCAAGAACTACATGCATCTTGATCCCCATTCTCATGGGGTACATAGGAACACCTTTTCACTTTTCTCAGGACCATCTCAACTCTCATATTCTGTCCCTTGACCTAAAACCTCTTCCAGGGGGGTTGTGCGGTGTGGTATGGGATTATGTCCTCATCCACATTGGGTTGTTCACTGCACCATATACATCCCCAGTTCCCATCCATGTCGAGTTTCTCATAATTACTTGGCACGTGCCTCCTGTGTTTCCTCCCATCCATGGTCCAAATTCTATGACCCTAAACAAAGATCTCCGTATGGGAAAGGACTCGGATCCCTCTATCTAATACATCTCATTGTCGTATTCAGATGCATTTTGGCAAAGATCCCGAAGTGTGGGATTTTCATGGGGACATTTCCCTCATTCCATGACCAAGCTTTGTGAGCTCGCTATTTGGATCCTCATCCTCTTCCACATCCAAAATGACCCTTGGATGACATGGATGCTAGGCTTAAGGGATCTCCATGAATGTTGGGCATAAGGGCTCTCCTATCATTTTAGGCCAACGTCCCTACGGATCTCCGAAAACATTTGTGACATGATCCTGTGTTTTGAACATGGTTAATGGTCGACCCTCATTTTTTTGTCCCCATTCTAGGAAAATACGATACGGATGCTGTGTTTCCACCACGGTCAACATTTATCCTCTATCGTCATGCCACCATCATTGTGAACCAAATCTCATGTGTCATGATTCACACATTTCCACTTCCATATGTGCATGTGGAATTCCATCATACTCGGCTCTACCTCTTTGCGTATCTAGGTGTGCCAATTGGACGTGTTAGCATCATTGGTTTGGTATACACTGAGCGTCCCTTCTCCCTAACATACCCCATTCTGTGTTGGGAAAGTCCCACTACTACTTCTTGTTTTCCAAATCGAGCATGACTCAGGTGTTCTTAGTAGTTTTGGTAGGGTGTGTACTACCACAATCATGCTTCTCTTAGTCCTACATGACGTTAAACTGTGCTTCTAGAACTACGTGTGGCATGATTCCTATCCTCATGGGATACGTAGGGCACCCTGGTATTTTACTTAGGGTCTAGCCCACAGGAATCATAAATCCTATTCTTCACCTTTCTGGTCCCTAGGACGAACACTTCGTAGGGGACCATATAACTATAAATCTTCCCTGAAGAAGTTTAGGATGCCCCATGATGACATTGGGAATCGACAAACCCCCCGCCAGAGAGGCCCTTTCTAAAAAAAAGGAATGATCCATGATCGAACTGATGCGCCCATCTGGCATACTCCCACCACGGTGGTGTAATTTCATGAGTGTTGGATTCTGTTCGGACCAACCATCACTCCACATTCCATGCGTCATGTGCCCCATATTCAGACCCTCGTCCCCTTTCATGTCTGGAGGAACCCCCTAACAGTATGGATGCCCGACCTATGGTCCGCCTGCTGTCCTAGGACAACGTTCCCGAAGACTGGTCATGTTTAGAGGGACCCCCTAACTGTATGGATTCTCAACCTATGGTCTTCCTGCTGTCCTGAGCCAACGTCTCGGATGACTGATCGATGATATTTGAGTTAGGCCCCGTGTTGCGAACATGGTCAATGGTCGACCCTCATTTGTTGTCCCCATTTCAGGATAACGCAGTAAGGATTCCATTTTTTCACCACGGTTAATGGTTGCCCTTTATTGTCACGCCACCCTCACAATGTTCCGAATCTTGGGTATCATTATTCACACTTCCCATTCCATCCTATTCAGACCAATTTCAGTGCCCCTTGCGTTGCACCGTTCGTGCACAAGAGCATGCGGGAAAAATGGTAATTTGGCTATTCTATGAACTCCCTTCTCTAGACAGGTCTACCCTATTTCAAAGAAATCTGGACCAGTTATTCAAACCCCAGATTCCCGAATTTGGTTTACACTCCTCTGTTCGGATGGGCCGATGAGGTGACTATATCTTGTTTCTCGCATAGGGTTCGACCCACGTGAGATTGTGGAATTGTTTCTGGATGTTCCAAAAACATTATAAAGTTTCAATGAACCCGTGAAAACAATGAAACTCATGCATGCTACGACATTCAGAAAAATTAAAGCACAAAAGTATGTTTAATGGTTTAAAATCATTACAGTACCTGGGGGGTAAACTCACCCCATGGCTGGATTGACCGTGTCAAAAGAGCAATCTAGCTCTGCCACCCTTCGATTTGTGGCGTCGATGAATTAATGCCACCGACTTAGCTATCGTTCTTTCTCAGCAGCGATGGGGCACAGTTCATCAGCCTCAACTTGGGCCTTCTCTATGTCAGCCTGAATGGCATCCATCTCTCCGGAAGCCTGCCTCATATGCTCTTCTGCCTCTGCCAGCTGGGCCATCAATCACGAGATCAGATCATATTGTGCATTGAGAGAGGCGAAGTATTCATCTGCCCGGGCCTGCAGTTGTTGGACCTCGTTTTCATCCTCTTGGAGCTTTTTCACATTCCTCACCTTCCACCACTGCCAGCACATGATGACCCCACAATCATACTCTCGGATCTTCTCAGCCATGAGATCTCGAATTAGCATATGAGAATGCTGGGCATCCACTCCACCAGCACACAGTTCTCACAACCACGAGCGAAGTCTTTCCATTTCATTCAGCCATTGTGCTTGGGGGTGTTATTGATGAAGCGCGTGATTAGCATCCACGATCAGCGGCAGACTATTTTGCTGTATTCTTCATTAGAGTCCATTTTGTCCCAGTCCGTGTGATTAGCAGGCTCGTATGAGGGATGTGCCCTCAAGAAATCTTCAGTAGGATCTACATATAGAGTTACATACAGTGCGACATCTGGTGCCGGCATAGGTGTGGTAGGACTTGGGTCGGCCGGTCGATCATCATCGTCAGACTCCACCTCAATAACCTTAGGGTATGACCCTCCTGGTGGTCCAACAAATGATAGGGAGTGCTGCAGCTCGGGTAGGTGGGGTAATTGTCTCCACGATCACCAGCATGCCCCTATGAAAGACGCCACCAGACATCCTGACTAGCCTGACTGCATCGGACCATTCCAGTCATAGAACTGTATGTGACAGGGAAATATATGGATGCCGATTTTCATGATATACATATGCCAATAAATGAATTCAATGGAGAATACTTATAGAGATCAAACTCCTGGTGCTGCTCCTGAGTTGATGCTGATGGAACACAGAGGTGTGGCCCTCCATATACTGTTGGAAGGTCTGGAGATTCTGGTGGAGCCACCTCAGGTGATCTAGCCCTACCAGACATAGAACTAGATGCAGCCGCAGGCGCCGATTCTGAAGGTCCTACATCATCACCCATCAAGGGGTGAAAGCGAGGTTTGCGTACAAGTTCTTCCAGTATATTTCAAAAGTTGGTAAGAAATCCATGATGACCCAGGAGTAGATCCTGAGGGAAGAAACATGGGATGTTACCTTGAGAGTCTCCACGAAATCGTCGGAATCAGAGTCTTGATCTCCGACTTCTCCTTCCTCCAACAGGCTCCCTCCACCGGCCTCTTCTTCCCCAAGGGATTCATCTGATTCTTCCAACAGAGGGAAGCGCTCTCTCAATTCAGTGGCTTCTTGCCCTCGCTAACGTTCTGCAACATCCTGTACAACTGGGGGAGCATTGGAATCCCCAGATTGACCCACCGTCCTGTGGCCAACATGGATTCCATGATGAACAAGCTCGGCCACACCCCCATGTAGTTATCCCTCACCAGTAGGATCCAACCATAGATATGGGCCCAGTTAAATGCTGCCAACCTGACTATCGGCCGCTGTTCTGTGTTGACTCTGAAACCCCCGGTCTTCTCATTGGCTATCCTCCAAGATCCACCAATACGAGTGCTCCTTGCCCCATTGAGCCCCCTTCGGACAAGTTCGAGGCCTTTGATGTAACTCGCGATCCTCCGGGAAGTTTCGGAACCACTTGAACCACTTCTTATTGTGGACATCTCTCATCGCCTACTTGTCCTCTCTGGGGACCAGTTCCATCAGTTCCAGCGCCATCTACGGCATTTGCTCTGGATCCTCCCACAAGCTCATGACGGGGAGGAACTCATCATACATGACCCCCTAGATCGGAACCCCCGAGATCTGATGGACATCCCACAGACTGATTCCTACCTCCCCATGGTGTAGGTGAAATGTGTTGGTCTAAGATGACCACCTGCACAACAGCTCTGGCATCAGCTGCTTCGGTTGATAAATGTGGAATTGTGAGGCCCATGAAGCCTCATACAAACCCTCTCCCCTCAGCTCGGCCCCATAATCCTCGCATGAGGAACCTACCCAGGAGGCCCATTCCCAGTCGTTGGTGAAGTTACTGCACTGGCACAGGTCCCACTCATCGGATCACACCTTCTTCGAATCCCGAAAAGCATCCCTCAATATAGTTTGGTAAATGGGAGGGAACGTCTTCGGTTACAGTGGCTTCCCATCAATTTTTTTCACATGGTTGTACAGACAGTCGGCAGTGACAGGTGTAAGGTCATCCCGCGTGTGACTATCGGCCGCCCTGAAACATTGACGCTGGCATGGTGTTCTCCTGAACCAGCAAGCTGGTTCGTCCCTACTCACCTCATTCATGAAGATGTCATCCCTTAGCCCAAAGCCATAAAAGGGAAGCTTCTTTCACAATGGATAATTTTTTTGGCTCACTGATAGAAGGTCTGTCAAAGAATTATGGTCCGAGATGCTTCGAACCAGCTCCCCATGGATCAGACCATTGGCCATGTCATCCCTCCGGGCAGCGTCTGCGAGCACCCCCAGCACAGCTTCTTGATGGGCCATTACGGTTTCAAAACTCAGGAAAATTCCGGGGTGGGTCACAAAGATTGTTTGTAAAGATGTCTCGCGAAGCTCGGTTGCAAAGTCAAGACATGGGTCCTGACCTCGGCTTGCAAGGAGACGTTCGATTGGCGCAGTCGCGGAGTCTGAGACTCTTAGTTCGCCGCAAAGATCGATTTGCGGTGACTAGAGGTAGAGGACACCGAGCTTCGTGAATCGACAGCGCAAAAGGACAAAGTCGCAAAGAAGGAATAAGATAAGAGAGTTTAGCCTCTTATTTATAGGAGGTGACGTCACAGCTTCAAGGTGTGTCTAGCCTGCACGGAGCTTCGCGGCGCGTCCAGAGGGTGTAGCCCATACCCGCCTCGCGTGCCTTCTTCACAAGTCAACATCACGAACCGCCGATAATTTTGGCGATTTCCCTCAGACTTTGACCCGTGGTCCCTCCGTGGCTCCACGTCTGAGGGGGGGGGGAATTTGTTGGTTCCAAAATATTGGATGAAAATAATGAAGAAGAAAGAGGCCCCATGCTCTTCCTCGCAAAGCCCCGATGTAGGGAACCCCAAGCACCACAGCCACCGCGAAGCACCAGAGGCAGTAACCCTCTGCAAACGCCCTGATGTTCACGACCCGTCGTGAAGCACCAGAGGCGGTAACCCTACACGAATGCCCTGACATTCGTGACCTTCCGTGAAGCACCAGAGGTGGTATTACTCTGCGAACATCGTGACGTTCACGACCCACCGCGAAGCCGAAGAGGTGGTACCTCTCCGTGAATCCGATTGACGTTCGTGACCCACCGTGAAGCCAAAAAATTCCCCTTCGCACCACGTGAGCTCAGATTCATGGCGCCCCTTGACAATAAATAATGAGCTCTATGGACGGACAATCCGAACTTTCAGCTTCTCAACTCCCAAATCGTGAAGCACTCTTCACTCTGGAAATCATGAGCACCGCGAGGTATTTTTGCTTCACGAGAGGCCTTCACCTTGTCTCGTCTTGATCCCCTATTCTGAGAGGTATTCCCTTCATGAAGCCTAAGGCCATTCGCGAAGGAAAGGGATTCCCAAGGGAACCCGGGAAGTCATGGAGAATTTATGCTTCGCGAAACACTCATCTTGTACACGTGATCCACATTCCAAGGCAGGGTCACTATACTTCGTGAAGCACACTGCTTCACAACACCTTGCTTCACGAGGCACCTCTGCTACGCGAGGCAGTGGTCCACGATCACCCTTCCACTTCATGAAGCACCTCCCACTCACATCTATTCCCCATGCTAAGGCCATGGAACTCCACTTCATGAAGCACAACCCTTCGTAAGTGCTCTCGACTATGAAATGCAACCAAGCTCCACAAGGCCCTTACCTGTGGACCCCTTTGCTTGGAAATTCCTCTTCCTTTGAGACCGTCTAGGTTTGCACGAAGTGATAACAAAGTCCCCTGGGCGACACCACCCATAGCATTGCTTTGCATAATGCTTCTTCGCATAGGCACACTAATGGATATTGCTTCATCGCATAGCCATGCTAACGTGGACCCCTCAATGGTTCACTCTGCGACCCCCCTTCGCAATGGCCTTGTTGGTGCCTTCTCTATGACAATGAGCAGAGGGTAACGGTCATGTAAGTCATAGGGGTGTGATGTAAACCCACCTCGTCCAAGCTGCAGGACGTTAAAATGCCAAGAACCTCGTCTTCAACACATGAAGTTAAAATATGACCCAACCTCGTGCCTCGTATGTAGGTTCCCCCCGGCTCAGACATTCTTTATGACCTACGCCCCCCACAAGGTATGATATCCTCCTTCCGGAAGTGGCGTATATCTGTGGGGAAGGGCAGACACCCTGGTGTAATCCCCCTAGCCCCTCTTGCGGAAGGAAGAACCCATGCACCTTTGTACTTCCTCATAGCCAGGGTTAGTAGAGGGAATGGTAGGGAACGAGGCACTTCCACCATTCAGTCACAAGTCCCTCTCCCTCTGTGCATTGTTGCTCTAAGGCCTCCATCCTGGAGTAAGTCTCAGCACCATGGGCCGCCTAATGCATAAACCCCTCTTGGATTCTAATGGACGCACCCTTCGCGATGTGATCGTTAGGTCTCTGCTGACTCTTGTTTCTCACACTGAGCATGAATCATGTGGGCTTAGAGAAATCATCGACCATGGAAATTCCCTTATCCATCATGACATTACACTGTATGCCCTCGTCCAGCATGACATTAAACTGTATGCCCTCATCCAGCTTGACGTTGAAATGTATGCCCTCATCCAGCATGACGTTGAACTGTATTCCCTCATCCAGAATGACGTTGAACTGTATTCCCTCATCCATGATGACATTAAACTATATACCTGAACTACAAGGACATTGTTCCATGTCAAGGAATAGTACATAGAAAGCCTCATGAGGTTCAATCCCACCACCAGTGGACCCATGCATTCACTTTCACGTCGGTTCGCCGGTAGAAACCCTACTGGAACTACGAGGACTATGATCCATTTCAAGGCATGGTACGTAGGAAGCCTCCCTGAGGTTCAAGCCACATCGCCCATAGGACCAAGGTCCTTCTTCACATCGGTTCACCGACACCCGCATTCACATCCGAACTATGAGTAATTTAATCCATGTCATGGCATGGTACATAGGAAGCCTCCCTGAGGTTCAAGCCCAACAATCATTAGCCCCGAACGTCTCTATGTCGGTGTTCCAAGCCCCCATTTTCACTTGAAATACGTGGTCATTGATCCATGTCAAGGCATGGTACGTTGGAAGCCTTCTTGAGGTTCAATCCCACCATCCACCTGGACCAAGGTCCTTCATCACGTCGATTCTCCGACACGCCCCAGTCCTGCATGATGTTAAATAACATCCCAATCTAGCGGTAATCCGTTGTGACCCTGCCATCTAGTCGTTCCAACACCCCTTCATGTCAGTTCAACAGCCCCTTTTCCCAAACTACGTGGACTTTGATACATGCTAAGGCATGTTACGTAGGAAGCCTCATGAGGTTCAATCCCACCACTTGTTGGACCATGGTCCTTCTTCACACCAGTTTTCCAGTGCTCATCCTGAACTACGTTGACTTTGATCCATTCTAAGGCATGGTACGTTGGAAGCCTCACGAGGTTCAAGCCCACCACCTGGTCATTCCGACCGTATTCACCTCAATTCTTCCAACACCTTGGGAATCCTAGAGTGTATTTCCTACACATCCATCCCAAACTACGTGGACTTTCATTCCCTACCACAGGGATACATAGGAAGTCTCTTCGAGACTCAATCCCATCACCGCCGCCATCTCCACGATGGATCCATTTAATTCCTCCTTCCTTCCATGCAATTATCCATCATCCATCCTGATTCTTACCTGGGCCACCACATCCCGGTGAGATCGTGCCACCTCATTCCCCTCCACAGCATTTGGGAAGCTACCCATGGGTTGGCTCCGATATCGGTGTTCCCTAAAGGGGGATTCCTCAATCTGATCTACTCCAGCTAGTGTTTTGATCAGGCCGATCTGTCTCCATTGGATGTTAAACTTGTGGAATAACCTGTGTTAAACATGGGAAGCTGAGGAAAACCTCAAATACATGAATATGGAATAGGATTCCCCATGCTCGATGTAGGACGCCTCAGGCTTCCGCACCCTCGAGATGCCCTATAATAATGAACAAAAGATAGACCCGCCAATCCCCCAGCATTCAGACACATTAATGATGCCTCGACGTGACTACTCCCTCGACTGAAGGTTTCTACCCTAACTGGAACCTTTGGAATGTACTAATAGAAGTAGTGTAATTAACCTGTGTCCATGGAAATATGGCACTGATAAGAGTTTCGCGAAAAACCTATTAAATCTATGAGGGAGACCCGGACTCGGTGATGAGTTCTGAGGAGGAATCCATAGAAGGAGGAAACAACATCCCATCATCCCGTTTCAGTCAAGGAGTAGACATCCCTAAATAAGGAACGGATGTCGCCCACCTTTGGAAATCGGGAATGCGGGGCAACACAAAAGCTGTTCCTGTCGCGCCCCAAGCAGACGGACGCGCGCGCCCTGACGAAAGTGTCGAAAACATGGGTCTTCTCCACTGCAAATGTATGATATGCACTATATCCTTGCGACCCTACCTGACCACCCTATGATGATCCAACCTATTTTCCCTAAATTCCTCGTGACCAGTTATCGTGGTCATGAAGTCCACCTCTTCCTGAATGGCTGGAAGAATTCTAGTACAATGACTAATGAGATACTAGAAGGGATTCTTTTTAATGCGAGGTCATAGGAGAACACTGATCGCCTACTTCTGGTTAGAAAAACTAACATTATTGCTGAAGATGACCCATATTGATGCATGATCAGCACTTCACTGAGTCTCTAGGGAAATGTGGACATGTAAGCCTACTCATACCACACTGGAATCATATCACTGAAGTACCATAAGAAGTATTCCTCCAACTCTGATCTCCATGCATAGACTCCTTGTGGCGCATCCAGCAGTTAGTCATGGGGGTACCAACTCCGGATGCGGAACTTCCCTGGCTCACATCTCCAGAATCCCTCACATTTTACTCCGTGATCAGTTCCTAGTTAACTATAGAGGTCATAGATTCTAACCTGAAGATGTTCACCTAAGATCAAATGTCCTGGCTGAGACCATCCTCAAGCATCCTTGCCAGAAATAACTCATATCCTTCGGAAGAATGCGTGAAGTTTTGCTGGTCAGTGAAATGATAAATGAACTCCATAACTGAAAGAGTACCCTACTCCAGACTCATGAAATCTGGGACTCGATCGACCCTCAATGTCTCTGGATAGATGTAGTCATAGAAGAAAAATTGTAACTCATCCCATTCCATTACTTGCTAGCGTCCCTCCTGTGAGATCACGTCCCACCATATCTTTGTGGAGTCTCGTATAATGTATGTAGTGAGATTCACCAACATCTATGGAGACATCTCCAGATGATCAAAGATATAAAGCATGGCTTCAAGCCATGAATTTACACCATGATGTCCTCCGTCCCCTATGAAGGTGGGATAATGCTTCTACGGGAAAACTTGTGTCAACTCTGTCGTAGATGGGTAAGGATGCAGTACTCCCTGGAAGGTCTGCATAAACCTCATAAAGACCTCTCAAAATTGTGAATCATCACCTATATCGAGGATAACTTCTTGTTCCAAGATTGGAACTACTGGAGGATATGCTGGTAGTCCATAATCAGCTATGTCTGGTGTCTATTCATAGCCCTGTAACTGGCAGACAACTGGAGGATGTCTTGGTGGAATGAGTCTGCAAGGTCAAGAGAACACCTTAGATCAAGATTAAATGGAAAATTAAACTTAGATGTGTAATAAGGGAATAAGAGAAAGAAACAATTCATGTTTTTTAATATATGGATACATGGCGTGTTTAATGCCTACACAACATGTTCCCATAATCCTTTACATGGGCATGAACATTTTCCAAGCCAGGTCATGTAACATCCCATAGACACAGTGTGTTGTCCTAATAATAGGTGTGTACTTGAATCCTATTCCCATGCCCGAGTTCTTCTACACAGAAAAGCCACATAGTTTTCCTAGAACTAGAATACATGACATGTTAGTTCCTGACATGGAGTGTACAAGATGAACTTCACCAACTAGTTTTGTTAGTTAATGGCCAGTTACATGAATCACTCTACAGGGCATCTTCCAGATGGACATGGCGTGTACTATAAGGATTCAATCTCCCCATGTTGTTTGTTACACGACTGTATACAAGGGACACACTACACAACATGTTCAATTTTGACACGACATGTATATCATATGATTTATCCATCTGTGTCATTTTTAAAATGGGTGGACACTTGGTCTCCACAACACTGCATATACATCTGGTACACAACATGTACCACCCAGATTTCCCTACCCCATGTCTCTGCCCACATAGCTAGTGATGTAGTTAGAGACTAAAAGGCATGTACATATAGTACACAGCGTGTACTTATGAAAAACAGTTCCTTTCATAACAAAAATAAATCAAGGCATGTATTCATCATTACATGCTATTTATTCTGGTATATTCTGAACGGTAAGTCTCAAAAACTACTAAAAAACCCCAAAAACAATGAAATGAACATTAAAGTTCTAAATTCCGAACTGTGAGGGACCATAACACCTCAAAAACCAATGTTGGGAATCTATTCAAAAATAACTATACAAAGTCTAATACCCTATCAAATAACATGTATTCAATCAAGGAATCTATCACAATAACATGCATATCTAGAACAACATCTATCACAACAACATGAAATAACTAATGCACCTAAAATGGTGTTACAGGAATTCATGAGATGTGATCTCTAGAAAGTGCTTATATAATGCATGATATGGACTAAACTCATTGCATCAGGTTGCAACAGAAATAGAACCTCAATAATATCAACAATAACATCACAAAACATGTGAATCAGTCCCGGTGAAACCAATCAAATGTAAGTTCGAAAAATCAGAAAAAAGCAATAAAGAGGTAAATTGGCTTTTCCCTATAGACAAGTTAGCTACCCCCAGGAACAACTTATTACCAAATACCTATTCCTCCCTATCCATGGTTATAGGATCCAAACAGTAAGGCAAGAAGAAAATAATCCCTCTCATACCACTTTGTAACGTCCTGATTCTGGAAGCCGCCCAGAGGCACCTCGTACCTAGTTGGTCACATGGCCTCAAGCACATTTCCCCTAATGCCAGACTCTTCCGACTAGTAGTGAGGGCCCTTGGTGTACTAGTGGGAAACTATTCCCTCATTGGAAAAAGGAAAGAATAGAAGTAAGCAGAAATATTAATAATACCATTCCACAATTAGTAGTGGAAGACCAAAAGTAATAAAAAATGGAGCAACATATATAAATGATGCATGATACATATGTTTAATAATGAATCCAAACAAATCACAATGCTGGAATACAGTACTAAACCCATGTACAAATTAAAAGAAATTAAAAATCTACAAAACATTACAAGGCTCAGCTTGGTCCCAAGATCACTAGCTCCTTGAGAATCATGTACCTGGTGTAGAAGGGTGCTTGCCCTTATCTACACCTGCAACTATATAAGATGTTTGGGCCCAAAATCATGACCCAAAATGGGTGTGACACGAATCCTAGTAGGTCTCCACCAAAGGAAATGTGCCTAACATTCATTGAATAAACTTAGAAGGAAAAAAGGAAAAGTAGCAGTAAACAGGGAAGTACTCAAGGTAAACAATCCTACAGTTTCAAATGCATTCAACATTTATGAATCAAGTATGCAACTAATCACAAAAAGGTAACCGTTTTTGAAGTACTCACAAACTAAACCCTATGGTTCTATAAAAAAACTCAAGAAACCCTTTGGGATGTACACACAGTATAACCCCTCTTGTTCAGCTTAAGAAAAGACTCTCTGAGGAAGCACATAATGCCAATTCCCCCAATATTTTTGTATTGGAAAATAATATGCACTCTATGGAAGCACTCAACATCCAATTTCCCATGTAGACTATATCGAGGAAACTATAGACACCCTGAGGGTGCACTTATGTACATCACTTCTATGGTATCGCTACGTAATAGTACACAGACACACTGGAGAATCCCTCAATGTACATTGTACCTATGGTCTACTACACCAGGTTCCCAAAACCTTGTGTAAGTCAATTGTGCACAAACGATACGTGGAATAAAAATTAAACCTCATGAACTACTTTGATAATCAATTTACAGCTTATCAAATCATGTTAGATAATAATCACTCTATCTAAACAATACTAGGAATGGAAAGAACACAGCCTAACTGGCAAGGTAGACCAAACGGTCAAAACAAGAAATCATGGGTAAAACATCAATTTCATGGAAAAGTTAGACCTATTCATAAAAAATAACCTCTTTCTAAACAAACAAGACATAACACGAAATAACATGGATAAAACCATAAATGCACAATTCCCCATTCTTAGTTATTGGGCACTTTTGCACATAAAATTAAAAGACTATCCAAGAAAATTCACGAACCACCTACCTAAGCATCGTCAGATCGATATATGTGAATCTCATTCCTTAAATAACCCTAGAATGCAACAGATCTACAAAATTGTTAAAAATGTTCAACCGGGGATAACCCGTGATAGAGGAGAAATGAAGAGATGAGGTTCATGAAGAACAGAGAACTCACCAATGTGATTCCAATGCCAACGATGATGGTCGATTCGGAGAACAGACGGCGAGTCAGGGGCTCAGAGAAGATCAGCAACCGTATGGACGCTCTGAGACAATATATGTCGAGAAGTAGTGTGATCTATCTATTTGATGTGAACCCATATCATTTATTGAAAAAGATGTACACAACATGTTTTTTAAAAGTACATGGTGTGTACTAGCATTTTACGACCTCCGCTTTAGGAAGTCTCTAGGTAACCACACATGACCATGTACTCGGCCGTAATACGGCCAGTACATGGTCACCCACAGAAACCAATCACAGGCATGTACTTATATGTACATTGTGTGTACACATGAAATTTGTAGAAACACCCTTCTTATCAATGAAAACCTGAAAATAAAGACATACTTAAAAAGAATATCTGGGTTCTTACATGGATGATATCATAATACAATCAATTGAAACTATGAGAAATATATACCCTAATGCACTTCCATGCCATGGAGAAGTAAAATTTTATCATTTCTTGATAAAAACATAATGTGATACTTGAAAAGATGACACCACTAGTGATTTATTTATGTAATTTTGTGATTTGGTCTAGTGTGATATCTACATTACTATTATATAATATTATATTTTTGAGTTCATTCTTGTTGGGGATAATTTTTAGTTAATTAATGTAATTACAATGTATGAGTATGTTTTTTTTATGATGAATTTCATTCTAATTATGGTTGAGAATTCCATTTATAAAATTATCTGAATAAACATATCTCTAAGTAAATGTTTTATTTATAAATTGTTTGTTTCCCCTAATGAATTTTCCTTTATCTTAGGGTAAAATATACATGAGTTTTTATACACAACATTATAATCTGTTAAAATCATTTAAAAAAACCTATGAGTGGGATAATTTCTCTCAAAATTAATATCTCAATAGCCTTTTATACACTCATAATGGAATTCATTTCAAACATCCTAAATATGTAATATTTTTTTTATCATGGTTTATCCAGATTAATAAAATAAATATCAAAATATTCGTTCTTTAAATGGTTTTTAATGGTTCTACAAAATGGATAATTGGATACTCGATAGGATTAATGAAATTTGATCCTCAATTAGACATTCCCATTATAATTTTTAATGAATTACAAAAAAATTATTCCAAAAACTGTTGATAATGTATTCATTTACTATGTTAATGCTTCCATATATTTGAATACCACCACCATCATACTTTATAGTAATGTAATTTTAATTTTATCTTAATGTCATTAAAAAATCATGTGATAATTCAAGGATACATTTCATCAATATGAATTTAAATCTAATAAAACCAAATGTTTGAAATAATCCAGTTTTTTTAATAGAGGTCTTATACTCTCTTGAATGAATATGAATTACTAGGATGACCGGTGTTAGGAAAAGTTCACTATCGTTCATTTATATTGGGATTAATTTTTTCTATTTGATTGTTAAGGCATTCATTCATGAGGATATTTATGTTGTTAATTCATTGAATCGATATTGTTAGATGGGTGAGAGTCCTTCAAAAGTGAGTCAGTTCTATCTAACTAATTCAATGATCTCATAACTGATTTTATATTCCTTATATTTAAAAAACATGGATGAGGTTGTTGTGGAATCTAATTGAAAAACAACATTGTTTCATCATATGGATTTGAATAAATGTTGAAATGAGTATTTTCATGGTTTCTATGGTTATTTATACCAAAATCATTTATCATGGATTTTTATGTATAATGAACCCTATATGATTCAATGATTCCCTTGTTACGTGATTTATTTGATGTGTAATTCATGATTCAATTACCTCTATTGATTTAATAATGCCATCAAATTATGATAAGCTATAAAATGTGAATGCATTTTAAATATAATAGAATATAAATCAAACCAACATGAAATCATATCCTTCACTTTCTATGGATTTCAAATAGTAATCACCGTGGTCATACAATATTAGTTTTTTCATCAATTTATCTCTATATAATAATTTCTGAAACATTTTATCAATCCGATGGGTTCGAAAATCTATAAATGTTCTTAAATATGAATATTATCGACTGGTTAAATGGTAGTATTCTCTATTAAATTGAACTTCATGTTCAAAATATAATTTTATACAGAAATATATTTCTTCTGGATTCCTACATGAAAGGGAATTATAAACTCTTAACTCCACTATATGTTCCCTTATGGTGATTATTAATTACCCACCTAGTGGTTGATGTATTTCAAGAATAATATTATGTAGCATACTGTAATGTTTATCCTCTATAAAATATTTTATAATAGATTATCAATTGATGATAATATAAAATCTATTGGTATTGATGTTTTCTCACTATTTTTGCTATGTAAGAAATGTATAAAACCAGTAATCACTTATTTTTGGAATTTTATGTTTCTAAATCTTTTTAGATATATATTACTACCGAATACATGTGCACTATAACAATTTTTACTAATATTAACAGCTTCCTAACTATTATTTACGATCTATACTTTAATGACTACATTTTTCATATTCTTTTTCTTACTATTGATGATTTCATTAATCACATTAATAATGCAAGGAATGAAAATATGGATAATGAAATAAAATCCCATTATATGGATAATTGTAATTATATTTATAGATATGTAAAAATTTCATCAAAATATCAAATAGTGTTTGCTAAAAACTCAATTGATGATATACTCATAAATAGATAACATGTTGTGAAAATTACATCATAGAAACCATCCAATATATGTATTTTAGGTGATTTTATCACAAGGTAACATTAATTATGTTGAAAATTAATGGTGAAATTTTTTTTGCACCATGACCATTAGGTTTTATAGGTATTTTTATATAATTTCTATGATTTGATAAATGTAATTTATAAATTTTTGTGAAGTAATATTATTTTATATGTAAAATTACTGATTTTTGTATTTGTAATGATATATGATATACAATTTGGATGGACTAGACTCTTGATCAAGAATAGTTCATTGAAAAATGTCAACCCTATTAATTTCGAATCAACCGATGTATAATGGAATAATTTCCTTCTCTTCATTGAATTCCAAATACATATAGATCTGATGACAATAATGATCTGACATATATATAGGGAATGAAAACATAGTGTTGTATTCTGTTTACTAGAATGTTGTAAGATATGGTTCATTATCTTGGTCAATCAATATTTTGAAATAATATTTTATTTTACATTGTCTAATTTAAGAGCTTGTGTGAATACCCATATTATATTACATTCTATAGTATATTATCATTTTATTTTTTATAAATCCTTAGGTTGGGTTATGTTGGACTCACTTATAACATAATATATGACTTTTTTGTTGGCTTTTTTATTCATGTTATTTTTGTTTTTATTAATGTTATTATTGAATTTATTCATTGTTGTTTTTATTTTATTTTTTAGTTTTTGTTATTTTTATTGTTTTTGTTGTTTTTTTTTGTTTTTGGTTTTGTTTTTTTGTAATATTTTTGAACTGTTATTATGTTATTTAAAATTTAAGTGAAAAATAAACGTAATTTTTTAATTTAATGTGTTAAAAGAAAAAATTTAAAATATATGATTACCATTATATGACTATTATTATGATACCATTATCATTATTATTATAACATTATTCTAATTATTGTTAGATGGGTTTTTATAAAATACGGTGAACCTCTCACTCCATCAATTTTTATTCCCAAAACAAAGGTGGATAAGCTCTCCATTATCATAACTTTATATTATTGTATTATAGAAGGATTATTAAGTGATTAATTTTTTTCCATGTTTTTCTTATAAAAAATCACTTATCCTACATCCCCTTCAAAATTTTTTATTCTCTCACATATATCTTCCTCATGTGTATAGATTATGGGGGATTAGGGTTTCGACAATATAAGGGTGAATAATTTAGTAAGGGGGTTTATTTTTCAATACTTTTGTGGAGAATGATTATATTAGACCTGCATGATCTGTTAGGAGTTATATAACCATTCAAGTGTCTAGTGGTATGAGTTTATGAATTCTGATCTTTTTGAAATAAAACAAAATGATGGTTTAAGTTATACTGTTATATTTTTTATTCAGTTACATGATGTAGGGAAACATTTTTCAATATTAATAAATGATATCAGTTGTATTAACATGGTATGTTATTTTATATTTCCTCTATTTCTCGGATATAAACATATATGCATGTATTTAATAAAATAATGATTAACGGGTTTTCCATGTAAAGTTTATAATTCAGTAAATATGTGTACTCTAAATTCATTAAATGATAATTGTTTAAATTTTAATACAACCAATTTGGATACCTTGTACACCTAATTAGTTTATCTTGTATATAAATAGTATGTATGGGAAAACAATACTAACTTTTTTTAATAAGGATATATTTATATTTTATTTAATGTGATGTAAATGTGGAAAAGGATTCCAATTAAAATAGTTATTATATATCTTGATATTATATAGTCAATGAAAATATTTTAGTATCATTTAATAATATTTCATAAAGATTTAAATTTCTATTTTGTAAATCAATGTGTTTTTTGTGAAAATTGTGACAATTTTATTTTATTTCTTATGTAATGCAACTTTTATTGATTATGATATATGTATTTTTTATTTATGATGACATGAGATATGATGGGTAAATTTATATAATGGTTTAATTGGTTATATTCTATTAATTTTTTCACATATTATGGTAATATTTTTTAAATATCTTATTAAAACATATAAGATTATATTTGGGATTTAGTTATAATCATCATTTGTAATAACTAAATCATGGATACTAGTTTGGTACCCAGATCATGCCTGGATCATTTGAGTTTTGTGAGTGTGTATTATCACATCAGTTATAGTAGGGTTGTTCTATTGAGATAAATTTTTACTTTTTGAAATTTAGATCCTTGTATGTTTATCCTATTATAATGATACTTATATATTTGATATTTATTTTTTAAAATGGGGTGATTATATTATTTTACCACCATTTTTTCTTACATGATCACTATTCAATACTAATTTGTTTTAATACATAAATGAATAATGGAAATATATTTTTAATGGATTTCATTAAATTAAATTAATTTTTTTGTACAATAATTTTAAAATTAGAATATGGGTTAGTTAAGAATGATAATTTATAGAATAATTTGATGTATTCATTTGAACTATATACTACCTCCTTATATGTACACTATTACGGTGAAATAATATTCCATTAATCATATATTTTTTGTTTTGGGGATATATTATCTTTTTGGAAGAGGTGGACCATGTGGATGGACATTGATATATGGGTAATGTGAAATATGTAGGTGTTATAATGTAACATGGAGATAGATTATTATCTTGATAATTTTTTTTGGAGATATGTATCAACCGAATAAGAATAAATATTAAAATATTCATTCATAAATTTTATATTGTAATGATAGTTTGTAATTTTATTTAAGTGATTGGATTGTTATTTAATTTTTTATTCCATCTATGATATACAAATTTTAGTTATTGAAATATATTTTCAATATTATACAAATCGATGTATCAATTTATATTTTTGGTGGAAATACTCTACTTAATTTAATGTCCTATAAGGATAATCTATTCTTATATTACATTGGACCCCTTAAAACATATACAAACCCTTGGAGGATCAAAATATAAATTATTCTATAGTATTTCATCTTGGAAACTTGTTTAGTGTATTAATGTGAGAATTTTATAGTATTCATTCCTGTGGACTGTCATTAAAAAACTAAGAAGTTTATTATAATGATTGAAAACAATGTTGACGATTCTCGACAATGTAGTGATGATTCTAAATTATATTTATTTATTTTTAATATATATTTATAATATTCATTTGGTGTGTTAAGAGATATTGTAGACAAATTCTATGTAATTTTATCTACGGTAAAAATAACCCAAGTATACTGGGATGATTGTTATGCTAAAGGATTCGTAAGTTTTATAAAAATGATATTTTTTGCACTAGTAGAAATGTATTTTGAACTTACTAGAGACAATGTAATACATTAGAGATACACTGGTAATGTCACAAATATATGCAAAATATTATTATATATAATAATACATGGGAATTACTATCGTATATATTTTTTAAGTGTCATGACATATTGAAGAGGTATGAAAACTCAGTTACTTTCATAATCTATTAAAATTTAGTTAAAGAAAAACCATATTTGTTGGATTGTAATGCTTATGAGGATGAATAATACAATAGTGGGGGATGTGGATTTTATGTTTAAAATATACTTTTGTAGCTAAAAAGAAACATAGTTTAATAAGGATAAACAAATCATATACACAAAACTACTTATGTATTCAAATTGCAATCGTACTTGGCTATTTGGTCTGGTGTATAAAGTATCATAATCTGGTAGATTTTGATATGTATTCCACTGGTTGTAATAAGGAAAATGATTCAACTTTAACAGTGTAAAGTATCATATTCATTAATCAGTGGTAACATATTCAGAGTTTTATTTTATTCAAAATATAAACTATTTAATAAGAGTAAACACAAAAGAATCATAGTCAAAATGGTTATGATAAATCAAAGTATTACAAAAGAAGTTATTCTATCTTGAATAGTATAAAATATTAATTAGTTTAATAACATATTCACAATGTTTTATAGGATAGAAAAATTGTATCATAATCAATTCTATTACGATAAAAAAGTTACAAATATAAAGATTCAAATATAAAGATTCACTTTCTATTATAATTGTATTAGAAATTAAAGGCTTGTAATAAAACATGTAAACAAATGAATACAATTATTCTATCCAAAATTTTGTGGTATCCAATAACCGATGGAAAAGGTCACTTCTTTTATTCTTTCAAGAATGTATTTATTCTTCTTACCAGTGAATGACCAAGATACTATGATCACTCTATCTCGCTATCCTCAAGATCCCTCGATATGATGTTTGGTCTATATCACTATACCAATGATCCCAAAATACGATGACTAAATTATCTATCTCGTAATTCAAGTGAGCCCTCAATATGATGATATGCTTCTCTATCTCAATATCCCCACAATCCATCAATATGATGATCAACTTCATTGTATCTCTATCCTTGTGAGCCATCAATCATATTAATGGGATTTGTCATTATGATTAAAAACTCTAAAAGATTACATGTATGGGGAATATGTAGTTAACTCTAATAAGAATTAGAGATCTTATAGAGTGTGATGTTTTTAAATGACAAAAAAACCAAATATTTTTCCATATTCTTCAAATGACCGTGGATTTATTGGAAAGCTCCAAACGACCATCTAGATTCTATAACAGTTATATTTTCTCCAAGATTTTATCAAGGACGTGGAAACCTATCACTTCTATGGTAATATAATAATAGAATGTCTAATGTCATTATGATATACTCTATTTTTAATGTAAAACATTTTTCTTATAATAGAGATAATATTCTCTAGGTATGAAAATGTTATTTCGAGAAATTATTTATGTTAGAGTATGATTTTAATCGAAACCATTATACATATGATTATTTATATTTTTTAAATATGAATGTAAATATAGGAGATATTATATTTTATCTTATTAATATGCATATGATAATTCTATATAAGATTATTATCTATCATAGTCTCATTAGGATAAACATATAATATCTACTCTCATTATGATAAGCATAATTGAAAACAATATTTTTATAATGATTTAAATATTATTCTATGTAATATAAAAAATTATTTTTTCTTATGAAAACATTATCAAATAATTTAGACATGAAATAGTAAGTAGAAAAATATTTAATAAAGTGTTTGTGATTTCCAAAACAAAAGAAAAGGAAATGTTAAAAAAAATTGACAAAACAATCTCTCCCATTTTGGAAAAATAGTCCAAAAAATTTTAAAATGAAATTAATTTGAAAAACATAAGACTATTTAATTTCAAGAATTTCATATTCATAATTAAAAATTAATAAATATCTCCCATAGATTTCATAACCCATCATAATATAATGATTAATATTACTATATCCCCCTTAGTATAGGAACTTCTCTAAAGGACCATATTTTAAACTTTATAAGTATTTAACCCCTTAAAAAACATCACCCCTATTATATTAAAATATCCCCCATTGTATTAATTTCTTCCCCTTTTTTATTTTCAAAATGAAATGAAGAAGATCCATTGAATACCAAAAATGGGTTAGAGGAAAATGTAAATTAAATAGTATAATTACGTACTTGATGATCAATAAAAAGAATGAACATCCAACCAATCAGAATTGGGAGTTATTGAAAAAATTTAAAATGAGATGAAAATGTTCTTTATTAATGAAAAAGTAGAAAAAATAACACAAAAATAGTTTTTATGGAAAAGTAACTCTTTCTTTGGAATCAAAGATATCGTAATGGTATTAAAATTTTCGGTCTCCATTCTATACTATTACATCATTTTAATGAACTCTTCTTAAGACCATGTTATCTTTTATAGATTCTTTAAACGTTCCTCTTGAATGTGAAGCTTTTAATATTGTATATGTACCATTTCTTAATTGTTCTAGTGTTTTTTAGAAAACTCATAATATAGAGTACTCACTTCCTTATAAATATTTTTGTGTATCCTTATATAAAACATGAAATTCCTCATTGTACCACTCAACTCATTTTCAATCGTGTTATGGTCATTAGTCTGATATTTGAAAGATTTAATAATGTTTACTCATTCATCAATATTTTTTTTATGAAATGGATATATTATACCAAATCTTTGATGTTCTTCTATATCTCTTCAAAAAAATATTATTGATTCTTAGGATAAGTATTGGCATGTTCTGGACATTTAGTCATTTGAATACATGAATTTCAATTAATATAATAATTATCAAGATGGGATGGGAATTCATATTATAGATTAAAATCATTTGGGTTTTTTTAAATAAAATTTTTAACTAAAAAAATATTTTATTGTATTACCCTGAGACTTGAGTTTTGGAAAATAAGGAATTATCACTTCATGCCTTTCCAATGTCTGAAAAATGAATTCTACACTTTCTGAAGAAGATGTTCTTACTGAATCAGATTGATTTTCTTCTTTATTACTAGAAGAAATGATTTTTATAGTTCTAATTTCTTCTTGAATTAATTTCCTTTTATCTTTCCTTGACACTAATTTCTTAGTTTTTCGATCACCTTACGTTCAATCAATAATCTCAAAGGCATCTACATCAATCCTTTTACTACAAACTTCATTTTAGATTTGATTATGTTTATCCTTATTATATGAAGATACGGCCTCTAGAATATGTGGGGTTTTTTCTTTTGAACATCATATCTCTCATTTTTATTTCCCACAGATTATAATTCTTTTGAGGAATCCTATAACACCATAAGATTTTGTTAATTATTATTTTTTGAATTAATTTATTCTTTTTTATATTTATAAATCCACACAACAATATAAATAGTTTATTTTACATGAAATAAATACGTTTGGATTACATTCACTTCACAAAACACATATTTTATTATTCACAACATGAAAAAACTAGGTTATATTTTGTTACAAAGAACAATGAATTTCCTTGATGTCTAGTGTAACAAGAAAGACTGAGTGTTGTCAAACAATAATATATTATTAAAAAAATATAAAAATATAAATAAAATAGTGGTAAAATTATCATTTATGAATATTATTAACTAACTTATTTATATATATGTCTTTCAAAAAATATATAATGAATTAATTAGTTACGATTATTTATAAATGAATATAAGAACCAATTGAATATGAAGGTAGTATTCTTATAGTAAATTATTATAATGATATTCAAGTAATTTCATAATAAATTAAATTAATTAAAATTAGTAATTAATTTTAATTTAATATATATGTTATATATATAAGTAAATATTTTTTACAATCATCCAGTTTATTTTATAAGCATATGAAGAAAACCAATTTAACATATAAAAACCAATATTTTTATTAATATAGTATTACCACCTTTAAATGGAGAAACCACATTAAATCAATTTTTTGGAAATTTTTTAAATTTAATATGTCAAAATAAACTTCATATTTGGAATAGAAACATAAAAAAAATTAATTATAGAATTTTGGTATTTTAAAAGGTTTTGAATTTTTTTTTAAAAAATACTACATTTTAACGCAAAAAAAACATTTTCATCTAATTTATTTATAAACATAAATAATATTTTAAATTACATTAAAAGATAAATTGTATAATATTTTTACCAATAAATCCAATATAGTTAACTTCAATCTATTTAATTTTGAAATTGACTCTAAAAACATTGAAAACATTAGAATTCTTTACTTTAAAAACCCGCATTGTCGACCAGACTATAAAATTATATTAAAATTAAATTCAACCACAACATTAATTGGAATATGGTAAAATGGATTTCATATTTTTAATCTTAATAATATAAGTTTTTAATAATTACTACAAAACCTTTACCCAAAAATATTTTTTCAATAATGAAAATTAATTACAACAATTAATGTTATATTATGTTTAACTAAAGACTGAAACATACATTTGAGACACAAAATGACCTATAAACTTGTCCTAAATCCATTTAATGTCCTAATTTAGAAATTATCCTCCCTTGAATATTAATTTTTCCATTATTTAACTACTTTAAATAAAAAATGTGGGTGGGGGTCATTTCCTTAAAAATAATACATGAGATTACTCCCCGCTCCATTATAAAAGGCCTCGTATCCTCAGACATCCTCTCATGTATCTAGAAATATTGGATTGACCAAAATAATTCCTAGGTAGATATCCATAAATCATGATTTCATACATGAATCCTAATTTTAGTAGAAATCTTTCAATGAAACTTTATTGGAAACCAAAAGGAGTTACCTGATTAAGAGGAAACACCCTCCCTTAAACACCTTTCAGTTATTTTTTATCACCACTAAATAAATTATTCGTATTCCTTGATATTATAACAATATATTATCCTAGACATACTATGAAGCTTATATGTTAATAATTCTACAAAAACATACACACACATCCATCTAATCTGTAATGAATATACTATTTACATGTTGAAGGATGACCGCCTCTCTAAATAATGATTGTTCTATTTTCATTTACCCCATATCATGGAGAACATTTTCATAGATAATTTTTTATATAAGTTATTAATAATATTTATTATATATTTCAAATTTACAAATATTTTTACAGTATTCATCTTAATACTTTCCATTTGTTGTTAAAATGATAATTAAATTTGAAAAAGTGTGGACTATTGCACCTTTAATGCGATGTGATTTGATTGTACACTATGTGGAATGTATTAGTGACTGGATTAGAGAATATATATGATAAAAATGATATAATAAATCAATTTA
Organism: Viscum album; assembly: GCA_963277665.1. Lineage (NCBI taxonomy): Eukaryota > Viridiplantae > Streptophyta > Magnoliopsida > Santalales > Viscaceae > Viscum > Viscum album. The sequence goes on from CAUJRU010001159.1 coordinate 167,079, forward strand.
TATAATGATATATATATGTATATATTTTTATTTCTTTCTTTCATTAGGATAATTAAATCGAAATAGTGTTCATGTGTGTGTACGACTTGTCATCTCCATGAACTTTTTATTCCATTTGATACTTATATATTATAAGAATTATTATAATACACATATATTGAATATTAATGATATTTAAATACTGTTATAAACTCTGGAATCATGATATACATATAAAAACCAATGGTATAACCAATTAAGACACAAGTGAAAAAGAAAGTGAATATTCTCCAAAATAAAACATTAACATAGTATTGTTAACATGTGGGTAATATAAGGTCATAATAAAAACATGTTATTGTATAATATATAATTACATGGTCATTAAATTTATTTAAAAGAAATTTATATTTTTTATTCTGGTGGTTTGATTAGTACGATAAGTGTAAAGACAAAAGGTAAGAGGAGTTCTTCTCGCTTTTTATTTCGGTGAGATAAAAGCTATGTTCGTTACTCTTTATTTTGTGTGATGCATATAATAACAATTATAATATTAAAAGGTTATTAAACTTCAATTAATGGTTTTTTACATGTTTATTTTTTCATATTTCTATCTTGTGGCATCTATTTCAAAAGATAGATAAAAATTTTCTCTCAGTTTTCCATATATCTGACTCAGGTTTTGTTCTTCATCTAAACTCTTTTAAGAGGTGTATATACTTATATTTTAAATGATATATCATGAATTAATGTCTTTTCATGATATATTACGCTTAAATGAATTTAATTTTATTAAATTAAGAGTATGATTCCAAGTAAGAATGTAGTAATAGTTTATTGAAACAATCTCATCATTTTCATGATTATTAATGATTTTGAATTTTGATGAAATATTGTGATGCATATATCATGAGTATTTATGAGGTTTATTATAATATATTTTTAAAAAATATCATCATGAATTAGAACCATTTTAATATTCTTTGGTACTTAATAAATTTTAGAAAATATTTTTAAGAAAATATGATCTTACCTCTCTCTTCGGTCGGAAATATGTGTTCCTTCCAAACCATGTTTTCAAAAAAGGGATTGTGGATAATGATTATATTAGACCTACATGATTTTTCAGTAGTTATATCACCATTAATGTGTCTAGTGGTATGAGTTTATGAATTCTGATCTTTTTTAAATAAAACAAAATGATGGTTTAAGATATACAGTTATATTTTTTATTCAGTTACATGATTTAGGGAAGCATTTATCACTATTAATAAATGATATCGGTGGTATTAACATGGTATGTTATTTTATATTTCCTCTATTTCTCGGATATAAACCTACATACATGTATTTAATAAAATAATGATTCATGGGTTTTCCATGTAAAATTTATAATTCAGTATATATGTGTACTCTAAATTCATTAAATGATAATTGTTTAAATTTTAATACAACCAATTTGGATACCTTGTACACCTAATTAGTTTATCTTGTATATAAATAGTAAGTATGAGAAAACCATACTAACTTTTTATAATAAGGATATATTTACATTTTATTTAATGTGATGTAAATGTGGAAAAGCATTCCATTTAAAATAGTTATTATATATCTTGATATTATATAGTCAAGGAAAATATTTTAGTATCATTTAATAATATTTCATAAAGATTTAAATTTATATTTTGTAAATCAATGTGTTTTTCTTGAAAATTGTTATAATTTTATTTTATTTATTATGTAATGAAACTTGTATTGATTATGATATATGTATTTGTTAATTATGATGACATGAGATATGATGGGTAAATTTATATAATGGTTGAATTAGTTGTATTCTATTAAAATTTTAACATATTATGGTAATATTTTTTAAATATATTATTAAAACAAATAAGATTATATTTGGGATTTAGTTATAATCATCATTTGTAATAACTAAATCATGGATACTAGTTTGGTACCCAGATCATGCCTAGATCATTTGAGTTTGATGAGTGTGTATTATCACATCACTTATAGTAGGGTTGTTCTATTGAGATAAATTTATACGTTTTGAAATTTAGATCCTTGTATGTTTATCCTATTATAATGATACATAATGATTTGATATTTATTTTGTAAAATGGTGTGATGATATTATTTTACCACTATTTTTTCTTACATGATTACTATTTAATACTAATTTGTTATAATACACAAATGAATAATGGAAATATATTTTTAATGGATTTCATTAAATTAAATTAATTTTTTTGTACAATAATTTTCAAATTATAATATGGTTTAGTTAAGAATGATAATTTTTAGAATAATTTTATGTATTCATTTGAACTATATACTACCTCCTAATATGTACACTATTACGGTGAAATAATATTCCATAAGTCATATTTTTTGTTTTGGGAATATATTATCTTTTTGGAAGTGGTGGACCATGTGAATGGACATTGATATATGGGTAAAGTGAAATATGGAGTTGTTAGCATGTCACATGGAGATAGATTATTATTTTAATAAATGTTTTTGGATATATTTATCAATCAAATAAGAATAAATATTAATATTTTCATTCATAAATAGTATATTGTGATTATAGTTTGTAATTTTATTTAAGTGATTGGAGTGTTATTTAATTTTTTATTCCATCTATTATATACAAATTGTAGTTATAGAAATATATTTTCAATATTATACAAATCGATGTATCAATTTATATTTTTGGTGGCAATCCATTCTTACGCCTTGAAACATGTACCAACCCTTGGGGGATCTAAACATAAATTATTCTATAGTATTTTATCTTGGAAACTTGTTTAGTGTATTAATGTAAGAATTTTATGGCATTCATGCCTATGGAGGGTTATTAAAAAACTAAGATTTTTTTATATTGATTGAAAACAATGTTGATGATGATCGACAATATAGTGATGATTCTAAATTATATTGATTTATTTTTAATATATATTTATAATAGTCATTTTGTGTGTTAAGAGATATTGAAGATAAATACTATGAAATTTTATCTACGGTAAAAATAACCCAAGTATACTGGGGTGATTGTTATACCAAAGGATTCGTAAGTTTTATAAAAATGATATTTTTTGCACTGGTAGAAATGTATTTTGAATTTACTAGAGACAATGTAATACATTAGAGATACAATTGTAATGTCACAAATCTATGAAATCTATTATCATATATAATAAAACATGGGAATTACTATCGTAGATATTTTTTAACGGTCATGACATATTGAAGAGGTATGAAAACTCAGTTACTTTCATAATGTATTAAAATTTAGTTGAAGAAAAACCATATTTTTTGGATTGTAATGCTTATGAGGATGCATAATACAATAATGGGGTATGTGGATTGTATGTTTAAAATATACTTTTTTAGATAAAAAGAAACATAGTCTAATAAGGATAGACAAATCATATACACAAAACTACTTATGTATTCAAATGGTAATCGTACATGTATATTTGGTCTTGTTTATAAAGTATCATTATCTGGTAGATTTTGATATGTATTCTACTGGTTGTAATAAGGAAAATGATTAAACTTTAATAGTGTAAAGTATCATATTTATTAATCAGTGGCAATATATTCAGAGTTTTATTGTATTCAAAATATAAACTATTTAATAAGAGTAAACAAAAAAGAATCATAATCACAATGATTATGATAAATCAAAGTATTACAAAAGTAGTTATTCTATCTTGAAGAGTATAAAATAGTAATCAGTTTAATAACATATTCAAAATGTTTTATAGGATAGAAAAATTGTATCATAATTAATTCTATTATGATAGAAAAGTTACCAATATAAATATTCATTTATAAAGATTAACTTTCTATTATAATTGTATTAGAAATTAAAGGCTTGCAATAAAACATGTAAACAAATAAATACAATTATTATGTCCAAAATTTTGTGGTATACAATAATCGATGAAAAAGTTAACTTCTTTTATTCTTTCAAGAATGTATTTATTATTCTTACCAGTGAATGACCAAGATAGGATGATCACTCTATCTCACTATCCTCAAGATCCCTCGATAGGATGTTTGGTCTATATCACTATACCAATGAGCCCACAATAGGATGAATAAATTATCTATCTGGTAATCCCAGTGAACGCTCAATATGATGATATGCTTCTCTATCTCAATATCCCAAAAATCCATCAATACGATGATCAACTTTATTGTATATCTATCCTCGTGAGCCATCAATCATATTAATGGGATTTGTTACTATGATTAAAAACTCCAAAAGATTACATGTATGGGGAACATGTAGTTCACTCTTAAAATAATTAGAGCTCTCATAGAGTGTGATGTTTTTAAATGAACAAAAATCCAAATATTTTTCCATACTATTCAAATGACCATGGATTTATTGGAAAGCTCCAAACGACCATCTGGATTCTATAACGGTTATGTTTTCTCCATGATTTTATCAAGGAAATGGAAACCTATCACTTCAATGGTAATATAATAATAGAATGTCTAATTTCATTATGATATCCTCTATTTGTAATGTAAAACATATTTCTTATAATAGAGATAATATTCTCTAGGTATGAAAATGTTATTACAAGAAATTGTTTATGTTAGAGTATGATTTTAATCGAAACCATTATACATATGATTATTTATATTTTTTCAATATGAATGTAAATATAGGAGATATTATATTTTATCTTATTAATAAGTGTATGATAATACTATGTAAGAATATTATCTATCATAGTCCCATTAGGATAAACATATAATATCTAATATCATTATGATAAGCATAATTAAAAACAATATTTTTATAATGATTTAAATATAATTCTATGTAATATAAAAACATTATTTTTTCTTATGAAAACATTATCAAATAATTTAGTCATGAAATAGTAAGTAGATAAATATTTAGGAAAGAGTTTTTTATTTCCAAAAGAAAAGAAAAGGAAATGTTAAAAAAATTGACAAAACAATCTCTCCCATTTTGGAAAGAGTAGTCCACAAGATTTTAAAATGAAATTAATTTGAAAAACATAAGTCAATTTAATTTTAAGAATTTCATATTCAAAATTAAACATTAATACTTATCTCCCATATATTTCATAACTCATCTTAATATAATGATTAATATGACTATATCCCCCTTAGTATAGGAACTTCCCCAAATGATGATATTTTAAACATTATAAGTATTTAACCCCTTAAACAAAACATCACCCCTATTCTATTAAAATATCCCCCATTGTATTATTTCTTCCCCTTTTTTATTTTCAAAATTAAATGAGGAAGATCCATTGAATACCAAAAACGGGTTAGAGGAAAATGCAAATGAAATAGTATAATTACGTACTTGATGATCAATAAAAAGAATGAACATCCAACCAATCAGAATTGGGAGTTATTGAAATAATTTAAAATAAGATGAAAATGTTCTTTATTAATGAAAAAGTAGATAAAATAACACAAAAATAGTTTTGATGGAAAAGTAATTCTTTCCTTGGAATCAAAGATATTGTAATGGTATTAAAATTTTCAGTCTCCATTCTATCCTATTACATGATTATAATGAACTCTTCTTAAGACCATGTTATCTATTATAGATTCATTAAACGTTCCTCTTGAATGTGAAGCCTTTCATATTGTATATATATCATTTCTTAAATTTTCTAGTGTTTTTTAGAAAACTCATAATATAGAGTACTGACTTACTTATTAATATTTTTGTGTATACTTATATAAAACATGAAATTCCTCATCGTTCCACTCAACTCATTTTAAATCGTGTTACGTTCATTAGTCTGATATTTGAAAGATTTAATAAAGTTTACTCATTCATCAATATTCTTTTTATGAAATTGATATATCATATGAAATATTTGATATTCTTCTATATCTCTTCAAAAAAATATTATTGATTCTTAGGATCAGTATTGGCATGTTCTGAACATTTAGTCATTTGAATACATGAATTTCTATTAATATAATAATTATCTATATGGGATGTGAATTCATATTATAGAATAACAACATTCGAATTTTTAAAAATAAAATTTTTAACTAAAAAAATCTTGTGGTGTCTGACCCAGAGACTTGAGTTTTGGAAAATAAGGAATTGTCAGTTCATGCCTTTCCAATGTCTGAAAAATGAATTCTACACTTCCCAAAGAAGTTGTTCTTACTAAATCAGATTGATATTCTTCTTCATTCCTAGAATAAATGATTTGTCTAGTTCTAATTTCTTCAGGAAATGATTTCCTTTTATCTTTCCTTGACACTAATTTATTAGTTTTTCGATCACCTTATGTTCAATCAATAATCTCAAAGGAATCTACATCAATCCTTTTACTACAAACATCATTTTAGATTTGATCTTATTTATCTTTATTATATGAAGATACGGCCTCTAGAACATGTGGGGTTTTTTTCTTTTTACTATCATATCTCTCATTTTTATTTCCCACAGAAGATAATTCTTTTGAGGAAGCCTATAACACCCTGAGATTTTTTTAATTATTATTTTTTGAATTAATTTTTTCTTTTTGATATTTATAATTCCACACAACACTATAAATAGTTTATTTTACATGAAATAACTACATTTGCATTACATTCACTACATGAAACACATATTTTATTATTGAAAACATGAAAAAACTTGGTTATTATTTATTACATAGAAAAATGAATTTCCTTGATGTCTTGTGTAACAAGAAAGACTGAGTGTTATCAAACAAGAATATATTATTAAAAAAAATATAAAAATATAAATAAAATAGTGGTAAAATTATCATTTATGAATATTATTAACTAACTTATTTATATATATGGCTTTCGAAAAATATATTATGAATTAATTAGTTACGATTGTTTATAAATGAATATAAGAACCAATTGAATATGAAGGTAGTATTCTTATAGTAAATTATTATAATGATCTTCACGTTATTTCATAATAAATTAAATTAATTAAAATTAGTAATTAATTTTAGTTTAATTATATGTTATATTTCCAAGTAAATATTTTTTACAATCATCCAATTTATTTTATAAGCATATGAAGAAAACTAATTTAACATATAAAAACCAATATTTTTATTAATATATTTTTACCACCTTTAAATGGAGAAACCACATTAAATAAATTTTTTTTGAAATTTTTTAAATTTAATATGTCAAAATAAACTTCATATTTTGAATGGAAACATAAAAATTTTTTAATTATAGAATTTTGGTATTTTAAAAGGTTTTTAAATATTTTTTTAAAAATACTAAGTTTTAACTCAAAAAAAACATTTTCACATAATTTATTTATAAAGATAAATAATATTTTAAATTAAATTAAAAGATAAATTGTATAATATTTTTACCAATAAATAAAATATAGTTAATTCGAATCTATTTAATTTTTAAATTTACTCTAAAAATATTGAAAATATTAGAATTCTTTACATTAAAAACCCGCATTGTCAACCAGACTATAAAATTATATTAAAATTTAATTCAACCACATCATTAATTGGAATATGATAAAATGGATTTCATATTTTTAATCATCATAATATAAGTTTTTAATAATTCCTACATAATCTTTACCCAAAAATATTATTGCAATAATGATAATTAATTACAACAATTAATGTTATATTATGTTTAACTAAAGACTGATTCATAAATTTGAGACTCAAAATGACCTATAAACTTGCCCTAAATCCATTGAATGGAATTATTTAGAAATTATCCTCCCTTGAATATAATTTTTTCCATTATTTAACTACTTTAAATAAAAAATCTGGGTGGGGTCATTTCCTTAAAAATAATACATGAGATTACACCCTGCTCCTTTATAATAGGCCTCGTATCGTCAAACATCCTCTCATGTATCTCGCAAAATTGGATTGACCAAATAAATTCCTAGTTTTATATACATAAAACATGATTTTATACCTGAATCCTAATTTTAGTAGAAATCTATCAATGAAACTCTATTGGAAACCAAAAGGAGTTACCTGATTAAGAGAAAACACCCTCCCTTAAACACCATTCAGTTATTTTTTATCACCACTAAATAAATTAATCATGTTCCTTGATATTATAATAATATAGTATCATAGACATACTATGAAGTTTATATGTTAATAATTCTACAAAAACATACAGACACATACGTCTAATCTGTAATGAATATACTATTTACATGTTGAAGGATGACCGCCTCTCTAAATAATGATATTTCTATTTTCATTTACCCCATATCATGGGGACCTTTTTAAAAGATAATTTTTTTATATAAGTTATATATAATATTTATTATATTTTTAAAATTTACAAATATTTTTACAATATGGATCTTAATACTTTCTATTTTTTTTAAAATGAAAATTTAATTTGAAAAAGTGTAGACTATTACCCTTTTAATGCAATCTGATTTGATTGTACACTACGTGGAATGTATTAGTGACTGTATTAGTGAATATATATGATAAAAATGATATAATAAATATATTTTTATAATGATATATATATGTATATATTTTTATTTCTTTCTTTCATTAGGATAATTAAATCGAAATAGTGTTCATGTGTGTGTATGACTTATCGTCTCCATGAAATATTTATTACATTTGATACTTATATATTATAAGAATTATTATAATACACATATAATGAATATTCATGATATTTATATACTTTTATAAACTCTGGAATCCTGATATACATATAAAAAACCAATGGTATAACCAATTAAGACACAAGTGAAAAATAAAGTGAATATTATCTGAAATGAAACATTAACATAGTATTGTTAACATGTGGGTAATATAAGGTCAAAATAAAAACATATTATTGCATAATATATAATAACATGGGAATTAAATGTATTTTAAAGAAATTTATATTTTTTATACTGGTGGTTTGAGTAGTACGATAAGTGTAAAGACAAAAGGTAAGAGGATTTCTTCTCACTTTTTATTTCGGTGAGATACAAGCTATGTTCATCACTCTTTATTTTGTGTAATGAATATAATAACCACTATAATAAGAAAAGGTTCTTAAAATTCAATTAAATTGTATTTACATGTTTATTTTTTCATATTTCTATCTTGTGGCATCCATTTCAAATGATAGATAAATAAATTTCTCTTAGTTTTCCATATATGTGACTCACATTTTGTTCTTCATCTAAACTCTTTTAATAGGTGTATATACTTTTATTTTAATTGATATATCATGAATTAATGTCTTTTAATGATATACTATGCTTCAATTAATTTAATTTTATTAAATTAAGAGTATGATTCCAAGTAAGCATGTGGTAAGAGTTTATTGAAACAATCTCAACACTTTTCATGATTATTAATGATTTTGAATTTTGATGAAATATTGTGGTGAATATATCATGAGTATTTATGAGGTTTATTAAAATATATTTTTTCAAAATATCATCATTAATTAGAACCATTTTTCCATTCTTTGGTACGTAATACATTTTAAAAAACAATTTTAAGAAAATATGATCTTACCTCTCTCTTCGGTTGGAAATATGTGTTCATTCCAAACCATGTTTTCAAAAATGGGATTGTGCAGAATGATTATATTAGACCTACATGATCCGTCAGTAGTTATATCACCATTAAAGTGTCTAGTGGTATGAGTTTATGAATTCTAATCTTTTTGAAATAAAACAAAATGATGTTTTAAGTTATACTGTTATATTTTTATTCAGTTACATGATTTAGGGAATAATTTTTCATTATTAATAGATGATATCAGTGGTGTTAGCATGGTATGTTATTTTATATTTCCTCTATTTCTCGGATATAAACCTATATGCATGTTTTTAATAAAATAATCATTCATGGGTTTTCCATGTAAAATTTATAATTCAGTAAATATGTGTACTCTAAATTCATTAAATGATAATTGTTTAAATTTTAATACAAGCAATTTGGATACCTTGTACACCTAATTAGTTTATCTTTTATATAAATAGTAAGTATGAGAAAACAATACTAACTTTTTATAATAAGGAAATATATATATTTTATTTAATGTGATGTAAATGTGGACAATGATTCCATTTAAAATAGTTATTATATATCTTGATATTATATAGTCAATAAAAATATTTTAGTATCATTTAATAATATTTCATAAAAATTTAAATTTCTATTTTGAAAATAAATGTGTTTTTCTTGAAATTTGTGATAATTTAAATTTATTTACTATGTAATTCTACATTTATTGATTATGATATATGTATTTTTTAATTATGATGACATAAGATATAATGGGTAAATTCATATAATGGTTGAACTGGTTGTATTCTATTAAATTTTTAACATATTATGGTAATTTTTTTAAATATTTTATTAAAACATATACGATTATATTTGGGATTTAGTTATAATCATCATTTGTAATAACTAAATCACGGATACTAGTTTGGTACCCAGATCATGCCTAGATCATTTGAGTTTGGTGAGTGTGTATTATCACATCAGTTATAGTAGGGTTTTTCTATTGAGATAAATTTTTACGTTTTGAAATTTAGATCCTTGTATGTTTATCCTATTATAATGATACTTATAGATTTGATATTTTTTTTGTAAGATGGTGTGATTATATTATTTTACCACCATTTTTTCTTACATGATCACTATTTAATAGTAATTTCTTTTAATAAACAAATGAATAATGGAAATATATTTTTAATAAATTTCATTAAATTAAATTATTTTTTTGTACAATAATTTTCAAATTAGAATATGGGTTAGTTAGGAATGATAATTTTTAGAATAATTGGATGTATTCATTTTAACTATATTCTACCTCCTTATATGTACACTATTACGAAGAAATAATATTCCATTAATCATTTTTTTTGTTTTGGAAATATATTATCTTTTTTGAAGAGGTGGACCTTGTGGATGTACATTGATATATGGGTAAAGTAAAATATAGAGGTGTTAGTGTGTCACATGGAGATAGATTATTATTTTAATAAATGTTTTTGGAAATATGTATCAACCAAATTAGAATAAATATTAATATATTCATTCATAAATTGTCTATTGTGATGATAGTTTGTAATTTTATTTAAGTGATTGGATTGTTATTTAATTTTTTTATTCTGTCTATGTATACAAATTTTAGTTATAGAAATATATTTTCAATATTATACAAATCGATGTATGAATTTATAATTTTGGTGGAAATCCCCAACTAAATTTAATGTCTTATAAGGATAATCCATTCTTATATTACATTGGACCCCTTGAAACATGTACCAACCCTTGGGGGATCTAAACATAAATTATTCTATAGTATTTCATCTTGGAAACTTGTTTAGTGTATTAATGTAAGAATTTTATAGTATTCATGCATGCGGACGATTATTAAAAAACTAAGAATTTTATTATATTGATTGAAAACAATGTTGATGATGATCGACAATGTAGTGATGATTCTAAATTATATTGATTTATTTTTAATATATATTTATAATATTCATTTGGTGTGTTAAGAGATATTGGAGATAAATTCTATGAAATTTTATCTACGGTACAAATAACCCAAGTATACTTGGATGATTTTTATGCCAAAGTATTTGTAAGTTTTATAAAAATGATATTTTTTGCACTAGTAGAAATGTATTTTGAACTTACTAGAGACAATGTAATACATTAGAGATACACTTGTAATGTCACAAGTCTATGCAATATATTATTATATATAATAAAACATGGGAATTACTATTGTAGATATTTTTTAAGTGTCATGACATATTGAAGAGGTATGAAAACTCAGTTACTTTCATAATCTATTAAAATATAGTTGAAGAAAAACCATATTTGTTGGATTGTAATGCTTATGAGGATGCATAATACAAGAGTGAGGGATGTGGATTTTATGTTTAAAATATACTTTTTTAGCTAAAAATAAACATAGTTTAATAAGGATAAACAAATCATATACACAAAACTACTTTTGTATACAATAATGGGGGATGTGGATTTTATGTTTAGAATATACTCACAATGTTTTATAGGATAGAAAAATTGTAACATAATCAATTCTATTACGATAAAAAAGTTACAAATATAAAGATTCATATATAAAGATTAACATTCTATTATAATTGTATTAGAAATTAAAGGGTTGTAATAAAACATGTAAACAAATAAATACAATTATTTTATCCAAAATTTTGTGGTATCCAATAACCGATGAAAAAAGTCACTTCTTTTATTCTTTCAAGAATGTATTTACTCTTCTTACCAGCAAATGACCAAGATACGATGATCACTCTATCCCACTATCCTCAAGATCCCTTGATATGATGTTTGGTCTATATCACTATACCAATGATCCCACAATACGATGACTAAATTATCTATCTCGTAATTCGAGTGAGCCCCCAATATGATGATATGGTTCTCTATCTCAATATCCACACAGTCCATCAATACGATGATCAACTTCATTGATTCTCTATCCTCATGAGCCATCAATCATATTAATGGGATTTGTCACTATGATTAAAAACTCCAAAAGATTACATTTATGGGGAACATGTATATCACTCTTATAAGAATTAGATCTCTCATAGAGTGTGATGTTTTTAAATGAAAAAAAATCCAAATATTTTTCCATACTCTTCAAATGACTGTGGATATATTGGAAAGCTCCAAACGACCATCTAGATTCTATAACGGTTATATTTTCTCCAAGATTTTATCAAGGACATGGAAACCTATCACTTCAATGGTAATATAATAATAGAATGTCTAATGTCATTATGATATACTCTATTTGTAATGTAAAACACATTTCTTATAATGGAGATAATATTTTCTAGGTATGAAAATGTTATTATGAGAAATTATTTAGGTTAGAGTATGATTTTAATTGAAACCATTATACATATTATTATTTATATTTTTTCATTATAAATATAAATATAGGAGATATTATATTTTATCTTATTAGGATGTGTATGATAATGCTATGTAATATTATTATCTATCATAGTCTCATTAGGATAAATATATAATATCTACTCTCATTATGATAAGAATAATTGAAAACAATATTTTTATAATTATTTAAATATTATTCTATTTAATATAAAAAAATTATTTTTTATTATGAAAACATTGTCAAATAATTTAGACATGAAATTTTAAGTAGCTAAATATTTAGGAAAGTGTTTGTGATTTCCAAAAAAAAAATAAAAGTAAATGTTTAAAAAAATTGACAAAACAATCTCTCCCATTTTGGAAATAATAGTCCACAACATTTTAAGATGAAATTAATTTGAAAAACATAAGTCTACATAATTTTAATAATGTAATATTAATAATTAAACATTAATACTTATCTCCCATAGATTTCATAACTCATCTTAATATAATGATTAATATGAATATATCCCCCTTAGTATAGGAACTTCTCCAAAGGACCATATTTTAAACATTATAAGTATTTAACACCTAAAATAAAACATTGCCCCTATTATATTAAAATATCCCCCATTGTATTAATTTCTTCCCATTTTTATTTTCAAAATGAGATGAGGAAGATCCATTGAATACCAAAAATGTGTTATAGGAAAATTTAAATGAAATAGTATAATTACGTACATGATGATCAATGAAAAATATGAACATCCAAACAATCAGAATTGGGAGTTATTAAAATAATTTAAAATGAGTTGAAAATGTTATTTATTAATGAAAAAGTAGAAAAAATAACACAAAAATAGTTTTGAGGGAAAAGTAATTCTTTCTTTGGAATCAAATATATCGTAATGGTATTAAAATTTTCGGTCTCCATTCTATCCTATTACATCATTTTAATGAACTCTTCTTAAGACCATGTTATCTTTTATAGATTATTTAAACGTTTCTCTCGAATTTGAAGCTTTTCGTATTGTATATGTATCATTTATTAATTGTTCTAGTGTTTTTTAGAAAACGCATAATATAGAGTACTAACTTCCTTATTAATATTTTTGTGAATCCTTATATAAAACATGAAATTCCTCATTGTTCCACTCAACTCATTTTCAATCATGTTACTTTCATTAGTCTAATATTTGATAGATTTAATAATGTTTACTCATTCATCAATATTTTTTTATGAAATGGATATATTATACCAAAGATTTTATGTTGTTATTTATCTCTTCAAAAAAATATTAATGATTCTTAGGATCAGTATTGGCATGTTCTGATCATTTAGTCATTTGAATACATGAATTTCTATTAATATAATAATTATCTAGAAGGGATGTGAATAAATATTATAGTTTCACAATATTCGGTTTTTTTAGATAAAATTTTTACCTAAAAATATCTTGTAGTGTCTGACCCTGAGACTTGAGTTTTGGAAAATAAGGAATTGTCACTTCAGGCCATTCCAATGTCTGAAAAATGAATTCTAAACTTTTTGAAGAAGTTGTTCTTACTAAATCAGATTGATTTTCTTCTTCATTCCTAGAAGAAATGATTTTTCTAGTTCTAATTTCTTCTGGAATTGATTACCTTTTATCTTTCCTTGACACTAATTTCTTAGTTTTTTGATCACCTAACGTTCAATCAATAATCTCAAAGGAATCTACATCAATCCTTTTACTACAAACATCATTTTAGATTTAATCTTGTTTATCTTTATTATATGAAGATACGACCTCTAGAATATGTGCAGTTTTTTTCTTTTGAATATCATATCTCTCATTTTTATTTCCCACAGAAGATAACTCTTTTGAGGAAGCATATAACACCCTGAGATTTTGTTAATTATTATTTTTTGAATTAATTTATTCTTTTTGATATTTATCATTCCACACAACACTATAAATAGTTAATTTTAAATGAAATAACTATGTTTGGATTACATTCACTACACAAAACACATATTTTATTATTGACAACATGAAAAAACTAGGTTATTTTTTATTACAAAGAACAATGAATTTCCTTGATGTCTTGTGTAACAAGAAAGACTGAGTGTTATCAAACAATAATATATTATTAAAAAAATTATAAAAATATAAATAAAATAGTTGTAAAATTATCATTTATGAATTTTATTAACTAACTTATTTATATATATGGCTTTCAAAAAATATATAATGAGTTAATTAGTTACAATTATATATAAATTAATATAAGAACTAATTGAATATGGAGGTAGTATTCTTATAGTAAATTATTATAATGATCTTCAAGTTATTTCATAATACATTAAATTAATTAAAATTAGTAATTAATTTTAATTTAATATATATGTTATATATCCAAGTAAATATTTTTTACAATCATCAAATTTATTTTACAAGTATATGAAGAAATCCAATTTAACATATAAAAACCAATATTTTTATTAATATAGTTTTACCACCTTTAAATGGAGAAACCACATTAAATCAAATTTTTGGAATGTTTTTAAATTTAATATGTCAAAATAAACTTTATATTTGGAATAGAAACATAAAAATTTTGTAACTAGAGAATTTTGGTATTTTAAAAGGTTTTTAATTTTTTTTAAATACTACGTTTTAACTCAAAAAAAATTTTCATCTAATTTATTTATAATGATAAATAATATTTCATATTATATTAAAAGATAAATTGTATAATATTTTTACCAATAAAGCCAATATAGTTAATTTGAATCTATTTAATTTTGAAATTGACTCTAAAAACATTGAAAACATTAGAATTATTTACTTTAAAAACCCGCATTGTTGACCAGACTATAAATTTATATTAAAATTAAATTAAAACACATCATTAATTGGAATATTTTAAATTAGATTTCATATTTTTAATGATAATAATATAATTTATTAATAATGCCTACATAACCTTTACCCAAAAATATTATTGCAATAATGAAAATTATTTACAACGATTAATGTTATATTATGTTTAACAAAAGACTGAAACATACATTTGAGACACAAAATGACCTATAAAATTTTCGTAAAGCCATTGAATGGACTAATTAAGAACTTATCTTCCCTTGAATATAAATTTTTCCATTATTTAACTATTTAAATTAAAAAATGTTGGTGGGGGTCATTTCCTTAAATATAATACACGAGATTACACCCCGCTCCATTATAAAAGGCCTCGTATCCTCAGACATCCTCTCATGTATCTTGCAACATTGGATTGACCAAAAAAATTCCTAGGTAGATATACATAAACCAGGATTTCATACCTGAATCCTCACTTTAGTAGAAATATTTCAATGAAACTCTATTGGAAACCAAAAGGAGATACCTGATTAAGAAGAAACACCCTCCCTTAAACACCTTCAGTTATTTTTTATCACCACTAAATAAATTTTTCATATTCCTTGATATTATAACAATATAGTCTCCTATAAATACTATGATGTTTATATGTTAATAATTCCACAAAAACATACACAAACATCCATCTAATCTATAATGAACATACTATTTACATGTTGAAGGATGACCTCCTCTCTAAATAATGATTGTTCTATTTTCATTTACCCCATATCATGGGGACCTTTTTCATAGATAATTTTTTATATAAGTTATATATAATATTTATTATATTTTTCAAATTTACTAATATTTTTAAAATATTCATCTTAATACTTTCCATTTGTTGTTAAAATGACAATTTAATTTAAAAAAGTGTGGACTATTTCCCCTTTAATGCGATGTGATTTGATTGTACACTACGTGGAATGTATTAGTGACTAGATTAGTGAATATATATGATAAAAATGATATAATAAATCTATTTTTATAATGATATATATATGTATATATTTTTATTTCTTTCTTTCATTAGGATAATTAAATTGAAATAGTGTTCATGTGTGTGTACGACTTATCGTCTCCATGAACTATTTATTCAATTTGATACTTATATATTATTAGAATTATTATAATACACATATACTGAATATTAATGATATTTATATACTTTTAAAAACTCTCGAATCATGATATACATATAAAAACCAATGGTATAACCAACTAAGATACAAGTGAAAAATAAAGTGAATATTATCTAAAATGAAACATTAACATAGCATTGTTAACATGTGGGTAATATAAGGACATAATAAAAACATGTTATTGAATAATATATTATAACATGGTCATCCAATTTATTTAAAATAAATTTATATTTGTTATACTGGGGGTTTTATTAGTAAGATAACTTTAAAGACAAAAGGTAAGAGGATTTCTTCTCACTTTTTATTTCGGTGAGATACAAGCTATGTTCATCACTCTTTATTTTGTGTGATGCATATAATAACCATTATAATATTAAAAGGTTCTTAAACTTAAATTAATGGGTATTTACATTTTTTTCATATTTCTATCTTGTGGCATCCGTTTCAAAAGATAGATAATAAATTTCTCTAAGTCTTCCATATATGAGACTCACGTTTTGTTCTTCATCTAAACTATTTTAAGAGGTTTATATACTTATATTTTATAATTATATATCATTAATTAATGTCTTTTCATGATATATTATGCTTCAATTAATTTAATTTTGTTAAATTAAGAGTATGATTCCAAGTAAGCATGTGGTAAGAGTTTGTTGAAACAATCTCATCACTTTTCATGATTATTACTGATTTTGAATTTTGATGAAATATTGAGATGCATATATCATGAGTATTTATGAGGTTTATTATAATATATTTTTTCAAAATATCATCAAGAATTAGAACCATTTTTAAATTCTTTGGTACTTAATACATTTTAGAAAATATTCTTCAGAAAATATGATCTTACCTCTCTCTTCGGTCGGAAATCTGTGTTACATCCAAACCGTGTTTTCAAAAATGGGATTACGAGAATATTTCAAAAAAATACTATGATATGTGAAATTATCATTTTATCTTTTTCCTTTTTCAAATTTATTAAAAGGAATCTTATTGTCATCTTTCGATCGAGGAAGTTTTATAAGCTTCTCACCATGAAAATGGGATATTAATTAAACTCGTATCACATGTATGGATTTACGAAGAATCATTTACTAAAATAATAATTTATATGTTTAAAAGGTAAATTTTTAATAAAATGATTTATAATATATCTTTAAAGAAATGGGTTTTAAAAAACTAAAAATATTATTTCACAAGTTTTCACGTAAAATACTTCTAAATACATTTTAAATATTAATTTACATGTTTTTAAAGTGTTTTCAAACAAAAAAGTTTTTAAAATTGTTAAACATATTTTATATGTTTCCATGGAAAAAGGATTTAAAAAATGGTTACAATTTCTTTTTTATATGTTTTCTAGTCATTTTCAATGAAAATTATTTTTTAAATTGATTGATTATTAAAAATCCTTCTTTCAATGAAGAAATGATATTTTCCAAAATAAATGTTTTTAAATGATATTTTATAGTTATTTTACATCTATAATGACCTCTATTGATATTACTCATTCCCTTATTAGAATCAATAGATTCCAATATTATTCATTCTATGAATGGGTTATTCTTAATTTCATGGCCTTTATGAAAACCATTTCTCTTACATAGAAAATATATTAATGAAATTTATTTCTCTCCCATGTGATATATGTTTATTAAATCCATTTATCATTCACGGTTTTGGATTTTGATGAATTTTCATTGAATCTTGTCTTTTTTCCATAGGTAATTATATGATTACATGTTTAAAATACCCATTTAATTTCATGTGTAATGATATTATTATTCATAATTTTGTGTAAAATTTATTTGATGATTTCATTATGAGATGGTATGGGACCTATATCTACCACCAATGAGTTGGGTAAAAATTTATATCACAATACATATATATGGATATAATGATAAAAGAACTCGGTATAATATTATAGGAGTGGAACAAGAAAGAAAATCGGATCAATATTACATGGCAATAATGACAAATGAACATGGTTTAGTAATACAAAGTTGGAATGGGGGTTTACCTGTTTATTAATATATGAATGGAATGAGGGTTTACCTGTTTTAGTAAAGGTATTTTTCTACCAAGACAGTTTTGTCATTAAATCCTTGACTAATATGGGAATCATATTAAATTCTTATGTGTTTAATATAATTCAATTTTATTATTCTTTATGTTATGATTTTATAGATTATATTAATTATTTCCTAATTACTAGTATCTTATGAACTGTCCAGATTAATGACATGGTTAATTTTTATGGTATTTGATATTCAGGTTATTATTTTTTAACAGTATGATCACATTCTAATACTCCTATTCTCATGATTATGCTTACAAATCTCTTTTTTTACCCTTACTGAGCATCTAAACTCACCCCATTGTTATGATTCCTTCCATTGGTTATAAAGATTTATATTTATTATGATTTTTCAATGATGGGACATAGTTATTATAAATCTAGTGGCTGATAATGTGTTTTAGTTGTGTGTCGGTGTTTATGTTTCCCAGTTTCCAAAGGCAATAGACTAATATAGTTCTTGGGCATCTAATTGTATAATTTTTTGTGTATTCCACAAAAGTGATGTAAGGTTAATATATATCTAGGATAGGTTTTTATATTTTCTATCAGAGTTAAGGTCTATTTTCCCTATTGAATCATGGATAAGAAAACTATAGATAGAACACTGATAAAATGTAAATGTATAGTTTAATGATAAGGAAACGTTTAGGAAAAAAGTCGTGGGATTTTGGTAAAGTATAAAGTGGGAACTTTCATTGAAATAAATAAATGTATTAATACTAATAGTGGATATGGGTCTGAATAGATATACCTAGGGTTAAAAACTAGGATAATATTTTTCATTCCCGACTCAGGGTAATCTGGTACTCAATAATGGGCCTTGCTTTACACATGATGTGACACTCTTCAGGGATATTCTTTTGAAATTGACAAACTATTCATGAATTATTATTATGAATTTCAAAATATGTTATATTCGAATAATATATGATAAAAATGGTATCATATATTAATGAAGGTTTCACAAATTAAACATCCCATAGGTTATTTTTCATGATTATTTGGTTCCTCATTATGATAATTGTTTCTTACTATATGTTTTGGGTTTTGGTAAATGGTGGGAATTGGATGGAAATGAATTAATACTGAATGTATTGGATGATTTTTTTATTGGAATTCAAGGTGGGCTATCATTCTATTAGAAGATATTTTGATCATTCCTAATTAATTTTCAAGGAACATGATAAAAATGTGTACCCTAACCAACTATCAAACTGACCAATGTAGAGAATGTAGAAATTTACTGAATGTAATAGAAATAGAGGCCACTAAAGATATCAGATTTGGATTCACTTCTATGTAAAATGTGGAAGTAATCAATTATGTAAATGTTTTAGAGAAACAAGATGATATTTTCACTATGGAAAATAAGGACATTAATCAAGTGACAGCAAGGGATAAATGTAGTGTTCAGTTTACAAAATGGATGAGAAAAATGGCCTCCCTATTGAATAATTTATGGTTGAGTGTTTTTATTGTGTAGTAAATTGATATTATAAAACTCAGTGTCCCAATATGAAATCTCTTGTATAGATTCAACAAGGTTGTGTGAGTAATGTTTGCATTTTTTATGAGGAAGAGACTACATATGAAATGTAAAGGGAAATTGTAATTCTTTCATTGTCAATGAAATAAGAATGAAGAGGACAAATAATTATTTTTTTGGACTCACTTCCAACATAATATATGACTTTTTTGTTGGGTTTTTTATTCATGTTATTTTTGTTGTTATTAATGTTATTGTTGAATTTATTCATTGTTGTTTTTATTTTGTTTTTTAGTTTTTGATATTTTTATTGTTTTTGTTGTTGTTTTTTAATTTTTGTTTTTGGTTTTGTTTTTTTGTAATATTTTTGAACTGTTATTATGTTATTTAAAATTTAAGTGAAAAATAAATGTAATTTTTTAATTTAATGTGTTAAAAGAAAAAATTTAAAATATATGATTATCATTATATGACTATTATTATGATACCATTATCATTATTATTGTAACATTATTCTAATTATTGTTAGATGAGTTTTTATAAAATACGGTGAACCTCTCACTCCAACAATTTTTATTCCCAAAACAAAGGTGGATAAGCTCTCCATTATCATAACCTTATATTCTTGTATTATAGAAGGATTCTTAAGTGATTAATTTTTTCCATGTTTTTCTTATAAAAAATCACTCTTCCTATATCCCCTTCAATTTTTTTTATTCTCTCACATATATCTTCCTCATGTGCATAGATTATGGGGGATTAGGGTTTCGACAATATAAGGGTGAATAATTTAGTAATGGGGTTTATTTTTAAATACTTTTGTGGAGAATGATTATATGAGACCTACATGATCTGTTAGGAGTTATATAACCATTCAAGTGTCTAGTGGTATGAGTTTATGAATTCTGATCTCTTTGAAATAAAACAGAATGTTGGTTTAAGTTATACTGTTATATTTTTTATTCAGTTACATGATTTAGGGAAACATTTTTCAATATTAATAAATGATATCGGTGGTATTAACATGGTATGTTATTTTATATTTCCTCTATTTCTCGGATATAAACATATATGCATGTATTTAATAAAATAATGATTCATGGGTTTTCCATGTAAAATTTATAATTAAAAAAATATGTGTACTCTAAATTCATTAAATGATAATTGTTTAAATTTTAATACAACCAATTTGGATACCTTGTACACCTAATTAGTTTATCTTGAATATAAATAGTATGTATGAGAAATCAATACTAACTTTTTTTAATAAGGATATATTTATATTTTATTTAATGTGATGTAAATGTGGA
This sequence comes from Viscum album, assembly GCA_963277665.1. Taxonomy (NCBI): domain Eukaryota; kingdom Viridiplantae; phylum Streptophyta; class Magnoliopsida; order Santalales; family Viscaceae; genus Viscum; species Viscum album. The sequence goes on from CAUJRU010001159.1 coordinate 188,908, forward strand.
AAAGGATTCAAATTAAAATAGTTATTATATATCTTGATATTATATAGTCAATGAAAATATTTTAGTATCATTTAATAATATTTCATAAAGATTTAAATTTATATTTTGTAAATCAATGTGTTTTTCGTGATAATTGTGACAATTTTATTTTATTTCTTATGTAATGAAACTTTTATTGATTATGATATATGTATTTGTTAATTATGATGACATGAGATATAATGGGTAAATTTATATAATGGTTGAATTGGTTATATTATATTAATTTTTTCACATATTATGGTAATATTTTTTAAATATTTTATTAAAACATATAAGATTTTATTTGGGATTTAGTTATAATCTTCATTTTTAATAACTAAATCATGAATACTAGTTTGGTACCCAGATCATTCATGGATCATTTGAGTTTTGTGAGTGTGTATTATCACATCAGTTATAGTAGGGTTGTTCTATTGAGATAATTTTTTACGTTTTGAAATTTAGATCCTTGTATGTTTATCCTATTATAATGATACTTATATATTTGATATTTATTTTTTAAAATAGTGTGATTATATTATTTTACCACCATTTTCTCTTACATGATCACTATTCAATACTAATTTTTTTTAATACACAAATGAATAATGGAAATATATTTTTAATGGATTTCATTAAATTAAATTAATTTTTTTGTACAATAATTTTAAAATTAGAATATGGGTTAGTTAAGAATGATAATTTAAAGAATAATTTGATGTATTCATTTGAACTATATACTACCTCCTTATATGTACACTATTACGGTGAAATAATATTCCATTAATCATATATTTTTTATTTTGGGAATATATTATCTTTTTGGAAGAGGTGGACCATGTGGATGGACATTGATATATGGGTAATGTGAATTATGTAGGTGTTATCATGTCACATGGGGATAGATTATTATTTTAATAAATTTTTTTGGATATATGTATCAACCGAATAAGAATAGATATTAAAATATTCATTCATAAATTGTATATTGTGATGATAGTCTGTAATTTTATTTAAGTGATTGGATTGTTATTTAATTTTTTATTCTGTCTATGATATACAAATTTTAGTTATTGAAATATATTTTCAATATTATACAAATCGATGTATCAATTTATATTTTTGGTGACAATCCTCTACTTAATTTAATGTCTTATAAGGATAATCCATTCTTATATTACATTGGACCCCTTAAAACATATACCATCCCTTGGAGGATCTAAACATAAATTATTCTATAGTATTTCATCTTGGAAACTTGTTTAGTGTATTAATGTAATAATTTTATAGTATTCATTCATGTGGACGGTTATTAAAAAACTAAGAAGTTTATCATAATGATTGAAAACAATGTTGATGATGCTCGACAATGTAGTGATGATTCTAAATTATATTGATTTATTTTTAATATATATTTATAATATTCATTTGGTGTGTTAAGAGATATTGGAGATAAATTCTATGTAATTTTATCTACGTTACAAATAACCCAAGTATACTGGGATGATTGTTATGATAAAGGATTCGTAAGTTTTATAAAAATGATATTTTTTGCACTGGTAGAAATGTATTTTGAACTTACTAGAGAAAATGTAATACATTAGAGATACACTAGTAATTTCACAAATATATGCAATATATTATTATATATAATAATTCATGGTAATTACTATCGTATATATTTTTTAAGTGTCATGACATATTGAAGAGGTATGAAAACTCAGTTACTTTCATAATCTATTAAAATTTAGTTGAAGAAAAACTCTATTTGTTGGATTGTAATGCTTATGAGGATGAATAATACAATAGTGGGGGATGTGGATTTTTTGTTTAAAATATACTTTTTTAGCTAAAAAGAAACATAGTTTAATAAGGATAAACAAATCATATACAAAAAACTACTTATGTATTCAAATGGCAATCGTACTTGGCTATTTGGTCTGGTGTATAAAGTATCATAATCTGGTAGATTTCGATATGTATTCCACTGGTTGTAATAATGAAAATGATTCAACTTTAACAGTGTAAAGTATCATATTCATTAATCAGTGGTAACATATTCAGAGTTTTATTTTATTAAAAATATAAACTATTTAATAAGAGTAAACACAAAAGAATCATAATCACAATGATTATGATAAATCAATGTATTACAAAATTAGTTATTCTATCTTGAATAGTAGAAAATAGTAATTAGTTTAATAACATATTCACAATGTTTTATAGGACAGAAAAATTTTATCATAATCAATTCTATTACGATAAAAAAGTTACAAATATAAAGATTCAAATATAAAGATTCACTTTCTATTATAATTGTATTAGAAATTAAAGGCTTGTAATAAAACATGTAAACAAATGAATATAATTATTTTATCCAAAATTTTGTGGTATCCAATAACCGATGGAAAAGGTCACTTCTTTTATTCTTTCAAGAATGTATTTATTCTTCTTACCAGTGAATGACCAAGATACTATGATCACTCTATCTCGCTATCCTCAAGATCCCTCGATATGATGTTTGGTCTATATAACTATACCAATGATCCCACAATACGATGACTAAATTATCTATCTCGTAATCCAAGTGAGCCCTCAATATGATGATATGCTTCTCTATCTCAATGTCCCCACAATCCATCAATACGATGATCATCTTCATTGTATCTCTATCCTCGTGAGCCATCAATCATATTAATGGGATTTGCCATTATGATTAAAAACTCCAAATGATTACATGTATGGGGAAAATGTATTTGACTCTTATAAGAATTAGAGATCTTATAGAGTGTGATGTTTTTAAATGACAAAAAATCCAAATATTTTTCCATATTCTTCAAATGACCATGGATTTATTGGAATGCTCCAAACGACCATCTAGATTCTATAACGGTTATATTTTCTCCAAGATTTTATCATGGACATGGAAACCTATCACTTAAATGGTAATATAATAATAGAATATCTAATTTCATTATGATATACTCTATTTGTAATATAAAACATATTTCTTAAAATAGAGATAATATTCTCTAGGTATGAAAATGTTATTTCGAGAAATTATTTAGGTTAGAGTATGATTTTAATCGAAACCATTATACATATGATTATTTATATTTTTTCAATATGAATGTAAATATAGGAGATATTATATTTTATCTTATTAAGATGTAGATGATAATTCAATGTAAGATTATTATCTATCATAGTCTCATTAGGATAAACAAATAATATCTACTCTCATTATGATAAGCATAATTGAAAACAATATTTTTATAATGATTTAAATATTATTATATGTAATATAAAAAATTATTTTTTCTTATGAAAACATTATCAAATAATTTAGACATGAAATAGTGTCACGAACCAACCTGGGTCAACCCTAAACCGGTCACCCGAGTCGGTCCGCGACATAGCCCAAGAGGCGTTCCCGATCCTCCCGGGCTGGAGACAAGCGCCAGGGCATCAACAGAGGCTAAGGGAATGATTTCTCCCAATATAAATAAATAAGACAGCGAAAAAAATACAGAGCAGCGCAGAAAGATAAACCAAATAAAGTGACTAAACAGGAACAAACAGGAATCAAACTAACCATACACGACATCCGAACAAACTCCGTGCGACCTCACGGGTCGCTCTCCGACTCAACGATCAAGCGTCGCCCTAGGCGAGCTCACTCAAGCTATAGCCTGCACAAACACTAAAAACAGAAAAGAACTATAGGCGTGAGTATTAAAACTCAATAGGCTAGCCCGATATCTATTCCCAATGCACTACCTTTAAAATAAAAGAAACATCATTTCAAGTTTGAACTACAATTTATAAAAGTATGTTTTTCTAAGCATTTTACTTAAAAACAAATTACAAACCATTGCCCTTAGCCATTTCAAAAGTCGGGTTCTTTTCATTAGTGTAAATGACGTTTCAGGAAAGGGATAAAGTGATGTTTAAATTTTTTTCAAATTTGTAAAAAAGGGATTAAACACTTTAATTTGAAAATAATTTTTTTTGAAACCTATTCAAAAGCAATTTATCACTTTCCAAGGAAAACAATACGCCAGAATGCACAAAGTAAAACACACAGCAAGGGAAATTTAGGTATACATGTGAGCATCATAATCATTATTTCAAGATACAAAAGTTGAATAGGCATGGGTGAACCTAGGAGATCGAGAATAAACCAGAAGACACCAATACATGAGAAATCATCCTTATCGACATGTCATGATGAAATAAAAAAGCACAATACGCTCGACCATCCACTCACGGGCAGGTCAAGGGCAAATCCCATAGTAATAAACCCAATATATCCACCTACTATGGGCCAATGGTCAGTACTATAACCTACCAGTGCAGCAATCATTCTTAGAATATTCTCTCAATATGCCAGATCCCCATGTCTCAAGTGTTTGAAAAAGGGGTGAGCCAACTGATGCCAACCGAGCATCCAATCATATAAATATATATATATTAAGCACAACAAGCATCACCCGAGCCACTCTGTGGAATAACCTCATGCCTTTAAACTACTCACGTACCTGGGAGATACTAAGCGCGGCCTCCCAAACAATCAATTGGAACCAAGGCATGGGAGTTGTCCTAAGAGGGTTTTATCAAAACATTTTCATCTCTTTCCATAAAGTGCCAAACGGGCATTTAATACATTTCACAAACACCACTCAACGAAAGGTACAACTTCTTTATGAGACAAAACCCAGTTTAAAACAATTTAAAGAACCACAAAACACTACTTCATAGGTTGCCAATATTTTTATAAACCAAACCAAACCATTTTCTTTTTCCAAATAAACTTTAAGAGCCAACCTGACAATTTCTCAAACGAACCAAAGTATTTGTTCACACCTCAAAAGAAATCATTTCTCATTAAACCAGAACTCCATTTTGTATTCCGTGAATTATGTTTAAAATCCAAACGAGCATTCTTTCATTATTGGGTGTCCGCTCATCAAAAGGATGTTTGATGTGTCCTGTATAAAATAAACGGCTCCTTTTTACACTAAATATCCATTTAAAATTTAACTATCTTATATTTAAAATTAATTGTCGTATATTATCTCATATTTATAAAGATTAATAAAACATTTATTTTGAACAACTAGGGTGCACAAACAACATGAAATAATATAACTTAAATTTTAAAAGCAGTGCAAAGGGAACCTACCTCAAGATCAAAGCGCGACGAAAAAACGACTTTGGAAGCAAGGTGTGATGACACAACGTGTGTCCGAAACCATGTGACAAAGTCTAAAACTCTGCACAATCAATATCAAGGACTCAGACACATCCAAAACTCACCAGAGCATTCGAAACCAAGCGGCGG